>CM072807.1:86971237-87571237 GCA_037013495.1 Hippophae tibetana
TCGAAATCGCTCAGGTCAGTGAGGACTCACTCACTCACCTACTCCTTATCTATCTAATAGTTTCTTCTATCTTCTTACTGAATTCAAAAGGCGACCCGCCGCGCTGGGCTATAAGATAAGATACAGCTGTTGTACTACTTGACTGGTAAGAAAAAGCTTACGCAAAAACTGGAAGACTCTTGTATGTACGGTAACCCTCTCTTCCGCTACTGGTGGACTGTTGCACAGAAAGGCCGACAGAAGCAACGTTTCTTAGCGCGCTTTTCAAGCCTGCGGCGGCAAGGCCATAAAGTAAGTTCAGTTGGAAGCCTAAGCCAAGAAGGTACGAACGAAGTGACGGGCCCTTTAGAGATAGGGGCGAGTACTACACGAGCTCGTAAGTCAAGTACGGTCTACGGCTTGCTTCTGGCGAAGCTTCTAGCACTAGATAATAGGCATTCTTGTATGGTAGGAAGACTACTTTTTAGGCCGACCACTACATAGGAGCGATAGCGAAGCCAAGCCGTATAAAGGCGAGCAGCCCTTATAGCAATAGCAAACGGCCTACTTATAGCCCTTTTCCCTAAAAAAAATGAAATATCCAATCTTGTCGGAAAGAAGGGTTACAGGGCGGATGGTTGTTCGGGGGGTGGATAAACTAAGTAGGAATCAAAAATAGAATGCTACTAAAGTGGTCGGTCGCTAAATCATAAACTTGGGGAAACAGAAGGAAAAGAAAGAGAGACAACTTACCCATAGGGGAAAAGCGGGCGGTAAACAAACTTCAGCAGGAGTTAAGTAAACAGAAGGATAAAGTAAGTACAACAAAGGCCAGTCAAGGAGAAAAAGGACCTTCACTCTCGTTCTCTGTCTTCGAGTTTTGGTTCAGTTCGTTCCTCTCTCGCCCTATCTTAATAATAAAGGAGTTGATCCTACATTCCGTGTAACAATCAATGTCTGGGGACATAGAAAACCTTAACAGGGATTCGATAAACGAAAGTATGTATACTGTACGGTACAGAGCCAGGGACGAAAGGTCAGAAATGAAAGAACGCATTCGGGTCAAGACTATAACGCACTATCCGGATTCCTCTACCTCAACACGCTCGCTCGCTTCTCGAGATACTTGATTGGAACAGAGGAAGAAGGCTCTAATTAAACGGAAGAACGGTTTGGTATAATCGCCAGAATTTCAATCAAGATGAAATCGCTTAGTTTGAATGCCTGAAAAAATACTGTACAAGAGATCATATACAAGAAAAAAGAAAAGGTAGACTCAATGTCATTCAAATACATCGGAATCAGCACCGTCTTATTCGTTTGCAAAAATAGGACTCAAAAGAATCATGATTCGGTAAATAGGCCACTGATCGGCATCCAAGCTTTACTAACTAATAGGGGTGAGGGGCCCGCGTACCAAGCCATTCGAGGGTAGCTAAGCAAGGAAATAAGCAAAGACAGCTTATGGTCGTGTGCTGGCAAAAAGAGTCTCATCAAAGCTTCCAGTGTCGAGTTGTCACAAGTAGGTTTTTTAGTCATAGCTAGACAGCCAAGATAGATGTCCTTTTCCTCGGTCAGACTCAGTATCCTTGGTTGGAAAAGGAATTGGATAAGGCTCACATTACTGCCACTTCACCAGAAGATCAAGGCCATGTCGAAACTAAAATACCAGAGGCACTTCCTCTTAGCCATTCACTAGAGTTCTTTCTTTTTAAAGGGTGGTAGAGCAAGATTCGCGCATCCAGTTGTCCGGTCAAAAAGAAGAAGGTTAACAAGCGCAAAAACCATACTCAACAAAATGCTCAATCCACATCCGGAAAACAAAAAACGAGAGTCTAAAGAAAGAAGAGGGGTCATGCCCAGTCCCAAACAGTGCGTTCTTCAGTTCTGCCTTTCGGGAATCAGATGATGAGAGGACCAAGGCTAGATGATCGTGTCATTCTTTATACACCTGACGTCGTATTCTATCTTTTTCTTTTTGCCTTCGTCCGGTTTGCAAAACTTATGTTGCAGGTGAGTCACCACTTCAACAGGAGACCGAACAAGGCTTCTTTCGGCTGCTGAGGATCGCTTTGTGCCTGACTCCACTCACTACCTTTTAGCGTGAACGGATAAAGAAAGGCCCTCAAAGAGCTCGGTACCAAACAGGCACAGCTAAGGAATCGTGCACTCAAAGGAACATGTCATCGAAGAGTTTCCAACATTCATTCTCGAGCGGGGAGCGAGTTCAAGACCAAAGAAAGCCAGAGCATCTCTTCCTTTTCGCCTTGCCTCGAGGGCTTACGGGTCCGTGGGCACAGTTGAACAAGGCTCGTATTCAGATACAAATGCCTATAGATGAGGTTGAAAAAGGCCAGACCATAAAGACAAAAGTAAGAAATAAGAATAGAAAGAACCATAGCCAGAAGAACAAAGGAACTGTACATTCAGTGTTGTGTAACAAACAAAAGACAGAGATATAGTCCTATCCAAGCTTGTCAGGATCAAAGACGTTGGGATTAGATTAGCAGACTATGGATGGGTCAAGACGTCGAGGAAAGTCTCCGTCATCTCCAAAAAAAAGCGGGGTGGTTAGGTTCGAGTCTTCATCGATCGGGTGGTCGGACGCAATCTAATAGTATATATTGAGGGGTGAGAAAAGAAAAGTCTCTGTCATCTGGCTCCTTCCACGCGGATCAAATGGTTTACAATAATGCTAAGAAAGAAGAAGATCGATACCATTCTTTTTGAGACAAAGGGCTTGACTTCTATCGGGTCAGCGTCGAGGGAGAGTACACCAACTAGTTGGCTATGTAAAAAGAGAGTGGGCTAAAGGGGCATTTTCTGACCTAGAATCACGAAGATGTCGACTTTGCGCTATGCCATACGATCTCAGGATTGCTTCGATTCCTTGACGCTATGTGGGAGAACTCAACCAAACAATCGGTGGTTCATCATAGGATTCCATTTTTGAGAGAAAGCAAGGAGAGTGGGAAAGCTAACCCGTTCGCTGAATCTGACCTTCGTCCAAGAGTTCGGGCTTCTACGCGAGGAACGTGCTTTCTGACATCGAGTTTCAGCTATGCCAAGAGATCACTACTTTGATACGGTCGGTTCCATTGGTCATTCTTCAGGAGAAGTCCCGAAACTGAACTAGTAAATTGATAGGAGCATTGCTAACCCATTGGCTTCATCGAGATCGGATAGCGCATAAGATGGCATTTTCTGAATGAGAAGATTCTCTTTCTACACTCTAGACATATTCTGCCTTTTCCTTCCGGTGGGACGAAGTCGCATTGATTGAATCGGTTCTGGTCTTCGCTGAAAAAGTGAGGCTTTACTTGACGAGTAGACCTTAGTTACCCGCTTATTGGGACCTGCAATAAAATAAGCTGAGTTTCTTTGCTTTATTTCGTCACAGTAGTTGGAAAAAGAAAAAGTAAAAGCAGCAGACCTGTAGTCCCATTATCCATCTTTAGAGACATTTTTGAAGAAGGTTCCGTTTAACACATCTTGGCCAAGCGGAAATAAGTGCTTTGTCGGTTGAAGGTGCTCTCTTCTCTACTCCTAGACATAGGATAGAGGCTCACTCTGAATCCATAGTCTCCTCTGCATCTTCTGTCTCGTCTCTTGGTTTCAGGGAGCCTGTGAGCAAGAGTTCTCCCCCGAAAGTGGCTTTATAGGAGGGAAGTGGGCTTCATTCAATGGAATGCTTTGTTGGTTTAGCTCAAAAGGGGTCCGGTTTTTCGGTTTAGTGTGGAGGGAGGCCCTCTTTGTTGACCTTTCAGGATACATTTTGTAGTGTGAAGCTGGAAATACGTGCTTGAGTCGATGATCAATCCGCCCTTCAATCCTTCTATAGATGGTGATCAGACTTGTTAAGATCTCTTCTATGCTGAGAAGAATCTGTGAATCCCCACTTTGATTGACCTTGACCGGTCATTGCTCCTAGCCTCGTCGGCCTCCCAATTCTCAACCCCGACCGTTTTAGAATCCACATTTTGAAAAGTTCTCTTAGGTTCTGACTAGCAATCGGCGGCCCTTTCTTCTTTTACTTCACATAGCTTTTCGTCCCCCCGAGAATCATAAGAAAGGGGGCCTACTCGCTTTCATTTCGGTCAGTTAATCACTCACATTGTGAAAACAAAATAAACTACTTTTTGTTTCTCCCATTTTCTAGAGTGGAGAAAATCTTCATTTTGAACTCATTCCTATCATAAAATTTTCTTAGAATATCCGCAAATTTCAGGTTGTTAGCCTGTTTCCCACATACTTCTTCCCGTAGGTCTTTTATTGTATGTGGGCGCGGAATATGTAAATGATTGTTCTTTCAAAATTCCCTGAACCGCTGCCAATAAAGGGTGTTTTCATCGGGTTCCGGCGTTGAATTCCCAGCTCCGGACGAGGAACCCTCTGTACCTGCGCATTCCGCGCTTTCAAATAGAATATCAAAAAATATGAAAAATGAAATCAGATAAGGAGAAAGTTGCCAAATGGTATTCAAAATAGGAGACCTACTTTGATAGTTGAAATGATATAAAGCACGAACCAAGACCCGAAGTACGAAAACCGCAACCAATATTAGTAAGAATAAAACATCGGGATGTAGGTTTCATTTTTGATTCTGTTTTATCTAATCTAAAATGAACAAAATCAAATTAGTCAGCTTTCGTTCGAATAAAGTTACTAAAATAGTGGAAAGAAGAAGACTCAAGAAAAAGACGAACCTAGGCGCGAAAGGGTAACATAACAAGTTTTTCCATTAGAATTTATTCCACTCCGTCAAGCCTGTACTAGTAGTTAAGAACTGAACTAGAAAGAGCTGCGGTTGGTTGTTGACCAACAGAAAGCATGGGAGAAAGAAGCAGGTGTCAAGGCAGGCTACTAGAGAGGCATATTCTATGCCATTTCCCTATTTGAGATAGAAGAATAGGCATGAATATAAAAAGTAAGCAATAAAGACGCTAGCCCCTTCCGCCTTTCCTGCTTGCCTTTGTTAATGCCTTGCGACTTGCCTTCCTTCCCTAGTTAAGATAGACCCACGCACATGAGGCTAGCTTCCTTGCTAGCACATTCCTCTCTATAAGGGCTTAGTGCTCCTCCAATAAAAACCCTTGCCTTCTCTGCGTGCCTGCCAAAAATGACCTTGCTTTATGGCCCCCCTGTGTTACTGTTGGAGAATCTGCTGCGCATTCATAGGTTGTTCTCAGATGTGGCACTTTCGGACTAGAAGAGGCTGCAGATGGACCATCATCCGATGTGGGACTTATGCCTTTTCGATTGGATCAATGAGACTCGGATGCTATCGAAAATGAGGATGGCATCGAAACTCTTCCTTTTCCTTTTATATACATATACAGAATTCTCATTGTACAGCTTTCAAAGGCTATAAGGGAGAAATGGTTTTCAATGGCCAGAGACCCCCGAAACTCGTCCTTTTAATGCCCACAGATGTGACTTCTCGAGCCCTTTTTGGGATAAGATTTGATGTCAAAGAAATGGATGCTTTCCGCTTGAAGGCAAGTGAAGATGTGGCATCAGAGTCCTCCTTCCTATTATAAATAGCAGGAGATTCGTTCACAAGAGAAAAGCCTAGGGCATTGGGACTGCTCCTAATTCCAATTGAAAGCGTGACATTTTACTTCCTTTGTCCATTTGCTTCTTGAAAAGAGCGGATATGCCGCTAATCCAAGTCCCACAAAGGAATCGCTTTCACAGTAGAAAGGCCCCTTAGCCCGAAAAGAATATTGCCTGTTCTTCTTATCCGGCCTGCATTCAATAGCAGCTGATTCATGCCATCAATCCTCCTTTGCTTTTGCTACTGATGGCATTCTATTAGAAATGGAATATTGATCTTGCCCATATGTACTTGATTTTTTCTTCTTTCTTGTCGGGGGATAAAGAAAGAGTATATGCCCCAGACTCGCGATTCGGGGATTTCCGCCAAAAAGAAAGATCGGATGGTTCCTGCTTGTTGGATAAGGAAGGTGCCTAGCCTTGCTAAAGGACATGCTACCACCCGCCGACAAAGTAAAGCAGGAAGGTCATCAGGTGACGAAGGTATTTGGCTGGCAGGTCAATAACAGCTTCTTATGTGGCATTTGGCATTTGTCCATCAATCCCATTCTATGTCTATGCCATCTTATTTACTATGGATTAAACCTCTCGGTCCTCTCCTTGTCCTTCCGGGATTAGCCAAACGAGGTCCAGCTTAGTAGCTGCTGCTCTCATTTCTGCTATCATTCCTGTTTTAGACTAAGGCATTCCTGCGTTCATTCGCCAGGCCAATCAATCTTATGAAAGAGCCCTGCCTCTGGTTTGCCCACTGCATATATTGCATATATTCATTCTTGCGCATTGTCTTCTCTCGGCGGAAAAGGGGCTTCTATAGAGGTCAGAGTCCCCACAGCGGCTTACCCAAATCTTAATAAGCAAATCGGCTCTTCATGTTCACAAATGGAGGAATCTAAACCTTTCCTTTTTCTATTTCTAATGTCAAACCTGAAAGCAGCAGGGGCGAGCCTAAACCTTCTAATAGGGAAAGTGCTAAGGTTAATGCCCCATGACGCGAGATAAAAGGACTAAGAGCCTTTATCCCATGGTCAACAATCGGCTTCACTTGCTCAAGTTTTTCATATTCATAAATGGAGCGCATCAGTTCTATTGAGCACCAATTCCTCGAGTAAAGGCTTCTACAGCTGGTTGACCAAAATGAGAATCCCAAATTGCATTAGCAAGAAGTTTGATTATATAAAAACTATAAGGAACAGCGGACCCAGGTTTGGAACCCAAGTAAGAGATAGAATCTTACTAGAGGGGAAGCTCCCCATTGCATGTAAGCGGAGGAGCCCCCTTTAGGGCTTTCCCTTTTATTGCTCGTTAGCGCTTTACTAATTTCATTGTTAGGGCTTTTCCCTATCTTACTAATAATAATAAAGAAAGTAATAATAAAGAAAGGGGGCTTCTTTTTTTTTTTTACATAAGGTGAAACGAAATCGGTTGTTCATGCTTGTAGCTTGCGTGTCTGAGATCCGTCTTCTGTTTGCGATTGAAACCCCCGCTTACTTTATTACATTACTTATTTTTTTATCTAGGAGAAAAAAGAAGGCAGCTTTTGAGATAGAGTCTTTACGGTTACAGTGGCAAGTGGAGAACAGATCAATCAGCTTTTAGCGGCTAAGAGAAATCAATCTCTTCTTGTGCTGGATGAAATCCTTGTTCTTTCTTTGTTCCGCGGCTTAGCTTATTTTAAGTACTTATTTTCCTTTCGGCGAGTGGAAAGCCCTACAAACCCTAAAAGTCTTTAAGTTAAGGAAGCCGAGTTGAACAGAAGATTTCAGTTCCAGTGAAAGCCCCTACTCCTAACAAGTTGGAAAGTGAAGTTCAGAAGTCAAAGAGAAGTTTCTTATTTCTGTGACCGCGAGTTGCAATAAGTACTTTAAAGCTCAACAAGGCTTTATCCCGACGGGGGCATAGCTAGCTTCTTTTTGGTTAGCGGAGGGATGGCTATTCAAGGATTCGAAGCTTTATCCGGTTTATACCCGCAGGCTGATTCCGTTGAGTCAACATCCCCGGTAGCCTTGAGTGAATGACCTAACCAACGAACGGGTAGATGGATGGTTGGTCCACGACCCCTCGATGCATTCCGGAATCCGTTACTGGATAGCCCCCCCGAGACCTCTCGCCTCATCATCCCACACGCACGGGCCCCGGAACCGTATTAGATTCTAGTCTTCCATCCACCCCGGGCAATGACTGTTCACATGATGCACATTTCTTAAAGAATGGTGCTTAGGAAAGGAAGATCACTCAATGAAAGATCAATCCGACAGGGTGCACAGAGGAGAGGTTAATGGTTGAAGGCTGGGCCAATAAAGAAATGGAAAAGGTGGGCAAGGAAGGCTAGTCGATTTCCAAGATTTTAGTAGCTCAGGTAAGGTTCCCGGGATTGGAGTGGCTCGGGTCGGGGCTGGACGGAGGATATCCCGATTATGATCCCTATGGGGCTTGTATCGAATCTATATCTCCGACTGACTTCAGTGTCTGAGGATGGCGCTAGTATTCGCTAAGGAAGTCTTATGGTGCTATCTAATCGTCTCTAGTTTATGGCCCTATCATGCAATGATGGGATTGGTCTTTACACTTGCAATGGTATCAAGATAAGGTGATTCGTATGCCACCATGATTCCCTTTAAGAGTTGAGTATCGGATTCTAACCTAGCATGGGTCCCCGTTGCGTATGTTGAGCTAGTAACCCGGCGTAATTGAAAGGGGCGGACTTTCACTCCCTCAAATATGGGTGACAGGTGGAACCATTACCCTTGGTTGCAGGGGTGTGATGAAAGCCCGGGCCAATCAATCGGGTTAAGGCTCAGTGAATCGCTCATATGAAAAAGAAGGCTCGCCTCTAGCCCTTATCTTATACACTAGTCTATTCTTCACTGGCTAAGCAAGGTAAAAGCGCTGCTGGTCCCAATAAAAAAAGCAGTCTTCCATTATTCCCCCGGCTTATATACGTAACGTAATAAGACGTGATAATTTGAGCAAAGATCAGGATTATTCAGGTCTTCTTTGGCCACTCCTTTTATGGGTATAGGAAGCCCCCCTTTAGAGCAAGTTTTCACATGTCGTTCCCCTTTCCAAATTCCTTTCTTTCCGTTCGATCCTTTCATTTACACCTTTGTTTGACTCATATTTCCTCCTATTCTTATTTCGGCAGTAAACTAAATAGAAGGCACGGATTCACTATTGAAAGGGCTTATTAAAAGTTATTAAAGAGAAAGGTTGGGCTTTCCGTATAAAATAGGCTATTGGTCCTTTATCGACGTTTCATTTTGAAAGATAAAGTTTCTAAAGCGCTATTTCAGTTGTTAATAGCCGCTTAAATCAAGATCTTTCAATAGGTCTTCTCCGGTTGAATGGATGGTGACGGAACGGAATTCAATCTAAAGGGAAGGGATCTATTCAGGAGAAATATATTAGATACTACTTAACTTAACAACTTCACGTTATTGCAGGGTGGGTTCTGAAACATCATTCTCATCGGCAGGGCAACCACATCAAAGGGCCAGGTTTTTAGTAGTTCAGGGTTGCCGAGAGCCTAGTATAGAACTTTTATCTGACTAGGAGCAGCTAAGCCCCTACCTATATAGTCATAGTCTATTTGACCCACCCGGAGAACGATATAGGGGGGAGGCCCACTTCTTCCTGCTGTTCTTCCAGCAGAAAGGGTGGGAATGGTCTTGCCGCAACCACGTGAAATCATCTTAATGCACGGGTGGCGTGCTATAATAGCCTCACAAGGGGTTCATCTTTAGTAAGCCAGCTGAGCTTATCCGTTGAGATGGAGTAAGCATCACACAGCAGCCTAACCGCGGGCAGGGTAATTTGTCAAAGACTAAGAAGGAAAGCACAGACCCTCCTTTGCTCGTGACACACGAACTCCCCGAAACGGATTCTTTACTTGAGGAGGGACACATTGAAAGCAGGAAATAAATCGACTTGAAAGTGTTCGTGACACACGCCCGGGAGGCACTTCGATCACTCAAGGAAGCGAAATAAATGATTCCTTACCGTTGAAGAGGTTTAAATTGTCAATTTCCCCGAAAGCTAATGGACTGCTTATGGACCTTCTCCCACTAAGCGATAGGGCAAGGGTCCTAGACCTGTACCTGGATCTGCAGACACCGAAAAGCCATCCCCCCGATCTGATGCCCTTATTCCGAGTATAAAAAAAAGAAGGAATTGAGCCCTAAAGGAAGAGACTGCGAGGCCAATTACACCAAGAACAAATGAGACACCAATCGAAGGCTGTCAAGGCTAGGCTTAGACGATTGAAATTAATGGAAAGCTGCCAAGGCTGGGCGTACTGGATAGATTACTAGACGTAGGAAAGAGCCTAGGAAAGAAGAATCGAAAGCTTCCTCGAAGACTCCCGGGCTTTGGTTTTAGAGAGATTTCCGAGTGCTATTCTTACAGCTTGCCTTACTAATTAATGTGCCCCTTTGCTACTGCTGCCATACCACATTCAGTCCAATTGGCCTAAGGCTTCTCTATAGAATAGACTCTTCCCACTGCTAACTGCTAAGCTAATTCTACTGCCGAGCTAAAGGCTCTAGAAAGAACAGCTTCTCACTCGGGTCACTAAACACCAAAAGACCGAGAGGCGCGAGCTGGCTTAACCCATTCCCTTACCACCAAGCCCGGATAAGCAACATCTGAAAAGGAAAGTAGAATCCCTGGCTTGTGTAGCCTATGCGAAGCAATTCTGCTCAAGGCGATCAGTAAATAGAATAGCCGAATTCCGGGATCGAGCCCACATCTGGCTTAAGAGAAGCCCTTAGCGGCTTAAAAATAGTAATTTCCAAACTTTCTATAGAAAATAGAACCTGATGCCATGGAGGGCAATGGTTGAGCTTTATTCGCTCCCGGAGGAAGGGCTGTACTTACCATTGATCAAAGAAGGAAATTTAAACCAACTCAGCCTTCTTCCGGAAATGACGAATGGAAGGATGGCCTATATAGCTAGCTGCTATTTCCTACTCATAAACCCCGCCTATCGGCTAAGCCGCCTATCCCTCACAGATAATAGATTAGTTGGCCCACCCGCCGGCCAATACGGATGTTCGGACAGATGAGAAAGATTACCTAGCCCCTTCTGCAATTGGTATGTTTCCCCGATGGAGGAAGCGGTCATCACAAAGCATGAAGAGGGGATAGACGGATAGACCAGCCCTAGGGATGACGGGAGAAGGAGCCATTCCGAATAATTATTGGAGATGGGGACTCTCTGTGACAATTCTCCCCCACTCAATTCTTCGACGCCCTCGTCGATGCCTTCATCTTCCTCTTATTCCGGAACGCTTGAATTGATTCTTCCTCGTGCCGCAACGGCTCCCAGCTTGCTTCTCACTCGGGAAGTCCTCTCCACTTCACCAAGTACTCGACCTCTTCAGCGCCACTTGGAAGTTTCTTCACTCGATCCGCCATGATGATGTCGACTCGCTTCTTAAAGGATGCATGTGTGGGCGTCGACACATTCCTTGCTTGATCTTCAGGGTCGGCATGACAAGGCGTTTACGGCAGCTCACATGAAAAACTGGATGAATCCTTAGCCACGAAGGGAGCTGCACTCGATAGGACACCTTACCAAGGATAGGAAATGGGCCTTCATATTTGCGAACAAGTCCTTTGTGCACTTTGTTGCGAAAGAACTTGAGTTGGGCTGGTTGGAGCTTCACCAGCACCATACGCGGCAGCAGAAGGGCAGCAACATTCGGAAGATAGTAAACACTCACAGCAATAGAAGGAGAGGGATGCTCACGCACGCCCACTACCAGAAAGCCGAAGTTAGAAGGAAATGGGAAGGCCCAAGCCCAAGACCTCCAATCCGAATCCGAAAATACCTTTTAGTCGGAAGAATCTACATTGGAAGGCCTGTGTGAAGCATTCCGGAAAAGTCAATTAACATACCACTGGAATACCCCTATCGTAGATCAGAATCATATGGTAAAGGTCCCGGCACTCCGTCCATACTAGGGCTAGCTCGACTTAGATCGAAGTTCCATGCATCGTCCACAGAATAAGACTACCAACGATTCGGCATCCCACCACCTCATAAAAATCCTTATTAACATAAGCTAATTATGCCGTCTGCAGGTCCTCAATCTTCACGCGAAAGCCCTCGCAAACAAAGGAGACGCTCATTTCGACCACCCTGTCGAGGCCCGAGTAAGGGGGAAGGAACTTGTTAAGCCATAGAGTCTTGTTATTCCCGCCTGCTGCCCGCACCTCATTCATTTTCATGAATGTCGTAAGTGAAAGGTGTTATTAACATAAAGTTGTTTGATTTGCCAGCCTTGGCCTAGAGCAATGGAGAGGACTGTTCGTATAGTAGTTGGGTTTGACAACCGGCTCATAAATATGCCCGCTAAGAAAACAGCCTTCTCGTGAAAGTCCCTCAGTGGATTAATTGTTGTTTGTGATCTTTCCGATGAAACCCTAAGGGAAGGATTTCAGTTCTCTTGTCAAGGAAAGAAAGACTAAGTAAAGGCAGACAACGAGGCGAAGATAGCAGACTTGCCTCGAGACAGGAACATAGCATAGGGACATTGCTCCGGACTAGTTAAGTAGTTGAGCCCGACTCCTCCGCTTGGCTTACTCTTCTTTGCCTTCTATATATTGGAACGTGCCATTTGATGAAGGAAAATGAAAGTTTCGATTTCACATTGAACTTATCACCTCGAATGGCATTGATGGCATTCATAGGCTTGTTTGAAGGGCAAATCCCACAGCTCGACTGAAAGAAAGGAGAGAAAAACCAGTCTTAGCACGTTGTTAGAGTTATATCATCAACCCTAGCTATTTCATCAGGCACACGAATCTCACTCTAGAAATTGAATTTCTTTCTTTTTTCATAGACACCGCGGCCCTTGTGTTAAAGTAGCATCGAGTTTCGCTTGGAAACCGGCAAGTTTCTAGTTTCCAAATAAGTGGTACCTTTCCTTTAGAGTCCGGTAGGTCAATTAAGACTCTGAAGTTGCCTAAATATCTTCCTTATCTGCTGCTGCCTTCCTCCCTTCGTCTTCGGCTTTCAGAGTTGTGAACTAACCCAGACAAAAAAAAAAGTCATATTGTCAACTAGGGAAATTGGCACAACCAGGCATCTTAAACATTGATAAGGTAAGAATCTGGCTTTCATTAGCCTTTCATCCGAATGGCAAGGCTTGCTAACTAGCAGGATCGGTTATGCCATAAGTAAAAAGACTTTCAAGCACCTTCGGAAGATTAAGGCACAACTCCTAATTAACTCATTCTCACAACAGTGAGTCGATCGGGAACACCTAACTAACACTTGCACCATTAGGCAACCTATCGGACAAGGTCACTGACACGTATTGAAACTACAATAAAACAATAGTCACTCCTAGTTTGAGTCGTCGAAGGCAAGGCAGCGAGTGAAGGTAGAGGAAGATAAAAACTATTAAGACGACTTTTAGTTACAAGCCCTTATAGCGTAATTAAGCCAACCAACAAGCCAATTGCACAAAGGCCTTAAAAACTATAGTAGCGGCTAGCTCACTAACTGATATAGATGCTGCTTCTGAAGCAGAAAAAGCAGCACTCAAAGATGAAAAGCAACGAGCAGAGCTTTACGAAGCGAGCAGTAGACTACTTTACACCTTGCTAATGACATAAGTAAAGACACCAGCTTCAAAGCCCCTAGATAGTAATACGTAAGAGGAAGGTGACTAAACAACTATGCTACTATTCGCACCCCAAACCTAGAACCGATTACTTGAAATCCTACTAAGGGCGGGCATTATGATCAGCAACTCACTCTCTGGAGAATTTTATTGCCGCATGAAGGCACTCGCAGCATTGACCGGAAAAGAACACCACCGAGCCCTTTAAAGCGCTGGCATAAAGATGCTGCCCGAGACAACTTGCTGCTTTATTGGTTGATCTTTCCTCATGTTTTCGATCTCCTGCTGCTAAGCTCAAGTCTCATTCTATAAGAAAATTTCCTGTCCCATCTCCTAATGGAAAGCCCGTGTTTTTCGCCTCAATGCCATTGGCTTTCATTAAGTCCAATGAAAATCGTGAGACTTGCAAGAAAGAGCGTCTTTTTGGCCTGCATGCCTTTTTCCTTCGTAACTGTCCATGAAAATAGTGCCAGTTTTATCCAACCCCGTCGTAAGCATATTCTAAAGCCGATCTCCTTTTTTAAGCCGGCCCGGTTTATAAAGTGATAGTAGTAAGATATTTTTCCCGGCAGTTGCTATAGAATGGAGTGAGTTTCGCTAGCCCATTAATTAGGTTATCACCTCTTCGTGCTATTAAGAAGAAGGAGTAGCCTTTCTCTCCATATGCTTGTTCGAATCGATACTTATTTGAATAATGTAAGCTTCCCCCCTCTTCTTTCGTCTATGTTTTGGGTAAAGCGGCTAAATCCTATGTAGAAATTCGCTACGTGAAAGCTAAAAGCTAAGCTAATAGAATCCGTACTCCTTTCTTTTATTATATCCCTCGTCTCCCATAGCCAATGGCTCATTCGCTTCCTGGAGAGCTGGGATAAGACTCAATCAGCCGGTTCTTTCGGTTCTAGAGAGTCAAATCTATCTCATCTTATTTAAAGATTCGAAAATGCCATTCATCAAAGCCCTCACTGTGGTCAGTCTGCTTTTCTGCTCATCAAGCTAATCAGTAGCCTGCCTTACGGCTAATTTCCAATGTTAACCAAAGCGCTAATCTCTTCTAAGCCCTTCGCCTGCTAACTCATTAAAGTAAACAAAGTCAACCGTGTGATAGAATGCTTTCATGCCCGGAATGACTTCCCGAAGGAAAGGACTTAGCGCTTGAAACTCCTAGCTCAACTAGCGCTTCGCACCTTGCTTGACTGCCTTTTCACACTCATACTAGGAGTCAAAGAATGAACTCTTTACTGAGCTATTGCATAAGAGAGAGCAGAGCTCTTTCTTTAGTATGAGATATCCTCCCACATCCGATCATGGTCCATCTACTTCTTCCTCTATTGATTCATGTGCTATATGCTTAACGCAGGGAAGTCGGACTCTAGAAATTCCTTTTCACTGGGAACAACTCCTGGTTCATTAGTTCAAGCGGAATCCAATACCTGTAGTGCCTCACTTTCCTGAAAGCAGGAAGCACCGCATTCTTATTATTATACGAATACAAGCTGCTTGCTTATCGGCTGTTGTCACAATTGAATCAGAATTAGCTACGAGAAATAAGAATATCGTAGTATAATCACAGGCAACATAGTGGCTGTGACGTGAACAGCGCTTCGCTCCTCATATAGGCTGCACCGTGCTGACCCATTCCCATTCAATCTGTAGGGAAAACTCCTACCCCAACTAGAATGCTTTTTTGCAGTTATTGTTTTGCTCCTCATTAAGAAGCAAACCCCATTCCGAAGATCGGTTCTGAACATTCTTCCTGTCCGGGGTATCTTGCTATTCTTCCTTAAGTTAGGAGGTCGGCTAGCGGATAAAATGGATTCAATTCAAGAACTCTCTCTTTCGGTCGAGTGCTTTCATCCCTGTAGAACGAGTAGAGCTAGAGCTAAATGATTGCTTTTGGGCAAGATCGGTGGTTTATCGCCTTGGGTGAGATAGAGATTCCTAAGAGGATTGAGAACGCATCTCTCGGGCTAAGCTCCTGGGGAGAGGAATAGGACTCCGCTAGGCTGCCCTGAAGTAGCTCTTTGAGAAGCTAAGTTTCGAAGTTCAGGAGACCGACGTATTCCGCTCGACTTAATAAATTCTTCTATTCCTTTCCTGAATTAAGAGCAGTAAGACTTCATTTCTTTCTCTATATAAAGAGATCCAATTCTCAGTCTAAGGGCGTTAAGCATACGCAGGAGGGAACGAACGAAACCAGAATGATGCTCCTAATGATCCAACTTCTCCGCCCGCCTTTCCTATTTGCTTCAATCAATTGGATTTGGAACAGCCCCCACTTCTTACCTACTCCAGTCTCTCTAAGCTAAAAAATGACCAATGGAATCCCAATCCCAATAGCCCTTTAGAAGCTGAACCGAGACAGTAGCCTTTGTGCAATCCGCCTTGCTTGCCTTTGTGATACAAAGGTATTTTATGCTTCACTATGTCTATGCTGAGTCCAGGCATATCATCGTAGGACCATGCAAAGACATCCTTGTATTCTTTCAAAAGGTCAATCAGGCTTGTTCGTTCTTCGAGAGTCAAAGTGGTTCCTACACTAACCTCTTGGGGTTCGTCTGCGGTCCCTAAATGAATGGGTTGGGTTTCTTTCATTACGGGTTGAGCCTTCCTTTCCTCTGATCTCTCCACCATTTCCAAGAGTTCAGGAGGAGTTTCACCATAGGTTTCTTCCTCATCTACCTGCATGAGGCAGTAATCATTGGAAGGGGAGCTAAGGTTGAGAGTTCCGCATATAATTCGGATATCAGACTACCATGTATAACACATAATTTCTCCACCGATTCCTTCTAGTCGAGCCTCTCTGTCTGTCATTATACCCCGATAAGTAGAAAGAATTACAATCCCCTCAAATTATAGGAATTCGTTGATAGTTAGAATAGATTCGTAGACCGGGTCGACTGATCCGTTTCAAATTGAAAACAGTTCTATGGCCCTGAACCCATACGCCTTTCTGTAGGTCTTACTGTAACTGGTTTGTCTGGAAATATACGTACCCACATTTTTCCACCGCGGCGTGCATTTCGTGTCATTGCTCGCCGCCCTTTCTATTTGTCTAGATGTGATCCAAGCGGGTTCAAGCGCTTGAAGAGCATATCTACCGAAGCAAATACGATTACCTCGATAAGATATTCCTTTCATTCTTCCTCTATGGTGTTTACGGGGGTTCTAGTTGATGGTTGTTTATCAATTCCATCTCTACTACAGAACCGGACATGAGAGTTTCTTCTCATCCAGCTCCTCGCCGATTAAAAAAGAATATACATGTATTTAAGCGAAAGACTGGAATGGGAAACAAAACGGAAGGTTGGCAGAAACAGAATCCCTCCACCTGACATGGAAGAAGGAGTCTTATGGAGTTAACATGATCAGTTCTTCAGGCAGTAAGAAAACTCAGTCTAGCTCTAGCAAGCAGCAGCAACTAGACCCAATCAGAACCTCGCTTGGCCACATTTCACATACCCAGTAGCTACACTAAGTAATTACCGCCAGTATGGTTCCTTTTGCACCGATGGAATCAGTGGAAGATTCCGTACCTGAAGAATATGATCAGCAGTATCAACAGCTGGAGTTGCAAGAACTCGCTGAAAGCCAACTCATGAAGGAGAGGAGGATCAGGTTTGCCAATAGCAAAAGAAAGATAGATCCGTCTCAGCTCATTATTCCTCTAGGAACCAAGGTTCGTCTGCATCTGGAAGAAAAAGAGAATTCGTCAGAAGTTTGTATGCTATACCCCGGGGTTAGGCCTCCTCTCAGGAATAGGCCAGATTTGCACAACGTCATCTCTCAGATGGGGGAAGAAGGAGAATCTTCAAAACAGCTCCAGCTTACCTTACCCCTTTATCATAACTCCTCAAGAAAACATGTCACAGCCTCTGAATTTTCCTTATGCCACTACCTCTGTTGCCAATGCCCAAGGCCCACACTTCTTACCCTTCGTCATATCAGTTCCCAAAGGCACACCCTAGCCCGTTTCCTTTTTCTATCTTTTACCTAACTCCATGAGCCATCCTACTCAAAATCAGTCATCATCATCACGTGTCACTACCATACCAGTATCCCACACTGTCAAACCCATCACAATCCAATTCCCACAAAAATGCCCCTATGAGACCGACCATCAAGTACCCTGGAATTCCAATCTGGAGGCTGTCGCATCCACAGGAGAAAGGATTGAGCCTGAAGTCGCAGAAATCGGGGGAATGACAAGATCCGGAAGATGTTCTACTCCGGAGGAGCTGGAATTAAGAAGAAAGAAGGGTAAGGAAAAGGCAGGTGAGGTTCCCATTCTGGAGGAAACCGCCAAGAAAGCCGTAACAGAAGAAGAAATTGCTGAATTCCTCAAGATTCTCCGGAAGAGTGAATATACTGTGGTAGAACAGCTCAATCGAATGCCAGCACAAATCTCCATTCTGGGTCTCCTAATGGCATCGGAAGTGCATCGCTCAGCATTGTTCAAAGTATTGAATGAGGCACACGTGCCACACAACATCTCTCTTGAAAAATTTTAGCATCTGGTAGGCGCTTCAAACACTATCGCATTTACTGATGATGAGCTCCCACCTGAGGGTACGGGACACAATAAGGCCTTACATATCCAAGTAATGTGCAATGAAATGGTGGTAGCAAGAGTGCTGATCGATAATGGCTCAGCCATCAACGTATGTCCATTGGTCACTATTATGAAGTTAGGAATTGATGAGTCAACCATCCGCCCCAGCGACATTACAATTCGTGCCTTTGATGGGTCGAAGAGGCAGATTCTCGGTGACATCGATTTACCAGTGGAAATAAGGCCTTACACTTTTGAGGTGGAATTGAAAGTGCTGGACATCCCCGAAACATACAACTTTATCCTAGGACGTCCGTGGGTTCATTCTGCAGGGGCGGTCCCCTCAAGCCTTCATCAGAAAAGAAAATACATCGTTCGGGATCATCTGGTAACAGTTCATGCAGAAGAAGACCTGACAGTCCTCCGATCCTCAGCAATTCCTTACATAGACGTGGAGAACGACATAGTCCGTAATGCGTGGAGCGCATTCGAGCTTGTTCAAGAAAATTATGTCGCAGAAGGATCAGTCCCAGCAAGACCCAAGATTTCCGCCAATAGCATGATGGTTGCTAAGGTGATGTTGAACAGTGGTTATAAACTCGATTCTGGGTTGGGTCAGAATTTGCAAGGAAGGTTGGAGCCGATACAGGTGAATGACAAGAAGGGCCCCTACGGGTTAGGTTTCAAACCCACCAAGAAGGACAAACAGCAAGTAGCCGCCCAGAAGAGGGAGAATAAGCTTGCCAAGTTAGAAGAAAGAACTCCTGTCAGTAGAGGTCTCGGGAAAATTCCCTCTCTCTCTATCACATTTCCAAAAGCAGTCTTTATCCCTCAGCCAGAGATTCAGATCTCAGCAGAGGACAAACCAGTTCAAGCTCAGGCACCAGAAAAGAGAAAAGTACAATTGGATCAGGAGTCTTTGGCCCAAGCAAAGAAGTCCCGTGATCTGAAAGAAGTATTTGACTATGATGAAGTACCTGAGGAGGTCTTGCAATGGAGATTTTCAGAAGCAGAGGTGGCCGCTATCCAGACTCCGTCCACTTCCCAGATCAGTAACACTATTCGCCCTGCAGCTCCAGGGGAAAGGATCCAGAACTGGGGGATCACCCCTCTTCCTTGCAAGAGTCGGGGGTAACCGGAAAGACTAGTATAAAAATCCTGAATAGTCATGCCTTCGACTAAACAAAACAGGATCATTTTGAACTGTGAAGGCATTATCCTATGTACATATATATAGTGTGATGCATTTCATTCTCATGTTTTGCTAAAATGTGAAATGTTTTATTTCCTTAGGGAATCATATAATTCAACAGATGACCAAACGGATATCAGAGACAATCCTTCTTTTGAGTACAATTTCGACATCGAGCTTGATGACGAGTCCTCAGGATGGCCGAAGATCAAAACCTAAATGTGCCAGGGGTTGGTTGATCATCGAAGCCAGGGCAATAACGATGAAGGAATTTGAGCGCTGATGTAGCTAACAGCCGCCTTCATAGTCGATTCATTAGGGTCGTCACCTTCTACCCAACTAGTGGAAGTATCCACCGTTTTCTTTGTCTGTTAAGCCTCACAGCTATGGGACTTCCTAAAGAAAACTGCAATCGTAGTTTATCAACCACTCACAAGACCACCGAGATCTTCGACTTAGCTCCCAAAGGTAATCCACCCCCAACCGGGAGCGGAAGATAACGAAAGGGAGACAAAGTCCTAACTAAATCATAACACAAGCCATCTATTCAGTCGAGTCGATCCGATTCGTTCTTATCTATAGATAACGCAAGAGAGAACTTATGACTTCGCGGATGGAGAGGGATTCGAACCCCCGGTATTCCTATCAATACTTCGGTTTTCAAGACCGACTCTTTCAACCGCTCAGACATCCATCCCCTTCGCGCTTCGCCCGCCCTATCTATCCGCGCGCTGGCAGGTAGGGGCTTATCTATGTGATTCGCTACGCTTGCTTGCGCCTATCGGCGGCCTGCCGGTTAGCGAAACTTTTCCGGTAGTACGAATCGCTACGCTTCGCTTCTTTCTATATGATAATATGCACCTTGGTTGCTGCGCTCCCTGCGGGTAATATAAAGAGAGTGAAGAACGCCAAACAAAAAGAGTGATTGAGTCCGACTCAAGCGAGTGAGTGAAAGGCGTGGCAAGAGAGCGAGTTCGACTCGCGAACGATCAGCAAGTGAAGGACCGATCCTGCCAGTACACTGGTACTTGGCGGCTCACGAGCAACATATAGACTAAGGTTGCCCATCACTCCCTCGCTCTTTTTTGAAGGCCCTTTCTATTCTCTTTCTAGTATGGTTCCTCCATAAGAACACTAAACGCCCAGCTTCGCAGAGCAGCTCTCTCCCCAGCCCACAGCATAGTGTGGAATCTGGATCGTTTCATCGAGCACCATTTCTTTTAGATAGAAAGGTGTTCTGACTCTATTGGATCAAGTCATAACCTACGCCTTCTACTAGTATACTACTATGGAGAGACTAAGCTCTATTTCAGAGATTGGACTCTCTTTACTTTGATTAGCCCCTACTAGTAAGAAGCTGTTCCCGAGCCAGGTTCCCTGGATCCACGTGTTCCTAGTAGGCCCTAAATGGATGATCAAAGAAGGAGGCTCTATCTATGTCATCCTATATAAGGAAAGAAGCCCGCCCCTGACCTAAATGGATGAATGAAGAAGCGCGCCCGGGTAGACTTCAAGAGCTCTTGCTCTGCGTATCCTCCTACTTATTATTCTGATTCTGGGGGTCATAAAAACATACGAACCGCCTACTCTTTAAAGCCCTACCATTCTATTTAATAAAATGAAAGCTGCTTGCCCTCACTAATAAAAAACAGCAATCCCTCCCCTTCTGTTACCTACTTTTACTCATATCTTCGGTATACCTCAATACAAGACAAGCACAGGAAAGGAGATTCAATCAAAACCGGGCTATCGCCCTATCTAAGCAGGTTTCCCCTCTCCTCTACGGAAGTCATCTTTTAGTCTATTTAAGTTCCTGTGTCTATCGCTATCGCCCTATTCTCTCTCAATTGCCTATCCTTTATAGATGAGGGGGAGTACCTTAGCAGTAGCTTCCAACACTTAAGATTGACCTCCTCAAGTGCCAGATATCAATGTTTTATGAATTTCATACGGGTTAAGTTAACTTATTACTTACCAAAGAAGTTTACTGAAGGAACTGACCTAAGCATAGCTCTCTCTCTCAAATACAAATGCCAAGAAAGCCTTGGATAAGTGGAAAAATGCCAATCATTTCTCTTTTAAGGCGTTTGTCCTACTTATAGTATCAGTCCTCCAGCCTATCGAAATTCGTGTTTTTATTAACCAACAACACATGCACTTTGTTGGCACTAAAAAAAAGTTTTTCAATCCACTAGTGCAACTGAAGGAATTACCTCTTCTGAACCGGAACAAGAAAGAGCTCATAACCACTGCTTGTGAACAGCTCTCCTCAACTGAAGGCGCACCTACTGTTACTAGAAGTCTAGTCTCTCTCAGGTCCAGTTTCGATCTCGAACTAACTTACTTTACTTAATAGGCCGGAAGAGAGAGATCAACGACGGAGCTACTAGCTACTAGTTGGAAAGGAAAGGACGAGACCACCTTTCGTACATTTCTACTGGTCAAGACATTCGAATAGCGAACGAAAGACCAGGAGATTGGATCTAGAAAGCACTTCCAGCAGGGTTGACGGCTGTGTGGCCCTCATTCAGCTGGAAGTAGGAAATCAATCCCGGCACGACCGATGACTTAGTCTCCTTCTCCGCTTCGACTCAACCACCTAACCTCTTAGAAAAGATCCGATAGATAGCAGCTACCTAAGGCGCTTTTTAGCCCTTCACCAATCACGGTCTTTCATCTAGTAAGTCCTAGTACTATGTTCTCCAAGCTTGACTAATAGAATAGGCAGGCCTTTTCTTTTAGAGAGCAGTAGAATTAAGGGTTAGCTCTGCCTTGTTGTGATAGGGGGGTGGGGGGTGACCGATCCGGTCAGTCAAAAAATAGGATAACAAAAAAAGGTGTGTCTGGTCTGGTGTAGCTAATGTGACTTTCTTGATCTATAGTTCCTCTTCTTTCTCTCTCTTGACCAATGCTCCGGCTTCCCTCACTCAAAAGATCAGCCGTTGTGACACAGGTGTTTCGAGGTAGGCCGTAGATTGAATAGAGAAAGAAGGGATTTGACAGATTTCGCCCCAACCTTCTATAAGGCCACTGCTATCTCTTCCGGCTCTAAGTGACCTGACTACTTTCATGCTTCGAATGAGAAGTTGCGCTTTCGATCTTGTTCTCAGCTCCGGGTCTGGTCCTTTAGGCGAGGCTCTTTACTTTACAGGGTGGTTCCGGTTCAGGAATTCGTGGTTGGCTTACTTTTGTTTGTTTGGTTACAGTTCATGCCCACTCGTCATGAACCCCCGCCCGCCCCGACGCTGAGTCGGAACTCTTCCTGTAGAAACCTCCTTCAACTGATTCAAGTGATTCAGTCAGTAGGAAAGTAAGTAAGAAAGTAAGATGCCTCTCCTGCAGGCCGAAACATTTCCTTTGAATAGATGCCCATAAAAAAGAGTGAGCGCTCACTCTTATGGGGCCCACCCAATTTTGTTGCGAAATATCACCTTTTGGAAATCTCAAATAAAGTCAAGTGGGAGTATAGGTTTTTTTGAAAACCTCCCCCTTCTCCATTATTCTAATCATTGAATTAGGTAGGACACTCGCCCTACTTCTAAGGATAGATAGAAAAGGTGGGAGAGGGTTTCACTATCTCTTTTCTTTCCTGACTTCTTTTTTTTTTTTTCTTTATGCCGGAAAGACCAGTAAGTGGTTTTGGCATATCTTATGCAATCGATTGATTCTATCAGGTCCATTCTTCGGTAGTGCATAGGCTCCGGCTTCTTCCTCTAGCCGAGCCACTACTTGCGTGTGTGTAATTCATGGCAGTTTTTTATTTTATTATGGAGCTATTCTCTTTCTTGGATTTTATTCTAGTAGAGAGGGTACTTTCTGATTTGAAAAAAGGGTTATATTACGATGTATACGATAGGATATATAAGAAAAAAAAAACTTTCTCTTGAGCGATTGATCTTGCCACTTAGAACTGGTAGGTAGGTCTGTCTTTCTCTGGATCCCGCTGAGCTGAAAGACATGAGACATACATAAAAAATCGTTTAGATCCGGACCGGGCTCTCGAAAGCTCATGTGACCGGAGGTGGGGCTGGAAAAGCATGTTAATAATCACCGCAGGCCCTTATGCCCCGAGTGCTCAGCTTCGCCCCAGAAGTGGAACTAACTGGAGGGTCGGTATGCGAAGAGAGGTCTCCCTTGTAACAGGAGTGAAGAATGACCCGACCCGGCCACAAGAAGACAGGCAGAGTGGCGGGGCAATGGTACCAGATGTTAAGGAGAGAGAAGTCAGTTGGTCTCGATGAGAGCCCAGGCGAGTCTCGTGTGTGATAGTCTGACCCGGATTAAGGATATAGTTCCCTTCCTGGTCTGGGTTAGGGTTCCAAACCTGCCATATCCCTTAAAGCCCCAGAGCTCGAGGTCTACTTCTACCTAGATACATACAGCTTGCCTTACCACCATTTCAGAGCCAAGCCTCCTTTTCTGATAGAGGGGAGTGAGAAAGAGATTCATTTTCGGATCGCCTAATTCAATAGCTCAAAAATAGGTGGAGTTCGCCCTTTGAAGCATAGTTTAGTGTTGCAACAGGGGGGTTGTTCAGCGAACGGGAAGCAAACAAAGTCTCCATACCAACATTGAAGGCTTCGCAGCTATCCAGAAGAGAGCCTTACTCTATAGGGGTGCTAACGCTTTACTAATAGAATCTCAAGTCAAGGCTCTTCTTCTGTTCTACGAATCTAACTAATCTATACTACTACTAACTATAGTCAGACTAGGTCTTCTAGAGTGAACTAGCATAGTATAGTTTCTATATTTCGTGCTACTAGAACCATAAGCCGCACTATACTATACTTGACTGAACCTCCTTACGCCGGTTCAAATAAGGCAATAAGAGAGGACTGACGCGTCAGCTTCGAGGGCGCCTTTTCCTTAAGCCCATCTAAGGTCAGGGAAAAACCGCTTTATTACCAATTAGAAGGAAGAAAGGAAACGAAGTACGCTTTGGTGAGCGAGAAGCAGCCAGGTATAGGAGAAGGGGCGGTTGGCTTAGTAAAGATAGTCAAAAGTTCCACTTGGTGAATAGTGCCCCGGCTCGGTTGAGTAATGTAGTTCGCTCGGCTCGCAGCGGACTTGTTCTAGTGGAAAGACATTTCTCTCTGGGAAAAACACATAAGATTTGTTCGCTAGAGCTCATCACTGAAGAATGGTGGCTTTACTTTTTTGAATTAGAGAAGAACTTCTTCGCATGGGCGGCGTACGTACAAGGCTGTTCGGACCCCCTCCCTCTTGTATGAAGTGCGTTGCCATCGTCTCTTTCTCCTTTGCCAGGTTACGTGGCATGGATTCGTCGATTGACGAATCGGATCTTGGCTCGCTGTCCCGCAGACGAACCAGTCTAGAAGTAGAAAGGGAAGGCAATAGAAAAAGGTCCCCCTTCCTCCCTCTGTTTGTCTTCTTCTCGCCGCTTTTCTCGTCCATCCTGCCCTGCGCCGCTTACAGATTCAGTTGCAGGTATCTAAGCATCTATTAGTTAAGGGGGTTGGGGCGCGAAGCGCAAACCGCTCTTCGATCTCCCGGTGAGTTGGACGGGAACGAGACACAGCGGGTTATCTATGGAGCATTTGAATTGCCCCTTTCTGTTGGAATAGTTGATAGTCTTCTTCTTAGGGGATTTTCTTTTTTCTTATCAACATAGAGTTGGAACTTAGCCGTGTAAGTTGCGAGTGGACCAGTGTGAAGCTTTAGCTTCGTTGCCGGCCAGAGCTCCTAGCCGACGACCGGCTACCCCTTTCGAGCTCAGCTGACCCCTTCTTGATTCAGTTTTTTCCCTATTTGAGATAGATGAATCAATGGAACTTTGATCTCCGGTTCCTGCTTGGTCAATTCCTGGAAGGCCCCTATTAATGTAATGATTGAACAATCAAGTTTGCCGCGACTACGAGCTGCCAGTGCGCGTTTCTTTGGGTCGCTACGCTCGGGGTCGAGAACTGGTTCAAAAGTAGAAGGTGGTCCAAAACGAGCTAACCCGAGTTTTCGAACGACGCTTTTCCCGTTTTTGAACATCACTGAGATAGGCTTTTCCCCGAACCATTGACCCTTGTTCGGGAGGGAGAAGTTGATTCATTCAATGGAGCTTTATTTGTTTGATCTAGTAAGGGGTTGTTAGAAATAAGCCACCGCCCGACGAAACAGCGGTTTACAACAGAGCGACCCGGGACATCGAGCGAAGAGCTCCAATGCGCGTATTCGGAGCTACGCGGATGCCGTAGTCGCAGAAGCCGGATCAACATCATGACAACGGCATTCTGGAAACTTTTAGGCCAGCCACAATTGGTCTAATGTCTGGGTGCGTATGGCGGTACACTGAGAGCACCTTTCAAGTCGGCTGACAAAGAAAGAAAAAAGGGTGTCGTCGTCTTTTTCCCGCTTTCACCTTCGATTGCGAAGGGATTTGAGGCCGGTTTTCAATTCGCTTCTCTCTCCCCGGCGAGGTTTGAACTTCGCGTGGTGGGAAGGCCTTCGCGATTCGCATCTTCCCGTCCAGCAATGAAAAAGGGAGCGGACAGCAAGTTGGAGGACGCTGCAGAACCACGTAATTGATCCATCTGCGCTATTCCCTAATTGAAGCAAGTTAGAAAGCCTTCAGAGCCTCAGCCCCTACCATTTTTTTAAGAAAATGAAACTTGATTACTTGACTAACTAATAAGGCTAGCAATCGCTCGTTTTTCTTATTAGCGGATGTTAATAATGAAAGACAGAACATCTATTAGAAGGCAATCCCCGGGGAATTCCTATCGATTTCCGATGGATAACAATCCATCTTTCTCGCTTTCGCTCTTTCTCCCAATCAATCGCGAGGGTTCCGGGCATGAGAACGCAAGTGCCGGAATCGAACAAAACGTCCGAACGTCCGAGGACGAAAGAAAAAATGCTCCGCGGGGAACTCCTTTCATGTCGGCGTATTCGTGCCGGTTAGACGTCGGCCATGAAATCCATCACTATACCGAGCAGATCACGGGCATTCACATCTCGGTCAAACGGAACTATGCGCGATTCTCTCGTGAATCGCCTTCAGCAGGGTATGGCATTCAGGGTCTGAACCCGGGGAGAAATCTTTCTTCATAGATACAAGACATTCGTTGCTGATCTAAAAAAGATCTTATCCCGTGGGCGTTAGCGGACGTTTTTCATTCTTCACCCGGTCCTTAGTAGCGTTTCCAAAGTCAACCTAACCGGTTACCTTTGTGGAAACGCGCTAAAACAGGCCTATAGGTTCGCCTTTCTAATAGAAGAAGAGTCTATAATTAGATAGAAGTCTATATAATTAGCCAGATCGTCTGAAGCATGAACAGAATCACCTTTGTTCCGAAGGCCTAGCGAATTAAGCGAGTTCCTTTTTTTTCAAAGGCGGTCCTTTTCTTTCCCCGGACCGATGACTCGCTTGTTCAGTACTGCTAAAACTATTATAGGAGGATGCCGTCCCCTCGAGACTACCAGTAGTTTCGGTTGTTGAATCTCGTGCAAGTCAGGTTGTGGTTGTATTGGCTGCAAGCGGAACGTAGGCGCTTTAGGTGTGTGTTGACCATGCACTCTCGCGTCATGTAATGTCGTATGTATGATAGAGGTGGTGTGGTGATTTACCTCAATGCTAATGGTTATCCCCAAGGTTCAACGAATGAATGAAGCTATGATCGTACCCGGATAGAGATGATGGTATTCCTCTGATGTCTCCAAGCCGGCCATAATAGAATCGATAGGCGAAGCAGCCAATAGCAGTCTGTTCTCGCCTATCGATAGATAGTAGGTTGCTTCCAAGCTCAAACCATTTGAAACGGAATTGCTACTTTCTTCTTGTTATTGATAGAGTGGTATTCTCCGCCCCTGTAAAATAAAGTAGAGGGGGAAGAGAGAAGGAAAAAGAGCAAAGGATTTACAAGTCTAATGGGAGAAGAATGGCTGACACGTTGACTGCCTTCGAGACTCGAAAATAGAACCCCAACAGTCTAACCCCCGGGGCGGACCCCAACCGAAAGGCGCTAGACGGACTAAGGGCAAGCGAGATAAAGAAAGCAGCTGGCTCTTAGTGTAAAACCTTGCCGCGGGAGAGTCTTTCTCCAATGAGAAGAAAGAAAGTTTTTGGGCAAGACAAGAAAGGAACTCGCCCTTTGACACCAAGGGATAAGAACGAATTTATGGCGATGACTTGGTGAAGGGAATCTATGAGAGAAGGTTCTCGAACCGGGTTCCGACCGAATAGAGCGCGGAGCCAACGAGTTCAGTCGAACAGCGTAACGAGTCTAAGGGCGGGATCAAGCTTGAAAGGAATGGACGGGCGTAGGCTTAATAGTGAACGCAGACCCCCCTGCTTATAGATATTGAGATCAATGACTTAAAAGACAGATGCCGAGAGAAACTGTTAGACTTCTTTATTGCGTTGCGAAAAGAGATCGAAGACGAAGATTTTCTGACGCAGTGCTCGCACTGGATGGAAAAGACAGAGAAGAGAACAACCCACCGGAAGGGCATACCTCAAGAGCGCCAATCCCCCCCGGCAAACATCTATCTGCACGAAGCCGACCTATGGATAGAAAGAAAAAATGCAGGAAAGGCAAATTGAGCAAGGCAAGGGAGAAAGAAGTTGTCCCCTCTTCTCGGCCGCCGCCGGTCATATAGAGTGCTCCGCCCGCCACCGCATATGTAGAAAAAGAGGGAGCGGGGAAGGAAGAACAACCGTTTGACTTTGGCACATGAGGTGGCTAGGTAACATAATGGAAATGTATTGGACTGCAAATCCTGGAATGACGGTTCGACCCCGTCCTTGGCCTAGGGGAGTGGCGAGCAGCACGGAACTTTAATTAATCAAATGGCATAAGGGGGCTTTCCTTTGTTATAAATCCACAGACAACATTCTGGAACTTCCAAACCAAAGAAATGCAACATGAGAAGGAGCTTTTTACGCTTCAATGGAATGAATTCGGTAAGGGTAGAATACGCCCTATGGTCGATCGATGGTCCTGTGCCACTTGAACTCAAATCTATCTTACCTTCAATTCATCTTTGTCCAGCCAGCTTATAACAAAATGTTAGACCAATCTCAGGGCTGACACAACCGAATTGGTTGAGGAAAAGGAAACCCCAGCGACCAAGTACTCCCGCCCCCAAAAGCGGAGACCGAACAACCGCCAGGTTGTCGAGGACACGTCTGAAGAGGAGGCGGGCGCCCTCTAAGTTTACCACCCTACCCACTAATGGACTATGGGGAGGGCAGGCGAACGGGAACCGACCGAGAACCCGAACCGCTTGACTGACTGACCCCTTCATAGTCCATTCATTAGGGGATGGAACCAATCAGAAGTGCAAATCGCGCAAGCGAAGCCGGGAAACGGACCGCAGCGCAACGACTAGGACTCGTGTCGGAGGAGTTTTGAGCGTGAGCTACCACTCATGCAGCGGCAAGGACCCGCAACTCTCGAGGGGGCCACCAACCGCCCGAATCACTCCTTTACTCAATGGATAGCGCTTATCCTCTTTCAATCAACAAAATGAGAAATGGGGAAGAAAGAAAAGAAAGAGGTCTTTATTGAAGAGGCTTTGCACCTGAAATAAGACTAATGAAGATCCAGAAGAATGGGTCTGGGCTTTCGAAAAGATGAAGATGCAAAGGGTAAAGAGAAAGTCTTTTGAACAACCAACCTGACATAAGGATTCTAGCTCGCCCACTTAGAGCAGATGGAGATTCTCGGACGGGGAAAAGCGGCACTCGACATCTATTAAACAACACCAAGAACAAAGCCATACCATGCCCTCGGGATAAACTAGTGATGATTGCCATGAATGCTGCCCTCGAGGATGTGTACAAGAAGGTCTTTGCCGATTCCTATCAACATGGTGCACCTCTCAGTATAGGGTGGATACTTTGACCGGGATCAATTGATAGAAATTTTGATTGAGGCAGGATGAATGCTTTTTTCGTTCGCTATGTGCTGACTGGATGCGTACTCGCGTGATCGATCGATGGACGGGGGAATTGCGTGAATGACGAGACCGGCCTAACCTAAAGGAAAGGCTCTTCCCTCTCTTGATGGCGAATCTTGATTGACTGAAACTAGGAACCGATTCGGAGAAACAAGAAGCATGGCATGAGATTCGCGGCGGAAAAATTTCCGATAGCGAATTACTTGATTCGATGGATGGAGGGAGGGCCCTCCAACTCAAGCACGAAATCAATGTTGAGTCAACAATCATCGAGAGGGGCACCACCAAGCGAGATCGAGACCAGCACCTTGTATAGGTTGGGGGAAAAGCCCCTTGTATAGGGTTCCAAACCTGCGCTTCTTCAAATATCCCATAAGGGTAGGGGCTTCAAAGCTTGACTAACAAGCGATAAACTTGACTTTGAGAAAGAAGGGCTTACTAATAATATAGGGCTTTTTCCGCTTGATCGGAATCGATTCTATGATTGAATAGCAGAAGTGCTACTTAGTAGTAGAAACTCGGAGAGACAGACAAAGAGGGGACTCTATCATACCTGCTAACTCCTAGGATGAGAAGTAGGTCCCTTGTTTTTGGCAGGAATAGTTCCCGCCTTTGTTGCCCCTCGGTAGAGTGAGTCTACTTAGCGAACTGGCAGGACGCGGAGATCGATTGATCAATATGAATCTCGAGAGTGGATGGTTGACCGCCGCCCCCTTGTCCTGGAGGCTCTCCGGCCGGGGAGGAGCTTGCTATCGTAACCTTTTCTCCCGGTGTATGTGAAAAAGAGTGACGAACCCGGTTACATGTCTCTATTGCAAAGAGCACTTATCTCTCGACAAGTTTCTCAACCTCCCAACTTATGGCACATGTGTCTTGGACATTCATCTACATCACGACTAAAATTAGTACAATCGTTATTATCTCCCAATAATAAAGTTTCCTTTGGTAATGATTGTAATGTTTGGTTTATGGATAAACAAATTAGATTACTATTTCCTCCCAATTTTATATAAACTCATGTTCTATTTGATTTATTATATTGTGATATTTGGGGTCCATACAAAATTCTTACACATTCACGAGCACATCTCTTTCTCACTATTATGGATGATTATACAAGGTGTACATAGGTATTTCTTATACATTTTAAATCAAAAACTCAAATTATTTTACAATCTTTTTTTACCTTTGTTCATTCTCAATTTCATCCTTCCATTAAATCCATTCGAGTAAATAATGACTCTGAATTAGTATCCATGCAAAATTATTTTCAATCACATGGCATAGAATATGAGCATACTTGTGTCTATACTCCATAACAAAATAGAATAGTTGAATGAAAGCATCGTCATAGTCTAACTGTTGTCGTGCTTTACTTTTTCAATAATGACTTTCTCTTACTTTTTTGGGTGAATGCGTATTGGCATTTGTATATCACATTAATCAACTCACTACACCATTACTATCCAACAAATCACCTTTCAAATGTTTACACAATCATTTAAAAGTTTTTGGTTGTTTATGTTATGAAATTATTGTTCATCCCATTCATAAATTTGAACCACGTGGTAAACGATGCATTTTTTTTAGTACCCCATTGGTCAAAAAAGTTACAAACTCTATGATTTGGAGACACACAAAAATTTTGTTAGTCGAGATGTCAAATTTTGTGAAACTATATTTTTGTCGATTTTTTCTCAACTTGATTCAAGTTTTGTTTTACCAAATTTTTCGCATGATGCCACAAACAACTTGCTATTCTCTTAGGATTTTAACATACACACTTCACAATATCCTTACAATCAATTGCTAAATCTTATTCATGCTCATATTCTCTCAATAGAAAACAACAAAACTTAGAGATATATTCTAAACATTTATTACTTCAACAATCTTGGTTGACAAAAACCTCACCAAAAATAGCCTTTTCTTCCAATACGCCTTATATAGACTTACCAGCCTCCTCTAAACACCCTATACACCAATCCATTCGTCCAAAGAAACCTCAGACATGATACAAAGACTACATTTTGTTTGTTCAAGCCAATCATTTAACCTTGATGTCTGATTCATCATCAAGTATCTGATATCCTCTTTCTTATTATCTTTCATATTCTCATCTATCTTTTTCCCACTATATCTTTCTAGCTAACATTATAGGTCATGTTGAACCTCACTCTTACGCTCAAACTATCATTGATTCACATTGGCAAAATGAAATGAAAGTTGAATTAACAACATCAAAGTAGAATAACACCTGGAGTATAATTCCTTTACCGAATGGTCATAAACCCATTCGCTACAAATAGGTCTAAAAAATCAAATATTGATATGATGGCACTATTAAGCATTATAAAACTCACTTTTTTGTTAAGGGATACACTCAAATTGAAGGTATTAATTACGATGAAACCTTTTCTACACTACCAAGCTCACTACACTTTGTTGCCTTCTTGCTATTGCTTCCATACAACATTGGTTCATTCATTAGTTAGATGTTCAAAATGCTTTTCTTTATGGTGATTTACAAGAGATAGTATACGTGAAACATCCATCTTGTCTTCACTGATAGGGTGAGAATCTTGTGTGTTGGCTTTATGAATCGCTCTGTAGTCTTAAACAAGCATCACGAAATTAATTTTCTACCTTTTTTGTTGCCATTCAAAAAGCTAGTTATGAATGATCAAAAGTCAATTATTCCTTTTGCACCAAAGATAGAGGTACTTTTGCTTACTGTAGTTCTTATTTATGTTGATGATATACTCTTTACAGACAATGATCTTCAAGAAATGGAACATCTTAAGAAGTTTCTCTTCAAACAATTTTGCATGAAATATCTCGGTGACTTAAAATATTTTTTAAGTATTGAATTTTCTCGATCAAAAAAGGAAATTTTCATGCCTAAAAGGAAATATGAAATACTTTTTTTTACAAGATTTAGGACTTTTGGTGATCGTCCAAACAAGTTTTCGATAGAGCAAAATTTTAAGCTTACTTCTACATATGAGGTTTTATTAAACGATCCAACTAAGTACAGAAGGTTGGTTGGTAGATTGATTTATCTTATTGGGACAAGGCCTGGCATAGTATACTATGTTCGCAAATTTAGTCGATTCATGCATGAACCAAGAAAGCCACATTACTATGTAGCTTTAAGCATTCTTAGATACATCAAAGGTAATCCTGGTCAAGATTTACTATTCTCTTCTATAAATAGTCTTACTTTTAAGGCTTGGGAAGAGTGTTATGTCACAAGAAGATTAGTTATAGGATATTGTATTTTTCTTGGAGATTCTTTCATCTCATGAAAATCCAAGAAACAAGCCAATGTTTTTAGATCCTTTGCAAAAGCTGGATATCGAGCCATGGCAAACACCTGCTTGGAGTTGACATGGTTACATTATATATTGTAAGATTTAAAGGTTTCACAACCAACTTCTACATCGTTATTTTGCGACAACCACACTGCCTTACATATCGCAATAAATCCTATTTTTCATGAACATACAAAGCACATTAAGATAGATTGTCACATTGTCCGAAAGAAACTACAAGTTGGAATAATTAGTCCTTCATACATGCCCACATGCTTACAATTGGCGAACGTGTTTATAAATTCTTTAGGAAAGGACCAATTTATGACATTGCGTAACAAGTTAGAACTTCATGATATTCACTCTAGGGAGAGTATTATGAATCTTTTGTATCATCTCAAGATTATTTGTATTTATTTGATTTATTTGTTGATTTTTTTAAGAAATATATTTTTAATATAGAATCACAGTATATCAAGTAGGAAATATCTCTTTGATATAGGATAATAATATATTAGGCTTGTAATTAGCAAATGATCTATTCTTTCTTTTATATATATATATATTTGTTTAACCAAATCAATGCAAAAAAAATATTCATCAATTCTCATTTTCATTTCTTAGTTCTCTTATGTAATTTATTAGTCAATAGCTATAATATTTGATCGTTCTTCTCCTTTTTTCACACTACTAAATACCAAAATATTTATATAATAAATATATTTTTTATGAATAATTATTTTATATGATGTAATTATTTTTACATCAAAAATGATAATTCATTATTAACTATTTAATAAATACTCGATCAATTTACTTATGAATAATTTATATTTTTGTTACTTTTTGTTAGTTTTTTAACGTCATGTTCGATCATTCTCTTTGCCCATTTTTTTCTTTTTGGTGTTTATTTTAAATAAATATATTTTTTTAATTATACACATAAATAAATACCAAAAATGTTCCTAAAATAAATATATTTTTTTAATTATAAATAAAAATAAAAAATAATCTATTAACATTACATTGGTTATTCTTCCGTTATATTGTACCAAAATGTTTTTAAAATAAATATGTTTTTTATTTATACACAAATAAACATCAATTTTTTTCTAAAATAGATAAAATTTTATAAATAGTTATTTTGTTATTTTAATTGTATGCCATTTTAACTATTTTCTACTTTCTTATTTTTATCTATTTTTTTTATACGCAATAAATATCAAAATGTACTTATATCTCATTTCTTTTTTTAAAAAATGCACTTATATCTCACTCATTTTTTTTATTTTTTTTAGTTTTTTATTGCTCATTAGTTATTCTTTGCATTTTTTGTACATTAATAAATATCAAAATGTTCATATATATATTTATCAAATTTGAAAATTCGTGTTTAAAAATATTTTTTTATATCAAGAATTACAGAATAATATCAATTATTGTTCAATAATTAACACTATCATATACTTATCAAATTTAAATAACATAATATCTTTTATTTTTTATAAGTAATATTAGTATTGTAAATTAAGTATTAAGACAAAATATGAGATAAAATAAATGTATTACCTAATAAAATATTTATAAAATACATATTAATTTAAATAATTTTTTAAAAATAAATAAATTTAATAATATGATTATATTTTTATGTACTCACCCATGCTATACCAAAACTAGTTTATTAAATAAATGTGTTGAACACAACATCGTGTAACACTATTTGATACAATGCTAATAAATTTATTATATATATATATATATATATATTTGTTTAAAATAATATATTTTGATTCACTATCATGACATAACACAATACAAATATAACTTGAGCATGACATAACACAATACAAATATAATTTGCTTAAATAGGTTGCCAAAATTAAGAATAAAAACATCATCATAATGTCTCAATAATATATGTGTTTTCGAGCTCTTGATATTGATACAACTTGTACTCAACAATATCGAAACATATTTATAGAATATCAATTAATAATATAAATATTTTCAATAAAATATCAAATAATATCAATTAAATATTGTTTATAACCAATTTTAAATTTTTTTAAATAATTTAATATCCAATATCTTTATTTAATTTTATTAGTCATTAAGCTTATTAGTTAAACTAATTATTTTAAACATTTCAGCTAGCTATTTTACGGGTTTTTAATTTATTTTCAAAATAAATATGAAATACATTTAAATTTATATATATTAAGTAAAATAATTAAATTAAAGAATAAATAAATAATTATTTTAATATTTTTAAAAATTTATAATTTTATTAGTATATAATTTTCCTGAATCTTTTTTAATGTTTTCATAGATAAAGACAATCTTTCGTATATTCATAAAATTTAAATATTGATATTTAAAACACTGAGTCACTACAAACCTGTTGTTAAGACACCGTAAGGGTATATAAGGGTGTGTGCATCTGCCATCTGATTTGCTAAGTTTTTTAATAATAATAATAATAATGATTTTCTTAAAATATAAATAAAGAAAATGCTATCTGTATCAGCCTCTATATAAAAGTAACAAACTAAACAAATAAAGCAAGAAAACAAAAGTGCAAATATAATGAGAGGATTACATAAAAATACAATAAACCAATCCAACAAGAATACAATGCCAATCCCAACCTCTAATGTGAGAAATAAGAGAACAAAACAGAAGCCACCCAAAAATAAATTAAAAAATTAAATAAATAAAACTATATTAATTACGGGGGGGAATGCAATAGAGTCTCCTAACTTTAATAACGCCATCGTAAATTTTGACAATAATACCCTTAGACTTATAACGTGACAACGTAAGCTTTGATATTTGACTCTATCCAGAAATGATTATTCTATTTCTTACCCCAATCCCAAGGCTTTAAACTTAAAATCACAATCAATGCGATGATCAACAAAAGTATAATAGCAAAGCATGTCCATTTGCGAGTATTTTTCTGGTGTTTTTTAGCAACTTGCAACTGTTGGGTCCCACTATGTACAAACGAACTAGCCCTTGCCACATGGTTCTCGATGTTATCAAGTTGCTCACCTTGAGCTTGTACCAAAACGGCCATGTCCAAGAATACTTGGTGGAGCTCCTTGAGATTCTTCTCTATCTCTTTTACGGCGTCGTGTCGTTCTTGGATCTCTTGTATCGTGTCCAACACTCTTCCCCTTCCTTGTTCTTGAATTGCCTTTTGCAAGAACGTTTCACTTTCCCCTGGAATATACATTCTCCTTATTAGTCTTTCGTTCTTTATTTGATGTGTAAATGAAAATGAAATTTTAAATCTCTTTTATTAAATATGATAATAAAATGATATTAATTAATATTTTTAATTTATTTTAAATAAATCTAAATGAGACATATAATAATAAAAATATATAATAAATGATAACTTATATATAAATTTAATAAAAAATAATAATATAATATATGTTTAAAATTAAATCCATTAATATTATAATCTAAATAAAATGATATTATATTTAAATAAAATAAAATAATATTATATTATATTAAATAAAACATGAGTTGAGACAAAATATCTCACTTTAGAGATATAAATTGAAAATCAAAATAATGATATATATTAAAATACAATTTATAAATTATAAATGAAATAAAATTAAAAATATTTTTATTTTAAATGAAAAAAATGATTATATTGAGAAAAATATAATTATCTAGCATATTTTTAATAAGTGGGAGAGAAATAAGTATTCTATATTAATACTTAAAAGACAAAAATATCATAAATTATTTTCATTAATATTTCTATTACTATAAAATAAATATAACATAATTGCCAAATTAGTATCTGTTTTTTATGTTATAAAACCCAAAACTCAAGTCCCAACTTCCAACATATGCATGTATATTTTGCTACGAGCATGCATAAAATTACATAACTACTTTCGACACCAATTAGTTTCATCCAAAATAGATATGGAAACTCAAATTTGACATAGCTAACAAAAAAAAATTATTTATTCTTTTCACTTTTAATACTAAATTTTCAAAAAAAAAATAAACATTTTTATCCAAAAAATATATATTCAACTAAAATTTAAGAAGATTTTAATATATTTTAAATTTATAAATTTTAATAGACTTTAATTTATATTTATTAAACTTTAAATTCAATTAGAATTTTTAAATATTTTGATGGATTTGAATTCTAAAAAATTTAAAGATTTCACTAGTTTTTTTTTAAAGAATTCAACTTATATTTTATTAAATTTTTAAAAGTTCTATATCAGTTCGAATATATTTGTATTATTTTTTTATAATTTATTTATTACTTTTTATCAATTTTTATAATTTTTTTTATCATAGTATTGCTATTTCACTGTACTTTAATTCTTTTATAATTTCTTAATAAATTTTTTATAATTATAAAAAATATTCAATATATTATTATATATTTTATTAAAAAATTAATAAAACCTATACTCTTATTTGACTAAACTTTTCGTAAAAGTAAAGACTAACTTACATTAATTAAAAAGACACGTGTTCAACTTAATTTAGGATAAACATTATTATTATAAGATCTTTATTTTATAATAACTATTAAAAAAATTATATTGAAAAATATTATTTTAAGATTAGTACGTGAGAATTAATTAATTGTAAATCAATTTAAAATAATACATGAAAATATTAATAAAAAAAAAAGAGAGGTGGGAGTCAAGAATCAAGAAAAAGGAGAAATAGAGAGAAAAAATGAAATAGAAAAAAAAAAGTAAAAAGTAAAGAGAGAAAAAAAGTCACTAAAAATCTTATGGATCTCGTGCAAAAAAGATATGACTTATCGGTGATAAATTTAAGATTTACATTCACGAGAGATATCATATACAATTTTGTTTTAACTATTTTCCCTTTATAATTTGTTTTAATTGAAAAAAATTGTTTTATGCATCACATTTTGTGATATAAAATATTAAAAGTTTATAATTTAAAATTTAGTTAAAATATAATTATATTTTATATATATAATTTGTCTATAAATTTATACTTAAATTTTATATGTATAGAGTTAATGTAGTACATCTGTACATGTATCCTTCTCTACTGTTATTGATAACCTTTTTCTCCGGTTATTGATAATAGACTTTGTTTATAGATAGAAAATGTTTACAATCTTAAAAAGTTAATTATTAAAAGAAGTTTTTAAGAATTATTGATATTTTAAATATAATAATATTTTTTAAATTTTTAAAAAGTAATAATTAAATATCTTAAATTTATAAAGACTTTTATAAATTTTTTAAAAAATAATTTTTTTTAATTAAATACGATTAACTTTTCATAAATTCTTAAAAAATCTTAATAAGTTCACTTAAAACTTTTAAAAAAATTTAAAATTTATTAAAATCTAAAAATAAATTATTTGAATACATCCTTAAAAGTGTACGCGGATAATTAATGACAAGTGCATGATTAATTAGATTCACCCTTAAAAAAATTGAGAACTAAAGTCGAATTAAAACTACTAAACAATAAAATATATTTAATTTAAGGGAAAAGAATTAAATATTTATCATCAAACTTGCAACATCCATTTCTGATTTTTAATTTTAAAAATTGGTTGTATTTAAAAAGAGTTCAAAAATTGGGAATTAAATTACAAAAAAAAAAGAATTAAAATAATTACCAAAATAGCATAAAATTTTACAATAATGTAAAATTCATGATACTCTTAAAAAATTAGAAGTTGCCCCACAAATTAAATTACCTACTTAACACAGATATTGTAAACTTCCTTGGAAAAAAAAAAAAAAAAGAGAGCATAAATACTACGATTTTAGTGTTAATACAAAAAAATAACTCTACAACCATATTTTTGAAAGAACTCCAGAAATATAAAAAAATTAAAATCTATATAACATGACTCTTGAGTCTTGATGATCCAATAATTGATTTTTTTAAAAGACCATTTAATGTTTTATTATTAATTTAGAACAAAATCCTAACTCTTTTCAGTCTGTATAAATAAAATGATTGAAAATAAATTGAATCTACTGATTTTAGTTTAAATATACTATATGTTCATAACTAGATTAGATTGATAATTTTAAAAGATAAATGTGCAATTATTTTTGTTATTTTCAATATAAATATATAAAAAAATTATTCTATCGTTAAAAATAATAAATTATAATAATATGGTATTGGTGCCAAATGTAAAAACGAAATCCTTACTTTTAAAGAATAAATTACGAATTTGCCACTTACCGGTAGAGATGAGAACATCAATGATCTTCTCGTCTGGATTTTCCCCTGTAACGGTGAAGTACCTACGCTGAACGGTCTCTCTATACTCCGAAGAGATCTGTTGCCGGAGATTATTAAAGCTTTCCATGGAATCCTTAAGCTTCTTCCTGAGACCGTTGACCAAGGAGATCCTAGTCCGGTCGGACGACGAGCCAGGTCCACAGCCAGGAAGGCTCCGATTTGCAGCGTTGGCCCGGTCAAGAGCTTCAAGACGAACCTTAATGAGCTTGGCTTTCTTGAGAGCGAGTGAAACATCAGATTCCATGCGAGATCGGAGATCCTTAACGGCAGAAGCATTGTGAAGAGACTTGCTCTGTTCGTGAGAACTTTGGAGATTGTGATTTAGCTTCTCGAGCTCTTTGAGCTCTTCCTTGATGGACTCAACGTCTACAAAGAACTTATCGAGATTGACACCACCGGTTGTCGAATTGGCCGCCGTCGATGAGGACATCTCGATGACATGGTGATCATCTGGCGAGGCATGATCGTCACTGCGAAATCGGGAGAACGAACCAGAGAATAAATCGTTCATTGTGTATAAAAACTGAAGTGAAATGAAATAAACAAGAGAGTAATTATTAGAGGGAGAAGGATAGGTTTGATTGGGAGAATTTGGAAGTTAAATGGCGGATTTGATGAGAAAAGTAGAGGGGTGGTGAAATGGTACTGGGACTGGTCAATGGGGTTGTGGGTAGGATAATGCCTGAGACGGAGTTAATTGAGAGAGATAAGAGACGAGGATAGTTTCAATTTGTGAGCCGAGTCAAAGTAATGAGACAGATAGATGGGCTTGAATTGAATCTTATGAACAGAAGCATCAACTTAGGAAAGATCTTGGAAAGGGGAAACAAAACGAGTGAGCCGAAAACGGAAACTTCTATTACCAATTTTGTCATTATTTTTTGGTATGGAACGCGTAGTGGATTTTTCATTTTACTTTTCAACATGTAATTTTTATATGTGATTTAGAACATGAGTGATGAATTACTTTCTTTCGCCTTTTAATTCCAATAAATAATGTACATAAAATAGTAATTAAATATTTTAAATAATAATAATAATAATAATAAACGATATCAAATAGTATAAAATTCAACATTTAACGAATTTAAATAATAATAATTTAATTTAAATAATATTTAATATAAAAGTATTAGATAGAAATTTTTAATATAAAAAATAATATTTTGATTATAAATTTTAAAGTTATAATTTTTGTTATTTTTTTCCTACAACAAAATTAGTTCATAAACTTTCAGAAGTTTTATCTAGATGGCCCACTAGTTGTGAATTAAAATAAATTATATTACTATTTTTATTTTAAGTTGACGTAAATACATATGAAATAAAAAAAAATATTTATTCTGAAATTAAATATGTTGATTAAAGTAAAAGAATTAAATTGTAACTATTATTTAATATTTTTAAAATATATTTTTCATTAATCATATTATTTTTACTCTACATCTTTTATTATATATTTTAAAAAAATTATACTAATTTTAAATTTAATTAACTTAAACTAAAATTTAATGAAATTAAACTAATGAATAATTTATTTTTCCTTTACTTTACTTCTTATCTAAAAAAATTATACTAATTTTAAATTTAATTAACTTAAACTAAAATTTAATGAAATTAAACTAATGAATAATTTATTTTTCCTTTACTTTACTTCTTATCTTAATTAGTTATCTTCTCCTTTATTTTTATCTATAGGAGTCAGTCTATTTATATCCACTTCATCATGTGTCACTAATAAGCATGTAACAAAGCTTGTCCTTGAGCCAAAAAGACTTCTTGAGACTTAGGAATGGTATGCTTTAATTCTCTCTTATTATCAATATCACCTAAAAGAGTGAAAGAAAAAAAAGAATTCCATGAGTAGTTAGATTTGTTGAGAAAAAACGATGGTAGTAAAGAGATAAATTTCACAAATCTAAGATAATTTTCTAAATCAAAATAGAACAAAAATAATATCAAAGATTTTTAGTGTAAAAAAATTTCCAAAATGAAAATAAAAATTACGGGATCGTAGGTCACTTAAAACTTCTACTATAATAAAATGAGATTACAAACTTTACATTTAGGTTGATCTCTTACAAAAATATAATAACTATGTATCTTCAATTTTTAAGTAAAACTTTACAAATGAGCTCTCAATTTTCTTTCTCAAAAAACTCTCTCATACTAAGGCTCTCCGTAATTTATTTATCTCACCAAGTTATATTTCAAGATTGAGGTAAAGACTCTATTTATAGAACCAAAGCTTCATTCCTTATGCCCTTCAAGCCAAAATTTGAGGAGACAAACAACCCACTTTTTGACTTTATTTTTCTCTTTTCATTGCATGCCCAGCCTTAATTGTTGAATGCTTTTTATTTTATTTGTTGTTGGCCCACATAAGATGGACCAACAAATCTCCCCGTCCATCTTATATGGGATAGGGATTCTTCATATCTATAATCTCTCTACAGATAGCAAGTTTTTCTTTAGTCAAGGTCTTTGTCATCATATATGTCCTATTATCATTGGTGTGGATCTTCTCAACTTGCAATAAAGAACATAATTTTCTTGGTTATGATGTAATTCTTGTAGGAACATTTTCATCCACAAGATCTCCTTACAACCTTCAGTGATTGCAATGTACTCTGCTTATGTGGTACTTAAGGCAATACACTTTGATAATCGTGATTACCATGAAATAGCTCCCCCTTCAAATGTTATTAGGTACCCAGATATAGACTTTCTTGTATCCACGTTGCCAGCCATATATGAATTTGTATATCCTTCTAATACAGGTTTATTATTACCAAAGCATAAAAAATGACTGGAAGTTCCTCTTAGATACCTGAGTATCCATTTGATAGTTTCCCAATGTTCCTTTCCAAGATTTGATAGGAATCGTCTCACAACGCCAACAACATGTGCAATCTTTGGTCTGGTGTATATCATAGCGTATATTAGACTACCAACCGTCGATGCATAAGACACCTTGCTCATCTTCGATTTCTCCTCCTCACTTGAGGGACATTGACTCACATTAAGCTTGAAATGACTTGCATATGGATAACTAACAGGTTTACCTTTGCTCATGTTAAACCTTTCAAGAAATTTTTCAACATACCGTTTTTGGAAAAGCAAAATCCTTAGCTTTTGCCTATTGTGGGTAATTGTCATGCCAAGAATCTACTTGGTGAGTCCTAAGTCCTTCATTGCAAAAAACTTGCTCAACTTCTTCTTCAACTTGTTAATCTTGTTAATATTTTGACCTACAATTAACATGTCATCAACATAAAGCAAAAGAATAATAAGATCACCATCAGAGAATTTCTTGATGAAGACACAGTGATCAATCGTTGTTCTATTGTATTCATTTTTCTCCATGAATGAGCCAAAAAATTTGTACCACTGCCTTGGTGCTTGCTTTAGACCGTACAAGCTCTTTTTTAGTCTACATACCAACTTCTCTTTGCTTTTGAGTTGGAAACCTTAGGGCTGCTCTATATAGATTTCCTCATCAAGATCACCATGTAAGAATATGATCTTTACATCAAGTTGTTCAGGCTCTAAATTAAGGCTAGCTGCCAAACCAAGAAAAACTCAAATTGAAGACATTTTAACTACTTGTGAGAATATTTCATCGAAGTCAATGCTCTTTTTCTACCCAAATCCTTTCACAACCAATCTTGTTTTGTAACATGATTGCGAGCTACCTTCTTCACTTTTGATTCTGTATACTCACTTGTTCTTGAGAGCTTTCCTTCCTTATGATAGTTTCATCGAGTCAAATGTTTGGTTCTTATGTCGAGATTTCATTTCTTCTTGCATGGATTTTGACCACTTAGTCTTATGTTGATCAATGATAGCTTCGCCATAACTCTTTGATCTCCCTATGCAGTGAGCATCACATACTCATTAGGAGAATATCTACGACTTGTTTATTGTACTCGGATGGATCTCCTTGTATGTACTTCTGGTTGGACCTGTTTAGAAACTTGTTCTGATTTTGAACTGCCAACTGGTGGATTAACATCATCAGTATATGATGTAACTCCCCTATCATCAGGATTTATTGGTGGAGAGACTAGTTCTAGATTAACTGGAATTTCATCTGACTGTGGTTTCTTAAATTTCTCGAAATCCTCAATTGTTTGATCTTCAAAAAGTACCACATCTCTGCTTCTGGAAATCATTTTGCTAATAAGATCCCAAAATCTGTAGCCGAATTATTCATGGACATATCCCATAAAGATACACTGCTTCGCTTTTCCATCCAACTTGGACCGCTCATCTTTTGGGATGTGAACAAATGCTCTGCAACCGAATACTTTCAAGTATTTGTAAGAAACATATTTTCCCGTCCAAACTCTTTCCAGTATGTCGTAGTTCAGTGGAATTGATGGAGAAAGGTTGATTAAGTCAACTGTTATCCTCATTGCCTCCCTATAATAGGAGTTTGGTAGTTTTGCATTTGAAAGCATACATCTGACTTTTTCACAAATAGTTATGTTCATCCTCTCTGCGATACCATTGTGTTAAGGTGTCTTTGGTATTGGTTTTTTCAGTATGATGCCGAAACTTCTACAATATTTCTTGAATGGTCCACGATACTTACCGCCATTGTATGCACGTACACACTTCAAACGTCTACCAGTTTCTCTCTCCACTTTTACATGAAATTTCTTGAAAACTTCATGCACTTGATCTTTAGGTTTCAAAGCAAAAGTCCACACTTTTATAGAATAATCATCAATAAAAGTCATAAAATAATGAGCACCTCCTAGTGATTTACAACTCATTGTACAAATATCTGTGTATATTAAATCTAGAATATTTTCCTTCCTAAATGGTACGAGACTACGAAATGCAACTCTATATTGCTTGCCCATAATACAGTCAACATAAGTTCGCAAAGGTGTACCTTTCATTCCTGGTAAGAGCTTATTCTTAGAAAAAATTATGAGACCTTTTTCACTCATATAGTAGAGTCGTTTATGTCATAGCTTGGTGGGAACTTCTTTTCTAGTGGTATTTACTTCTCCTCTACACAATCTTGCTTCTGTGAGGTAGAGTGATGTATCTTTCTTCCCTTTAGCTACTACCAAATTGCCTTTGGTGAGCTTCCACTTTCCTTCACCAAAATAATTATTATATCCATCATCATCAAGCATACTAGTAGAGATCAAATTGAGACGGATATCAGAAACATGCCTCACATATTTCAGAAGTAATATGTATCCAAGATTAGTCTCTAGATAAATGTTGCCAATGCCGACAATTTTTGATGCATCATCATTTCCCATCCTTACACGTCCAAAATCACCTTGATTGTAAGTTGAGAAGAATTCTTGTCGTGAGGTGACATGATAGGAGGCACCTGATTCCACTACCCAAGTAGTGCCTTGACATGCAAGATTGGCATAATTAGCATCTCGAACAATGACAACTTCTTCAGTGATAGTTGTGGTGTCATTTGTTCGAGTTTTTGCTACCTGATTTTTGGATCATTTCGTCTTTAACTTTTGACATTCTCGAATGAAGTGTACGGGCTTTCTGTAGTGGTGACACTTCTTGTCATGCCTTGATCTAGACTTCGACCATATTCTTTGTTGACTTTGGTTACAGGGATTTCTACTTTTACTTCTTCTATGTCATTCTTGCTTGCCTTGTTTTTCCATGACAATCGCTTTAGTGTCAGGATTATATCCTTCATCTTTTCATCGAGACTCTTCGTTTAGCATTCTTTCTTTTACCATATCCATGGTAAGCTTGTTGTCAGGATTTGAGTTGCTAACTGACACAACGAGAGTATCCCAACTTTTTGGTAGATAACTCAGCATCAACAACGCTTATAGCTCGTCATCTAAAGTCATCTTAATAGAGTTGAGTTGATCTACAATGCCTTGGAACTTGCTCATATGTTTTGATATGTTACTTCCGTCCTTATACTTCAAATTGACTAATTGTCGCATCAGATTAACTTTATTCTGTGCAATTGTCCTTGTATATATTTTCTCCAACTTTTGCCAAATAACGTAAGCATCGTGTTCATTAGCAAAATTTTGAAAAATGCTCTTGTTGATCCATTGTCTGATTTGAGTAGCACACTTTCGGTTCAACACGGCCCAATCAACATCTACGCTAGTTATTTTTTATGTCTTGTCGTTGGTTTTCTCATCCGTCGAAGTTTTTAGGCATTGCTTTCTCCTCAGGAATTATAATTGGTTTCCACAAATCTTTAATGTATAAAATATCCTTCATCTTTGGCTTTCAAATTGCATAATTAAATGTGATCAACTTGATCATATTACCTATGCTCTCTTCCATTTAAATCGTCAGCAAACATGTTTCGTCGAGCTTGGTACTTTTTCGATGATGAATAGTACTCTGTGTAACACAAAAGGACAAAAATAGAACAAAAATAACACAAAGTTTTTAGCATAAAAAATCTTTAAAAATGAAAGTAACAACCACATGACCCGTTAACCATTTAAAACTTTCATTATAATAAAATGAGATTTCAAGCGTTAACTTTAGGTAGATCTCTCACAAAATATAATAATTATGTATATTCAATTTATGGGTAAAACTTTGTAAATTAGTTTTCAATTTTCTTTCTCAGAAAACTATCTTTTGTTAAGACTTTAAATAATTTCTTTCTCTCACCTAGTTATATTTCAAGATTGATACAAAGATTATTTATAGAGCCAAAGCTCCATTCTTTACACCATTTCAGGCCAAAATTTGAGGAGACAAACTAACTACTTTTTGACTTTTTTTTTTCTCTTCTCACCGCATATTCAGCCTTAATTATTTATTGAATGCTTTTTATTTTATTTTTTGATGGCACACATGATATGTAACAACAACATCTACATAAAATTTAACCCAATATCATGTTATTCTATTTTTGGCAACTTTTCTCACAGAGCATGAAATTTCAGGTTCGTAGCCAGACTAGTACTAAACTATAAAGTACTTCATTTTCAGACACAGAAAAAGATTATATAAATCAGCTACCAGAATCTTTCAATTTTCAAGCCCAAAAGCAAGAAAGTTCGTAAAGAATGGAAGGGCTATGATTATTTGAAAACTATCAACACTTGGAATTCTCAGCTGCAATGCAAGAAAGCATTAAACAATACATCCAATACATCGAAGATAAGTTCGTATTCACAAAATTAAAGAGAATTAACTAGATTCCGAGTCTCTATTACTGGGTGAATTTTGCTCTGACCCTGAAGCTAAATTTCGAGATACCTGAGAATTATATTGTTGAACCACCAAAACTGATGCTCTTGTAGAGAAATCTGCTGAAACCAACAAACTCCCAACAGGTCCCAGTTCTGCGCACTCACTCCTCCTGCAATCTAAACCTATGGCTACTTCACCACTAGGCATCCGACCCACCAGAAACAGATTGCAGTTCTGAATTTCACGTACAAAAGCCATGGTTTCTTCAACGTTTCTTACAACTTTCTCATCATAATTCATTGAGTACATGCCATTGGTCATCTTCTGCTTGAACACACTCAAAGACTTCTCATCTGCTGATTCCCTATGGGTGCTCGAATCTTCACTCATATCAACTCTTGTTATCTCCCCAATAATTTTTGGTTCCACTAAGAACCGAATGACCATTAATCTGATACCAGGGTGCTCAGCCATTCGACTACCATAAGCAAGAGCCTCATGGTCATCAGGCCCGCCAAAAAACAGAACTGTAATGAAGTAAGACACATGACTTGCAGCTACATGGCTAGTTCCACCAAGCCCACGGTCAACTAAAATTCCAACTGAGCATGGTGCATGCTCAAGAACTCTCCTATTCACCCAACGGAAGTCATTTCTGGTTGTTTCCAGGGTACCATCCAACCTTTGGTGCTTATGGAATGGAAGAATTATGATTGCCGCTCTTTTACTCTCAGCAGTGGCACAAATATCCTCATGCATGTCAGAAATTGAAGAAATTTCTGTCATTGGCCTGATGGACACTTGACTCAGTTGCCGATAAGCCTCAAAGGCCACAATAACATTGTTAGCTCCTGAATGCTCGGTCTTGTTCCAAAAGGGCAGCCCGTTTCTTCTTGCCTTTTGTACCATTAATATAGCTGATGATCTCTCAGAGAGCTCCATAAGGTGCAATGCATACACACATAACTCTTGACGCTTCTCTGTACCTCGTGAGGCCTCAATCAAGTTTATCAATGATGGAATATTGCTTGCACTATGGAAACATGTCAACATCCTAAGTTGGGTGCTCTGGTCTTTCCTTTGGATTGTTCTGTTCTTGTACTCAGCCTTTCGTGACCTCTTTGCCGGCTTATACACTGCAATGACGAGAGGAGTAGTGATAAAGGTAGTAAACAGGGCCATGACGACCATGATGGCAAATGTCTGGTCATTCAAAACCTGCAAATGCACAAGGATTATAATGCAATGAGTCTTTATAGTAGAATCAATTTGCTACTTTTCCTATTTTATCAATTATTACTACTTTATGTATTAGAATTATTGTAATCAACTTTTATTATGAGCTTTATGGTCCAATTGAGCGACATTGATATGTTACTTGGTCATTTTCCCTGCAAGTGTGTTTTTCAGGAAAGTCCTGACTTCTAAATTTTAAGGGCGAATGGATGATATAAAATATAACCTGTCTATCTTTACCAATGTTGAGAACAATGAGTTCCACCAATCCCTTACTGTTCATCAGGAAGCCCAATGCCACAGCCTCGTGGAAGGGAACTTTGAAAGAAAGGGACACCGCAACAGTGCCAATTATCTTCCCAAAGCAAGCAGTAAATATGACCAAAACTAGAAGACCCCAAGATTGGAGCCCCTGAATAGTGGCTATATTTGTTTTCAATCCACTTGAAACAAAATACAATGGCAGGAAGAGACCAGATGCAAGATCCTCTACTTTCTCAACTAGAGCATTGGCTAAAGGACCATCCTTAGGAACAAGAATTCCTATGACAAAAGCTCCAAACATGGCATGAATTCCAATAGTATCAGTAACAAAGCCAGCAGCTAGAACAATAGCTAATGTTCCACATATGTACAACTCATCTACTGGTTCACCTTCGTGGCATCTTTGAGACATCCATTTGAAGATTGGACGAGCAGCGAGAGCAGAAAAAATCACAAAAGCACATCCAAATAAAAACACCCACAATGGGACAAGCGGAGATTGGTTGGTTCCAGATAGAGCAACAGCAAGAGCAAGTAAAATCCAGGCAGCCACATCATTGACTGCTGCAGCTGACATAGCTATTCTTCCAACATCAGTGGTTAAAAGTTTTAGCTCAGCCAGAATACGAGCTAAGACAGGGAAGGCAGTTATTGAGAGGGCCACTCCCATGAATACTAGAAATGCAGTAGCATTGACACCTTCATTAATTGTTTTTCGAAGGACAACAGAAGAACCGATTCCTAGTATAAACGGAAGGCTAATCCCTGCAATGGCAATTCCAAGGGCCTTCTTACCAGTTCGGCGAAGCGATTTGGGATCTAACTCCAAACCAGCCAAGAAGAGAAAGAACATTAGACCTATGTTGGCTAAAGTATCCAACACTGTGAGACTCTGTGCTGGAAATACTGCATTAAGATATTTCTTATTTCTCCCAAGAGCCGATGGTCCAAGTAGCACTCCCCCCTGACAATACAAAAGACAAAGAAGGTAAAAGTTATGTGACTCTTGAGCTCTAAGGATCATAAACTAAGCAAACATTAGCAGTTATTAGTTCTCCTTTCCTTTTCAATGTTTTTGAGTAGCATGACTTCTTTGTGATTTATAAAGAAAGACACAGTAAAAAAATTCATGTATGCTCCCAAGGAAAACTTTCTTTTTGTAAAACACACATCTAGATTGTACTTTGAAAATCAATACCACTTATCATTTAGTGAATTTTTTTCCTTGCAAAATTTAATCAAGGAAAGAAGAAAACTTACAATAATCTCTGCAATCACACGAGGTTGTCTCAATGGCTTAAAAAGAAAAGCAAGACCTCTTGTGACTATAAGTACTAAAACTATCTGCAAGATAGCAAGAGGAAGCGCAAAATGAAGAGGATCGTCACCCTGAAATGCTCCATTTGAAGTGGGCTTCATCGGGGACGGACATGGGTGAGCCATCTTATCAGAATCAAACCCACAAACTACAACCGTAAATTTGGTTTCAGTCTCTGCAGAAGATGACCTCAAATTAGAATTCAAACTTAAATGTTCATTAAAAGAGTAATATACAACAACATTTTTTTATCAATTTATTTATTTTAACTATTAATATGAGACATCTAATAAGAGCCCCATAGCCAATCAGCCAAAATTTATACCATAGCCATTAGTTTGAAGATTTGGAAATCTGCCAGTGCTTCTCTTTTATATCATGTAACCAAAAAATTGACCTCAAGCTATCCATCATAGTATATACATATTAGGGTGTTAGTTATCAATTCTCCTAAAAAGCTTAACCTAATTGGAGATGAGCCAACATCTAAAACTCTACCTCAATCCACAACTTGTATACACACCTTCTTTGTACAACACTTAAAAAGCTGTTAACGATTCAGGATTTGTTGATGCAGGGTTCGACTTCGAACACAGAAACATCCAATACCATCGAAATGAAATGGTACCCACCATTACGAATACCATGGAACCGCCCATAACACCAGTAATTAATTGTACGCCCCGTCACTCAATCGGTGCCATAGTGTGCTGCCCATTAGCAGCGCACTAGATCATTCCTCTACGACACCATAATACAGTGTGCTTCAGTTACCAATCGGTTTAATATGGGCCACATATCATATCCTATATCTAAAAGTATTTGCGTTCATGATGGAATTAAAAAGAAGTTAGTGAAAAAGAAAAAGACAGAATAATCAAAATGCATGGAAAAAACAAACAGAAAATAAAATGGCCCCATAACTATAATTGAAAGCAAAAGAAAAAAGAAATGAAACAAAAGAATATTGTAATATATGATACCTAGGTTAAACCGTGCACAATGCAGGACGAAGAAGAAGATTGAAGATGACTGGTATAAATCTAGAGAAGAAAAGAGAGAATATGAAGGGAATAGACTCAGTATTATTATTATTATCAAGAAAGTAGATCCAACGAAGCCATTATCTCTTTGCTTCAATGCATTTGCATATTACGCTGAAGTCGTGCCGCAGAAGACTGAAACAATGGGGTTTTTCTTTAATCGATTGATTTTGCGATGTTTATATTATAATTAATTCGTTGATAATGAAGCGATGACTTGGGCAATTTGCGAATTACTTTATTTTTTATTATAAAAGAAAATGACTTACGCAAGGTGGGAACAGACCAGAACACAATATCAAACTCCGAGAAGATGAAGATCGAGTTCAAAAGGGCAATTTACAACCTTTTTTTTTTTTTTTTAAGAATACAACTTTTGTTCTGGACTCTATCTTTTTATTATAGTTGACCATTTGAGTCTCTATTCTAGTTTGGCGGTTAGTGGGAGCTTCTTTTTGTTTTTTTTTTTTGTTTTTCTAAGGGAGTATGAGGTTGGACTCCTTAGGTGTGGATTTATCGACGAGAAATAGTAAGTACACATTATTTTAAGCACATTTACATCTGGGTGTGGTTTTTAAAGTATAACTTTATTTATATTAAATAGATTCAATTTATTTTATAATAATATTTGCATCATTTAATCACTTTTAAAATAATATAATATTATTTTATTAATAAAAAATAATAATAAAATTATTATTTTAAAGTTATCTTGTTTAAAAGTTATCTACACTTATTTTTTAACTATAAAATTAAAAATATTAACATCTTTTAGTTATATTTTCTTCATTTTTAGATTTTTTTATCAATATTTTATTCATTCTATAAATATCAACTATTATTCTAAATTGTTTTAACAACTTTTGGTATATTATAATCCATTTTTTCAATTATGAATAAAATATTGAGGATTTATCTAAAAATTTATAGAACATTGCTAAAAATGCTTATATTTTTGGTTTTATAGCTAAAAAATAGCTTCAAAATTGAACCATAGAAGGAGACAAGGGTACAAAAGAAAAAAAAATCGTAATAATAATTTTACCTCGTTAAATATAATTTATTATTTTGACCAACAAAATATACTTTATTATTATTTTAAAAAAATTTATTAATAAAATAATATTATATTGTTAAAAAAGTAAATAACATGTCATATTTTTTTGTGAAAGAGTAATAAGGGATGTTTGTTGTATTATATTAGATATGTTAAATATAATTGTATTTAATCTATACATTATTTAATAACAAGATGTATAATACAGTTTGATAAAATAGATTATAAATATTTTAATAAAATAATTTGTATATAAAATAATTTTTTTACTATAAAATTTATTTAAATCAATATTTAATTTATTTTAATATTTTGATTAATTTTAAAATGAAAAATTATTTTTAATTTGAGATGAGAAAAAATCAAGATATATAATTTTATAATTGAAAATTTAGACATACTAAGTTATATGTCCAATACAATTTAAACTTATATCCTCTAATCGTAATAAATTTTTATATAATTGTATTATTTTTATATCATATGATATAATTTGATTTGACAACAAAACATATGATTATATTAAAACTATATAGTTAGTGTCTTTAATATTATGTAACAAAAATACCCTAAGTGTAATTTATGAAAACAAATTGATTAAAGTATCATGACATAAACAAAATGATTATTAAGATGCTTAATCCTTTAAATTTTGATTAGGTGACCAATTTGCTTTCAAAATTGAACAATTAAATCTATTAATTTTAGTATTTTTTGTGACAATTTAATCAATTAATTTTAAAAAATAAATAAGTAATCAATTTTATGTTTTTATCTTAAATCTTTTTAAAAAACATTATTTCAATAATTACTCATAATAAATTTTTATTTACTAAATGTAATTGAAAAAAAATAAAAATTGATTAATTACAATTATAGTAATTTTTTAAAGTTAGTGAATTAACGAGGTTAAGTATTTCAATTATAATATTTAATAGAATTTTGCGATATTTAACTCTTTATATTTATATAAATTATAATGTGTTATATACAAAAATAACTTTAAAAATAAAAAACTTATTTATTTTTTAAATTCTTTTACCATTAGTACACATTTAGTGATATTATATGTTTCATTTGTTATATGTATTAAATTGAGTTGCATTTTCAGATGTTAAGCTAGATACATGGAGTATGGACGTAGTTGTATTGATCATTTAATAATATAAATTAATTAAATTATCATGCATAAATTAATGAATGTATTAAATTTGTGATAAAAATTAGATTATATATATCAAATGAATTTCTTTATAAAACGCTAGACTCTTACCAAGCGTCATATGTATAGTGATCCTTAATTTAAGGTTATTTTGATTCAGAGAGAAAGTGTATTTCTTGAAAATTATTTATGAATAATGTCATATATGTCACCATTATATTTGATGTAATTGTTGGTTATTCTATGTTGAAATAATTTGAAGCCACTAGTAACATTTAATATGTAAAATAAATTGATGCCTATCTCAAAATCAAACAAGAATATTTTCCGTACTAATTTATCTAATATATTTTGAAAAATATATTCGTTGTTTGTTATTATTTTATTTTATTTTTTTCTTAGGACATCATCAATACCGTCAGTTTATATATAGATTTTACATTTACATGTAATGAGATTTATAATTAAGGAAGTGGGGAGAAAAAAAATATTTATTTAATAAAAAAAATGTGTAAAAAAATTGTGCAATGGGATATTATCATATTAATAGTGTAAGTTTTATTTTACATAAAAATTAAATATCCACTTGAAACCACTTCTCATTCTCATTTTTGTTGAAAGTGATTTTAAATAGATCAAAATACTTTTAAAATATTGAAAATTATTATTTGTAATTTTAAGATAAGTAATATTTATTTTTGAGAAAAATAATTTTAAATACATGCTCTCTTTATAAAATAACTATCAAAATATCACTCAAACTCATTTTTAAATTTTTTATTCCTAACATCTAAATTATTATCTTAAATCACTTTTAATCAATTATGTTATAAATAATTCTCTTCAAACCACTTCTCCTCTACAACCATTTCTTAATAGGAACCTTTTTACTAACACTTTGCTGGTCATGGAGTTAACACTTTGGGTGGTTCTAAGGGCAAGACTTCAAAAAGAAACAAAGATCCACTATATATATATATATATATATATATATATGAGGTATACTTTTACGAAGGTTTATAATTAATTTAGAAAGTAATGATATATATTTTATACGTTGTTACTAATTTATAATATAAGTATTAAATGTTATTTAAAAAAAATTGATCTTAAAAATTAAAAAAAAACTCGATAGAATAGCAATATAATTGATGTTTTATTTTATATTTTGTTTATTTTTTCCCCTCAACTTCTAAGTTATTTCATTAATACACCAGAAAAATGTATTTGATTACTTAAAATGAGTGGAAGGGAAGCAAAGTTCCTTCTAGCTGACCTTTCCATGACTTAAAAAAAAAAATTTAACTTCCACTTGACGATAATTTGGTACAAAGCCTTATAAAAATTTAAATTTCAGCGTGCTTTTAGGAAACTAAAACTATTCTTCGATTTCTATTAAAAGAATTGAAATTACTGATAAATAATAATTTATGGAAATAGGAAATTAAGAAAATGAATTGTAATTCATATATGTAGAAAAAGGAATATAAAATAATTTATGTTGATTTTCCTCCCAAACTACATCTCATGTAAAAGAACTAATATATTTTTTTTATTTTTTTTTAGTAAAAATACATTAAATACAATTCATTCAATTGATGAAAATAAAAATAAAAAATGAATATAGAAAAGGGAATTGTTATTCCATTCCTTAATCTAATGTCACCAATGTAAAAATGACTATAAATCCACTTTGACAATAATATAATGGGAAACAATTAAAATTTATAGGCCGTTTGAAAATTTGAAAGAGCAAACTTTTCATGGAACTTCAGTTGTTGTGTCCTACTAGCTTGTGTCTCAATTTTTGGATTAAAGTTTTAAAAATTAAAAAATAAACCAACTAAATTATAAAAAATAAAATAAACAAAGAATATAAAGTAGACAAATTTATAGAATTTTTGTATAATTTGACTATTAAAAATTGAATAAAAAAACTATTTTCATCCTATCCCAAAATTTAAGTTTCAAAAATTACGAAAATAACCCAATTAGTATTGAGTCTAATAGTTATTTTTAAATTATGATGAGATATTTCATTAATGATATAACTTATTAATATTAAGAACTCATACATCTTATCTTACTTAAATAATATATAAAAATTTAATGAAATATTATGTTCGGGGTGAAACTCACTATTAAAAAATATACATATGGTCTCATACCTATGGCCTTGATTTTTATAAAAATCAAGGTCATAGGGTTTTGGTCACGGTTTAATAAAAACCAAGGTTATAGGATATGTTTATGGCTTCGAATTTTATCAATAACCATGGTCATAAGTTATATCAAGTTTTTTTTTTCATGTTTCCTTTTTTTTTCTTTTTTTTTTCTTCTCTTTTTCTCTCTTTTTCTTTTTTTTTCCTTCTCTCACGCCTTCTCTTTTTTTCTTTCTTCCTTTTTCTCCCAATAGTTGCTTTCGTTTTTCTAGATCTAAAATTTCTCTTCCCCTCTCGTGATTCTTCCTTTCCCCATCTCTTCTTCCTCTTCCCAACTCACTGGTTCGGTGGTCGCTATTCGATGGGTTGTTGTTCGTTGGTTTCCTGGCCACTAGGTAGTTGTTCATTGGTTCGTTGAACGTTAGACGTTGGACGCTGGTCATTGGACGTTGGACGCTGGATGCTGGATACTAGTGGCAGGTGCTAGTGCACTACGCTGGTGTTGGTACGCTGCGTTGGTGCTGGTACTGGTGTGCTACACTAGTATTAGTGCTGGTGCGTTGCGCTGGTGCTAGTGCTAGTGCTAATGCTGGTGCACTAGTCCATGGTGCCTGGTGCCTGATGCCTGGTGTTGATATTGATACATGTATTAATTGGTGGAGAATTTTTTATCTACATCACACGAGTACTCTTCTTTGTTTCTGTTCACATGTGTATTTATGCATTTGTCTCTTTTTCTGGCAAGCTTGACTTGTTATTGAAAGAATGTTGATCAAAATATCAATGTCCTTGATTTTCATCTCTTTTAATGCAAAAGTTGGTGTTCTTTTCAGGACGTGTTAAAAACTTACTATATTAGTTTACACTGTGAATAATGTCATAATATGTTGTTTTTCTGTTACCACAGAGTGAACCAAGTTTCCATCTATTTGACTTTTATAGTGTGTATTACAACTACGACTGCAAGAGCACTAAAATCGATGTTGTAAGGTATATTGCTTTTGTCAAAAAGGTAAGGAATTATATAAACTGAAAAATCTGTTGTATACTTAAGTTGTTTCTGTTATTTTGTCTGATCATAATGTTTTGAAATTGTATGTATGCTGAAATAATTTTATTTTTTCCAAGGAAGAAGCTGAATTCCATGAACCTACTTCTATATATAGCTCTTATAGTTGTCGTCTTTCTACTTCCTGCTACACTTATCATGGAAGAAAATGTAGTGGGTATAACATTAGCTCTTGTAAGAGATGATGTTAAGATCATATGGTATCTGTTGTTCAATTCAGCCTTAGCATATTTTGTAAATCTTACCAACTTTTTGGTCACAAAACACACCAGTGCTCTAACTCTTCAGGTACGTATCTCTTCTCAACATAGAGGCTTTTGTCCTTTATGGCATGTTATTTCCTAAAATCACTATTCATTGGATAATCTTAGATTTTACTGATGAAGAGAATAATCCAATGAAAGATAAAAATTAAGACACATTCAAAACTAAAGGCAAACCCTATTCTTGAAGAGAATTCATAATAAGTTTCTTCAGTCTCTTCACTTTACTCTTTCGCTTGAGATAGAAGATATTTAATTCTGAAGCATAGTAGTTTTCAAAAGTTTTTAGATCGTCTAACTATTAGGACTTTGTAGTAGTTGTGTTGTTCCTCTCTGTATACCTGGCATTTGGCGTTCTTAACCAGAGTGTTAATCAATCACTTTTTTCAACCTATTTCGCTATGGGATACATTATAACAGAGCAATATAAAAGTTGTCCTCAAATAACTTTTAATGAATATGTATTCTTCAAGTCTCATTTTTATTTTTAAGTCACTACATCAAATCATCTTGAATTTGAAATTTTGTTTAGATCTTTATCAAAGGTTTATAGAAGATATTTGATGATGTTTTAAGGTACTATAAAATGAAAAAGGAGTTATAGTTGTTGTTGTATTGATATTAATATTCAAAAATCTTGTTTTTGTAACTAGAATGTTGGGATATAATCTCACAGTAATTTTTTATTAGGTTTTAAGACTAAATAATGTTCTTCTATTTGTAGGGTTATTTTCAAACATTGTTTTCATGTATAATGAGGCTACTATATTCTATAAATGTGGAAAATTTGGTGCTATTAGTTGATTTAAAGTACACTTATAAATGTTTGTAATTAATAGTAAAAAGTCAGTTTATAATACTAAGGTTTTTTTATGTTTTAGTGTATAATAAACTCTCAAATATAGTTATACTTTTAATTTTAATATAATATGAATTTTAATATTGCAATTAATAAATTTATTGTAATTTATATTAATTTTTAATATTGTAATTACTAATTGTATCTTTTTTTTAATTTATGTATACCCTATGACCACGGTTATTAGAAAACCAAGACTATAGGTACATTCTATGGTCTCTCTCACTTAAGCCTTAATTCTTATAACCGTGACCATAGACTTATGACCACGGTTAAAAACCGAGATCGTATACATTTTTTGTAGTAGTGATTTCTTAGAGGCTACACAAAGCACTAATCCAACTACAAACAATTAATTATATATATATATATATATATATATATATATATATATATATATTTAGCCTTTAATAAATATATTGTATAGCAATATATATTATATGTAAACAAAAATGATAATAAATATGAATGAATTGGTTAAAATAAGCACTTTGTATATGTGCTTCACAAACATTAGCCAGAATTATATTCATATATATTATATAAAAATATTTCTTTAGTTTTAATTTATAATATAATATAATTTAAATATATTTCTTTTTTAAAATAAATAATATTTTTATATAATTTAAATTAATGACTCGAAACGAGGAGAAATAAGTCTAACTGCTAGACAAATTCAAAAGTTTAAATATTTAACTTTTGTTCAATTTATGATAATAAAATGTTACTATCAAATATTATAAAAACTAAAAATAAGAAAAAATAACTTGATAACAAATTTCACATTTAACATTTTGTATATCAAATTGACAAAGTTTCTTAAAATTTATTTCACTTTAAAACTCTATCTAATATTATATTATTTCACATTATATTTTAATATATTTGCAATTTATTCGATTTACTTTCTCTTTCATTTTGGTCTATTTTCTTTAAAAAAAATTGTCTAATATTGTTCATCAAGATGTATTTTTAAAATATTGTATCAAATTTAAAATTATTATATTTTTAGGATTTTAATCTAATTATTTTAGTTTTAGTTTTAACACTTATGAAATTGATGTAAGTATTTGATTGAATTTTTCAATTTTTTATATTAATTTTTAGTTCATTAATTTAATCAATATATGTATAGTTTTAATAGTCTATTAATTATTATTTTTTATCCTTTTATTTATTTTATATAATTTTTGTTATAGATTATAATGCGATAAATTTAAAGCTATATGTTTATGTTCTAATGTGACAAGAAAAAATTATACTTTATTTGAAAATAATTTATTGTAATTCTTATCAATTCTAAGGCATGATCGCGTATTTTTATTTATTGAAAATGACATTCTTAAAACTTATAGCAATAAAATAATAATGAAAAATATTGAAGAAGTTTAAATTTAAGGGTGTTCAACAATTGAATGGATCTAAATGATTTAATTCTATTTGAATAGCATTTAATTTGAAATGGTATGTTAAAAAAAATTAATAATAAAAATGCATAAATTAGACATAGAAATGCTATTTTTTTAGTTAAAACTTTTTAATGTAGTATTTTTATTGTTTTAATTAAAAAATAAGTTGATGGTTTACGTTTTGTTTCCTAATTTGTCCATTTGATATTAATTTCTAGTAAATTTGTATCATTTTCAATGGAAATTAAAGTCGGATTTTTTTTATCAATTAAAGTTGGATTTTTAGCGCACAAAAATTCCGAAAATTGAAGGAATCCCCTATATATTGCAAGCAAAATATCATAGTGGATTTTTTTTATGATCACTTAATTCATATATAATAATAACATAGACTCTTGTTGAAATGTTGTTTTTCATCATTTTTTAAAGTTTATTCAAATATAAAGTAACTAACATCTTAAAAATAATTTTTGAGTTTAATAACAAACACAAAATCAATTTTAAAAAATTAAAATAATTTTTAAATCATATCATTATTTTTAGAAAATTATTTTAAACTATAAACCAAATAAACCCAGACTTATCTTAATATCAATTTTCAATTTTTTTTCTTTTTTCTTTTTTTCTTCTTTGGCTAGCTAGGAATTTATTTCTTTATCAATAATTAAAAGAAAACATTTGACTTTGGATATTTTTAATAATGATTCAGCTCTGTCTAATAAAAATTCTCAAAAATATTATAAGAAATATGATTTTTTTTTTATAATTTGTACCTAAATGCAAATTCACCGTAACCTGTTAACTAGGTAAACAAGATAAACTCAACAGCCTCATTTTTTTCTCTCCGTCTTTTCTTTTTACATTCTATTTTTTCTCTCTCAATATTTTCTATCGAGGATATAGCTTTCATTTATTGGTGCTCTCTATGACTCTATCCGTAGATTTTTTTATTTAAGTTGTTATCTTCCTCACCTAGTTCTTAATTTAGGGTAACATTTTATCAAATTATAAATTATTTATGTATGTGTGTTTTGAGTTTGATATATTTGATTTTTAGATTTAGTTATAACTATCATCAAAGTTTGAAATGTAGATATATGTTAAGACATAGAGATATCATTTTTACAAAATATCAAATATATATATATATTGACAAAAACTATGATAAAAATCATGAAAATTATAAAAAATATGAAACTTTTTTTATAAAACATAATTTATTTAATACATATATTTTTAAATATTTATAATATTTATATTAATCAATAAATTGCTTGATTAATTAAAATATTGTATGATAAATAGTTAAAATATTTGAAATAATTAAGTAAATTATTTAATTGTATTAATTATTATAAATAGATAAATCTCGATAGTATAAAAAGAAATTTTATTTAAACGATAATGATATTGAAGCAGTAATTTTTTGATATTCGTGACAATTTAATCAAAAAAATATAAATATCACCTTTTCAATATTAAGATGTGTAAAATAAGGACATTGTTGTGACAATGTTGACATTTTCATCTATTTTATATAAATAATTTGAAGATGATTAAAAAATATTTAAATATTAAAGATATTAAAGAATATCAATATCAAATATCATGAAATATCACTGTTTCATTCACATGAATAACTATATCAAGAGAAATATATAAAGAGCTAATGAAAAAGACTTTAAAAGTGATAAAAGAGATCAAGATAGTTCAATGATTCAATTTTATTTGGTTTAAAGAAACATGTTTGAACAATGTTTTATCTTAGTTAATCATGTAGTAATGTGGGAATAGTAATTATTTTAAAATAAAATTTTTATTTGAATTTATTTATTATTTTGTATTACTTAAAAAAACTAATTTTTTACCACTATTTTAGTTATTTTAAATATAGTATCGAGAAAAGGTCAATTATCTTCATAGATTTCACATAATATAAATAGTATTTTTAATCAATAAAAAATAATTATAAATAAATAATTTTTTATTAAATATAATAATAACATCAAAAACTAAATACACTATGTTAATAAAAATTGATAACTTATTGAAAACATTAAATTAGAAAAATACGTGTGAAGCTCATTTCATCAACAAAAGTAACTATAAACAAAAGAAAGAAAACCTATTAATTTTTAAAACCCTGGAATATTTGTACTACTTTTTTTTTGTTGGGTCCGAACAATAGAGTACTTTTGAAACAGGTATTTATAAAATATCCTATCAAAATTCAAATGTAAAATTATTAATTATATATATATATATAGATGGATTTAAATTTAAATAAAAATTAAAATTCAATCAATATAATTTATTCTTAAAAATATAAAATTAATCTAAATCAATAAATTTAAAAAAAAATCCAACTTGATTAAATATTTTTATTTGATTTGATCAGATAAAGTAGTTTTACAATTTTTTTTACTTTTTATAATATATTTTATTTATTAATCTTTTATTTTAATATTTTTAATATTAATTTGATTATATTCTTTAAAATTGAATATTTTAGATTTCAATCACTTATATAATATATAAGTTCAAGTAATTAAAATTTAAAGTTTTTAAATTATAATATAATTTTAAATACATTGATAAATTTTATTAATGATTAATTATAAAATATAAAAAATATTTAAAAATAAGATAAATAAATAATAAATAATAGTTATACCTTGCCAAATAAAATTCACTAGTTCTGTTAATATAAAAAATAAACAAACTTATTTATATCACACTAACAAGTTAAAAGTTAAAAAAATAATTTGAAAATATTAGTGAAAATAATTGATAAACATAACATAACAAAGGAGAACATATTAGAAAAAAATTGAAAAAGATTAGTATTAAAGAGGAAAAAGGTGAAATTAAAAAATTATATAATTTTATAAAATAAAAATATGAATATGAATATAAGAAACAAAAATAAGCATAGAGTTTTAAATATCATAAAGAATTTTTTTTTTTATAAATTCTATTATGATTAATTATTCCTATCAATTATAAAGTATAAGAAATATTTAAAAAATAAGGTAAATAAATAATAGTAAATAGTAATATTTTATTAGATAAATTTTATTAATTTTTATATTAAAGCCATTCATATTATTAGTATGAAATATTAGTCCCTTAATTATATAAAAGATGGTTTAGTTATAATGAATAAATAACATAAATTTAGGGTGTTAGGCTTGATAAAAAAGAAAGAAAGAGAGAGAATATCTAATATTAAAAGATCTGGCATAAATTTTGTTTAAATTTTTAAACTTTATTATCAAATTAAGCAATTTGAAAATATTAGTAAAAATAATTGAATAAAAGAGATTATTTTTTAGATGAAATTATAAACATAAGAATGAATAATAAAGGAAATCATAGAAAACAAAATAATAAAGATTTATATTAAGGGGAACAAGTAAACAAATCATAAGTCAAAAAAATATAATTATATAAAATAAAAGTATGGATATAAAAAATAAAAATAAAAATAAAATAAATTGATTTTTTTACCATTAAATTTTAGGTTGTTATAAGAATATCAATTTTTTTTTATTTTTATATCATTAAACATTGAAATATTATAAAAATGTGATATAAAAATGTAATTTGATTTTTTTGTTACTTTATTACTTGCAAGTATTATAAAAATACTATAAAAGTGAATGATAGGTTAATAGTATATTAATGATATTTTGTGATTTGTAAAGTTTAATTTTATGGAAGTAATAAAAAATATTTCATAATATTTTTGTAATAATTTTAAAATTCAATATATTAGTTTATCTAATTTTTATAAGGTTTTTTAAAAAATAAAAATTAAACTAATTTAATATAAGTAAGTTTTATAAAATTAAAAATATTGGGTTGGTTTGCGTGTAATATGAGTTATGTTTTTTTTAATTATTATTTTTTATTTGAAATATGAGTTATTTTAATTCCAATAAGTTTTGCATATTTCAACTACTAATTGACTAATCCTGGGTAAATCTCAAATTCTGCGAACGAGTGGCATATTACTATATTCGGATTCTCGTTCTTTTGTCTGATAAGACTATAAAGCATAAGAGATAGGTTGAGGGTAAGAGGGATGGCGGCGGCGTCGTTTAGATGGATACTTCAGCTTCATAAGGACGTGCCAAGAGCGGCTCGGTTCTACTCGGAAGGCTTGGACTTCACGGTCAATGTCTGCACCCTTCGTTGGGCCGAGCTTCAATCTGGTCCTTTCAAGCTTGCTCTCATGCAATCCCCCAAGTACGAATTGCCCTCTCCCTATTTCTTGTCTCCTATGCACTCTATCTGTTTGATGTTTGCTTGCTTACAAGATCGAATTTACTTACGCAAACATTGTGTTGTCAATGGGCCGGGCTGGGCGGGGCAGGGCAGGTTTGACATGCAACTAAATGTTTGCGGGGTAGGGTGGTGATTCTTTGCAAGAGTTTTGGAGAATTTGTGGGATGGGTATTTCTCATTAATAATATATATTTAATTATATGTTTTATATTTCAAACTAATAAAATTTTCGTTGAAAAATAAAAAATTTAAAATTATGTTTAATATATATTAAATGTAGTATATAAGTTATAAATATAACTAGATCGTCTATTTTGATGGTTCTTAAGTAATTAAAAAAATGTATTTTTAATCATAATGATGTATTTTTATAAGTAAATATAAAATAAATTTATAAAAAAATTGTAATAAATCTGGGTTTGAGAATTTGATGGGATGGGAAGCATAATCCCCTAACTCATCACACAAAAACATTTTTTCGATCAAGTTATCTCATTGATGAAAAAATTCATCAGGTGAGAGGAGTGTGACCCAAATATAAGATAAAAAATCAGAGTTCACCTCTTAACGGTTTGAGTTTTTAGGAACATTGGTTGCCAATTTTAGTCTATCAACAGTAAGTATTACACAATTGATGTTCTCTTTATTTCTCTTATTTTGGTCTCATATTCTTGTTATATGGTAATTACCGTATTTTGCTACTTGCGTTCTTGTACTCATGAAGTGGATCACTTTCTCAATAATGGGTGATGGCCACATTTGAATGTCGTCTATAGTACAGCTATGCCTCCTTCCGTTTTAAGAATACAATATGGCTCCATGTGTTTTTAAAACACCCCAGAAATGTCTCTTTACTTCTCTGCTGATCATTACGTGATACAAGTTTTCAGATATTTGTTAATTTTGGTATTAGAAAAAATTATATGAACCGGTGTATTGTTACTGTATACTATGATTTTCTGGAAATACAGAAGACTCTAATACGTTATTTGCAGTGATTATCCGGTGCAAAAGGAATATTCTTCCATGTTGTCTTTCACAGTTACAGACCTTAACAGTACAGTCACAAAATTGATGTCATTAGGAGCTGAACTCGATGGTTCCATCAAATATGATATTCATGGAAGGGTAGGAGACAACTCAACTCCATAAATATCATTAGACTAAATTTTTTTGTGTGAGTGTAAGGGGCTCAAAGATGTTAAAGTGTCTTCTTTTGATCAGGTGGCTTCCGTGCGCTGCGTTGATGGGCACATCATAGGCCTGTATGAACCTGCATAGGAGTTCCAGAAACCAGTCCTTCTAGTAGAGCCATAGGGCACAAGCTACCACAATTTTCATTTTTGCAACTTGAAACCCTTTGAAGACAGAGAAAATGTAAGTAGTCCCCATTCTTTGGATTCCCTTCAATGATTGATAATGTATGTTCATCTAGATCTATTACTGCCGTGCGTAGTGGGAAAAGTATTAGACCTGTAAGCTCAAAAAGGGGAGTAATCAAGAGAGTTGAACGTGAAAGTGGGTTAATTTATTCTCTAAATTCCCTACCTGTTATGTAGATGGGGTATTGTGGGTGCTCTGTATCTCCAACAAGTGACGTGAAATCCTTTTTTGATATATTTGGTAATACATCTGCTTTTGTTTGCCTTATTTTTGAGTTCTCGTCTTCCACCTTCGTAGAAAATCATAAAGTTTTATTATTTGAAAAGCAATCTTTCCATAACTAAATTTCTAGACAAACATGGAATTTTTCCTCACTTGATGAACGGTGTGAAGATGGCGGTATATTCTTAACTGTAACTATGCCCAACTGAAACTACTGCAGAATGAATTTTCTGAAGTTGCAATCCATGCTATTAAATCCATCCATATTCATGGCCTAACATAAAAACATCGTTAAAAGCTTATTATCTTATTCTTACCTGTGATGCATTGTCAATGCTTGTTGCTTCAAGGAGGTCACACGAAATGAAGTTTCGCCATTGCCTCTGGCAACAATTTCATTTTCGGATGGGGGTTCTGAATCAAGTGTAAATGCCTGTTGGTCACAATACAAAGATTTTAGGTTGACTCAAAGAAGTTCATTTCTGGCATCAATCAGAATAAGGTAGGTCTTACCAGTCCGTAACTGTTGTATCCGAATGCACAACTTGGTAGCTCTCCTGCATAGGTGTAAGCTATAAATGATGGCTCATCTGAGAGGTTTCCCTTGATCATATAGCTGCAAATAAATTATCATAAATATCATAAATGTTATTTTAGAGGTCCACTAGCTTTTATAACTCGAGCAATGAGGTCTAATAGTTATTTTTGTAAGTAGTTTAGTTAACTTGTTTTAAAAAAAAAAAACTAAAAACATGATAACACAAGGGCAAAGTAATACACTTAGGTCTAGTAGTTATTTTTTTCCAAATGTATTTGATAAAGCAAATTTTAACTATTAACATGAATAATAGTTGAAGCATTTTTTTTAAAAGTTTTTTTAAAAATATAAGAAAAACATAAAAAGATACCATTTGTCCCTGTAGAATCATTTTTCAAAACTAATAAACTAAACTTTTTACAAAGATAGTTAGTAGATCTAAGTATTACAACTAAAATAGCTAGTAGACTGATAATATTTGTAATTTTATTAATAAGATTCGACCTTTTAAGTTGGGACAAGTGTTATCTCAACTTAAAGATGGGTTTTCAGGTTAAGTGATTTCTGATATTAGAAAAGATTACGTGTGTGTGCCCAACTAGAGCAACATTGGCGTATGCATTGTGTGCTGCAATGGTTATGGAATCGCTAACATTCTGGTCAGAGCAGTCGTTCGAGGTCTTCATAATGGTAGTACTTGACACTGCCTTTTGAATAAATGGAAGAATCTCTTTCCTGAAGTTAATTAAAATAATCTGCAGTTTAATAACAGAAGCATCATTTTACACTACTGGATTACAAACCTAGAAACAGTAATGCTAAGGCTTTACTATGGATTAGTAGACCATTACGACAGTTACGGCAAGAACTGGGACACCACTTCCTTCAGCCATTCCTATAAGATCATCCCAATGGGGAACTTGTTTTGTTTGTGATGAGTAAGATTTGAAATGTCAATATAGATTAATATTTGAGAACTGGGGAGAACGAAAGAACGTGTTACGGTATGGTCGTCTTATTAGTTAGGAACTAGTTTGAGTATTAACATTGGAACTCTCTAAGTCCCACGTGGATACCTATGTGGGGGTCAGGACTACGATGTAGTTGCTCAAGTTAGTTTATATATTAGCAGAGCAGCCTCAACTTGACACACATTTCTTTAGCGTCTTTCCAGGTTCGAACCTATGACCTATCACTTTTAGCCACAAATTCATGGAAGTTGGTACCATGCCCAGCTGGTGTGTCAAGTTGAGACTGCTCTACTAATATATAAACTAACTTGAGCAACAATTTCGTAATCTTGGGCTCCCACGTAGATATCTTTAACAAAAAGGATATCTTTTGATGTTTGTATCACGCCTAGCTCAACAGAGGGCACAAGGCAACGTCACAGTCTTGGGTCCCCACGTAGATATCTTTAGCAAAAAAGGGTGTCTTTTGATGTTTGTACCGCGCCTAGCTTAACGAATGGTACAAGGCATCTCGGGATATCCATGTAGGGCCCAAAGAGTTCCAATGTTGATGCTCAAACTAGTTTTTGACTAGTAAGACGATCATACCCTTACACGTGTTTCGTTCGCTCTTTCCAGGTTTCGAACCCCAGTCCTGGCCCTTAAGACCTTATTAGTGAGTAACATGGTAACCATCTAGGGTAACCCTAATAAGGTCTTAAGCGTCAAGACCGGGGTTCGAAACCTGGGAAGAGCGAAAAAAACATGTGTCAGGGTATGACCGCTAGTTAGGAACTAGTTTGAGCATCAACTCCGAAACTCCCTAGGTCCCACATGGATATCACGAGATGTCGTCCAGATGGTACCATATTACTCCATAATAAGGTCTTAAGGGTCAGGATCAGGGTTCGAAACCTGGAAAAAGCGAAATAAACATGTGTCCGGCTATGATCACTTCATTATGAACATAGATTGATGCGGAGCATCAATGCCAGAACCTTGGGTTCCATGTGGATATCCTGAGATCGAAGAACTCCGGTTCAAACAATCAAGATATAAATTTTATAGAAATACCAAAGATATTATAGTTGTCGGTAAATATTTTGAAAAAAAATTACAAAAAATTATAGTAATTCTAAAACATCAAAACAATTAATTACTTATATTTTAAACTAATTTTTTATTTCATACATATATTTTTAAATACTTATAATATTTATATTAATTAATAAGTTCATCAATTCATTAAAATATATATATTGTTTACAAAATAGTAGTTAAAATGTTTGAAATAATTAAAGAGATTATCTAATTGTATTGATTATTAAAAGAGACAATTTTGGTGATATAAAAGAAATTTTATTGATATTTTTTCGATATTGTAATGACATTTTAACGACAATATCTATAATATTTAAGATATTTTAATCAAAAAAGACATTTAAATGATAATTTAACGATAATTTTATTGATATTAATAACAATTTTACGATAATTTAATTAAAAAAATATAAATGTTATGTTTAGATGTCAGAATGTACAAAATATAAACATCGTTACAAAAATGGGAATGATATCGTATACATTTTATCCTTGGTGAATAATCTGATGGGATTAGGGATGACAACGGGTCAATGCCTCGTAGATACTTGCTCTTTTGGGTAGATTTGGGGTAGATCAACTTGGATCCAAGTAATTAAATGCACATGTCATTGCTTGCATGCCACTTGGGTTAGATAAGATAGGATTTTTTTATTTATTGTTTGAATATTTTTGCATCTTTAAAAATAAAATCTTTTTAAAAATGGGTCAACGGGTTGGGTAATTATCCTGCAGGTAATACGCGAATCAAATTGTACCGAAATAACTTAAAATAGTTAAGTTCAATTTGTTTTATGGATCAATTCGATTCGACATGATCTTACCTAATATCATCCTTAGTTGGATTGTGGTGTTTGATTAAAAGGGAGATGCAAATTTTGAAGAATGAGGTCTCTGTTTAACCCGCTTTCGTATCTTGGCTGAGAACCCCTGCCTATTTGAAATCCCATCTAATAAGCATTTGGATAGGATGATAATTTGGTCAATTTATTTTAATAAATTAGAGATAATTATTAATATTTTTTAAAATTTATGCATTTTTAGTCACCTTATTGTTTCATTTTTAAATATTTTAAATATTTGATATTTTTTAAAATTAGTATATTTTAATTAATTACCTATTTGTTACATTTTTGAATAATTTAGTCTTTTTTTTTTGTTTTTTTTATAATTGTTGTTGCAAAAACTTAAGTTATATTGAATTGAATCTTACTTAGATGTTTGATATAATAAATGTTTTCAAAAGTTGAAAAAAAAGTTATTAAAATCATCAAAATTTGTTTAAAATGATTACATTATTTATAAATAATAATAAGATAATTAAATTATACCATTTTAAATTAAAAAGACCATTATGTCTTATACATGGAGTAGTGGATTACCTTTTTCTTTTCAATCTGCCCAATCGTGTTTAGTGTTTCCACACATAGAGAATGAACAAAGGGTTCGTTCGTTTTGGTTTTAATTAAGTGCATTTTTGGTTGATTGAAATAGAATCAGAATTGATTCTTTCTAATTTTATGTTTGGTTGAGGTAAAAAGTGATAATAGAATTCTTAAAAGAAAAAGAAATATAATTCTTTCTCCCCTTAAAGAATCATGATTTCATTCACATTTCAATTTTATTCTAACACTAAATATAATCCTAAACCTTATTTAAAAAATAATAATTTTAACCCATAAATACAACCCTAAATCTCAAGTCCTAAGGTCCCAAATCCCAAATCCCATATCCTATATCTTATAACCAAGACCCACAAATATAACACTAAACCTAAAATCCTAAATCTCAAATCCCAAGATTTAAACCCTATTTAGAAAAATAATAATTTTAACCCAAAATCCTAACCCACAAATATAACACTAAACTCCAAATCCCAAATCTCAAAAATCTAAACTCAAAATCTCAAAATCTTAAATCTCAAACCTCAAAACCCTATTTAAAAAAAAATTAATAATATATTTTATTTTTAAGTAATAATTATTTAGAAAAATAATGATTTTATTAATATATTTTTTCTGACAAAAATAATATGTAAATGATATTATTTAAAATTTAATAAATATAGGATATTAAGATAATATATATTGTTTTTTATTTCATTTCAGTTGTAAACCAAACATGATTACATTTTTGTTTTCAGTAATCAAATCAAACAAAAATGATTTCATTCTATTTTCATTCTCGTTCTATTCTCTGAACCAGAATATCTTATAAGAAGGGTAAAGAATTAAAACTGCATAGAACCTCGTTGATAAAGGACGCCATTGATAAAATAGGGGTTGTCATCACCCGTGAAAGTATTCCAGTTCATGCCAAACAAGTTCTGGTATCCAAATACCACTCCACCTGTAGAGGTATACCTTCCATTACGCCTAGTCACGTATTCCTCGCCTGGTTTTGACCTTGCAGAAAACTCATAGTTAACTGTCAAACTGACTGAACCATTCTCTAGCAATCTTAAAAATAGTCCAAAAGAAGGGAAAGAGCTCTTTTGGTCCATGATGCATAGTGCAGACAATAAAATTCTGCACACTCAGGTGAAAAAGCTGAGAGCATAGCTCACCTTTTGGGAAGAGGTGTAGACACTCCTTTCATTTCAGATCCAGGTACACAATGCATTGCTGGTGAGGAATCTCAAATTCCACAATCTTAATTGGTCGATATTTATAAGACCGTTCCACGAAACGATGATTTAAATAATTATCACTTGCAGTAAGGGCACGACAGTGGTTTTGTGGCCCAGCCTTGAAAAGGAAAGCATGTAGCACAACGTTTCTTGCAAGTACTGGTTCAAAATCACTGTGGTCTAAAACCATCAAAAGATTTTGGCTCTTCCTGTAAGGAAAACGAATAAGGGAAGCAAGGCGTGAGCTAACAACTTCACGGCGCTCCTGAGGGTTTGGGTAATGGGTGTTAGCCCACTTCAAAACAAAATCAAAGACAGCATCCTTGCAGGCCACTTGGAGATCATCACTTGAGACTTGAGAGTACTGACTCAATACCACCAAGGGGCAATTTAAGTACCTCATCCTGAAATCTGGTGATGAATGTAGTAAGTCAAATGTCACCATCTATATACTTCAAAGACAATATGGTGCAACAAAAAATAACCAAATGGTTTATCCAACTTCAAGTCCAGTTATACAAATACCAAATATTGATATAAACTATTTATTTTTGACAATTACAGAGAGACATCACGGAGAAATGTTCCATTTGTTATGTGCTACGTCCAACTTTAAGTGCAATGCAGAAGTCCAAATGTGCATGAAGCACTATTTAGCATTCACAATAATTAAAAACTTTTTCTCCTTTATATCTGGATGACTATTAATAAAATTCATGTGGACATAAAAAATATTATTTAACGGATTATACGGATTAATCTAAACTAATACATATTGTTATAAATTAGTACTTGTGGAAACAAAGATCGGATCCAATTTTAGTTGCACAAATTAATAATAATGGGTAACAGCAAAATAATCAACAGTAAAAAAATAAATGTCACACAATAATTTAAGTGGTACAACTTTTCAATGTGAAAAGTCTACTCCACTGACGACGGCACACCGAAAAAAATTCACTAATAATCAAATGGAGATACAAACACCAATTTTCAGAGAGCTTCACAAATTATACCAAAATCTAAAATCAACTCACAAAATAACCCCTCTAATTTACTGGTAATATATAGCAAGATAAATTAACAAACTTGCTATTAAATCAAAACATTACCGTACAAATGATAGAAATCTACGATGAAAAATCTATTCTGTTTCAGTAGCCAAAATCAAGATTCAATTGCATATTTGATAAGTTGCCTTATATCAACAAAGCCCAAAGTGTGTAGCTTCTCAAATAGTAGTAAAACATAAAATGTAGATCTCTTAATTTCAAATGTCTCTGCAATATGACACCTTATATTTTACCCGAGAAACTGATGATAATCACTTTGGGAGACAGAGGTAGGAGCAGAGCAATTAATTTTCAAATAAACCTCTTGTCTCTTTTCTTTTGCAACAGCTTTTCTATTTTTACTCTCCATCAGCTTCTGTTTTTGCTCTCTACTTTTTTACCAACTGTTACACCAATCTACGCAGCAAGGGAAACATAATATATATATAAGGGGTAATGGTTTAATTAGTTAGGTTTGAGCTTTGGGCTAATTTCAGTTTTAGGTCAAACAAATAACAAATCTCCATCTTGGCTCAAAACAGAAAACAAATTCTTCAAATGAAATTCCTCGAATTATCAAATAACTGTCATCTAAAGCCCCGAAGGGTGATCATGTTCTACAATTACCAATCAAGTCCAAGCAATGCTTGAACTTATTAAATGGAACTGGTTTGGTTAACATATTAGATGGATTCTCTGTAGTGACTATCTTATTGACAACAATAGCACCCTGAGAGAATGTCACGAACGAAGTAATATCTAACATCAATGTGTCTCTGACTATCACAAAATACAACAGAAGTATCCTGCTGTAAACCCAAATCACAAACCAAACCTCTAAGCCAAATGATTTCTTTCACTGTTTCTGCTACTGCCATATATTCTGCCTCTGTCGTAGACAAAACAACTGTAGACTGTAAAGTAGCCTTTCAACTAATGGCACAATGAGAAAGAGTGAAGACATAACCTGTCAGAGATCTTCTTCTATCCAAATCACTAGCATAATCGGAGTCCACATAACCAATAATACTGCAACCAGTATTAGAACTCACATCATATACTAAACCAAAATTAGATGTACCTCTCAAATACCGAAGTATCCATTTCACCGCTTGCCAATGACCCTTGCCTAGATTACCCATATATCTGCTGACCATACTAACTGCATATGAAATGTCTGGACGAGTACAAACCATAGCGTACATCAAACTACCAATAACACTAGCATATGGAACCTGAGACATGTACCGCTCTTCTTCTTTTGACTGTGGTGACAAATCCAAAGAAAGCCTGAAATGCGTAGCTAACGGCGTACTCACAGGTTTAAACTCTTTCATACCAAAGCGTTCAAGAACTTTTTCAATATAACTTTTCTGAGTCAAATAAAGCTTGCCCGCTTGTCTATTCCTGTAAATTTCCATGCCCAAAATTTTCTTCGCTGCACCTAAATTTTTCATCTCAAACTCACCATCAAGTTGAGACTTTAATTTCTAAATCTCATACTTATTCTTAGAAGCAATAAGCATGCCATCAACATAAAGCAACAAATAAATTGATGAACCATCATGAAATATTTTATGATAAACACAACTACCATAATCACTCCTAGAGTAACCATGATCAATCATAAAAGAATCAAATCGCTTATACTACTGTCTAGGAGACTGCTTCAACCCATATAAAGACTTTTTCAATAAACAAACATGATCTTCCTTACATGGAACAACAAACCCCTCTGGTTGATGCATATATATTTGTTCCTCAAGCTCACCATGTAAGAAAGTTGTCTTGACATCAAGATGTTCTAATTTCATGTCAAACAATGCAACCATAGCAAGCAACACACGAATAGAGCTATGTTTCACAACAGGAGAAAATACTTCATTGAAGTCAATATCTTCCTTCTGACAATAGCCCTTTGCAACAACATGTGCCTTAAACCTAGCTGCTTCAACCTCAGATATACCTTCTTTTTTTCTTGAAGACCCATTTGTTTCCAATAATCATCTGGCCCTTAGGCGGTTTCACCAATTCCCACGTATGATTCTTATGAAGTGATTCAATCTCTTCATTCATAGCAACCAGCCACTGAACGGATTTATCACAAATGACAGCTTCATGATAAGTAGAAGGTTCATGCATCTCAATAGACTTTGTCACAGACAATGCAAAAGAAACTAAGTTTGCATTTGCGTACCTCTGAGGGCGTCGAATCTCTCTTATTCCTTTACCTTTAGCAATACTATATGGTTGCTCATGTTGCTCTTCTGCTACATCATGAGCAGAATCATCTATCTCATCCATAGATGGCTGATCTGAAGTGCCCTCTTACACTTGACTAGGAGACTTACCTCTATTATTGCTTGTGCTTTTTTCTTGATTTCTACCTCTGACAAATAAATCACTGCTATTATCATTGTTGTTTGTAAACACTTTTTTCTTTAACTCTCTGGAATTCAAAACTGTTTTGACATCTTCCAAAGAAATAGTGTCTTGCCCATATAACATAGTATCAACAAAATGTTCAAATGAATGAGATAAAGAACATAATAGAACTAAGGCATGATCCTCGTATCATTCTTAACACCACCATTTTTCAGATCACGAATAATTTTAGTAAATTCATCAAGGTGATCATGCAAAGGTGTACCTTCTGACATTCTGAATGTATACAAACGCTGCTTCAAATATAACCGACTAGTCAAAGACTTGGTCATATACAAATTCTCCAATTTAAGCCATAACCCAGCAGGAGATTCCTCATCACCAATTTCGCGTAATACCACATCAGACAAAGATAACTGAATTGAACTGAGAACATTTTCCATCAATGCATCTTTTTCTTCATCAGTCAATTTTTCCTTGCCTTCAAGTGTCTTAACAAGCCATTCTTTAACTAATACAGCCCGCATCTTCATACGCCAAAGACTGAAATCATTTCTACCATTGAATTTCTCAATTTCATATTTTGCCGCCATGACAGAAAACCCAATATTAAATAAACAGAAGCACAACCCAGAAAATATGAAACCAATCAGATAACCAAAAGCTAAAAATAAATCCAAAAGAGCAAACTTGATCAATTCCAATAAATAACAGAATAACTCAATACTCTGATACCAATTTGTTATAAATTAGCACTTGCGAAAGCAAAGATCGGATCCAATTTTAGTTACACAAATTAATAATAATGGGTAACAGTAAAAAAATAAATGGCACACAATGATTTAAGTAGTTCAACTTTTCAATGTGAAAAGTCTACTCCACTGACGACGGCACACCGAGAAAAATTCACTAATAATCAAATGGAGATACAAACATCAATTTTCAGAGAGTTTCATAAATTATACCAAAATCCAAAATCAACTCACAAAATAACCCATCTAATTTACTGGTAATATATAGCAAGATAAATTAACAAACTTGCTATTAAATCAAAACATTACCGTACAAAATATTTCAGATAAATTTGAAAATCATAACCAAGACTAATAAACAATTTAAATTTACAACAGAGGCGTCATCGGGCTGCAGGCATGATAAATAAAAAAAAAGATTGTGTTGATTTTTAGTTGTAAAAATATGATTTTGCAAGGCAAACACAAGTGCAAAACTTAATATTATTAGAGAACACTATTTGGACATATAGATCGACTTTAAGTCAAATCCAACTAACAGTTTGAGCTATCAGAAATGACCTATTTGTACCTGTGCTTATGCCTACAACCACACTCGAGGGAGAGACACCTACACATGTGAGCTTTGGTGTTGTAAGGTCGACCACTAGCTTGAGCTATTGGGGGGTTGACCTCAAGCTATAAATGTACTTTCTTTTATTTTTATACCCCTTTAACACTCTATGATGTATACACCTTATATAATCGACATATATATATATAATACTCTATATATATATGAGTTTTATAAGAGAGCTACGTTATCACATAATTATATGATTTTTCTTTTATTTCTTTCTCTGGAAATCGGATCAATCCCAACAAACACCATTACTTGAGATCAAAACATGATCGATTAATTGTGACAAAAAATGTCTTAATATAACAGAAAAAAAGTTTTCAATAAAGAAGAATTAGGTACAAGGTTTATTCAAATCAATTCCAACATCAGATGGTGACCCCTTAGCCATAGCAACAGCTTCCTCACATTGGTTCTCACAAGCCACACCATTCTCCGTTTGCGGCATGCTACAAAGGAAGAATCAACTTTCTTTAACTCTGTCCTGGTCTCAAGAACCCTAACCCTAAATATCGAAAGCTAAAGAGAAAAATTTAAAAACTAACAAAAATGGGGATTGATTCTTTAGGCGTACGGCTGAAACATGTGTAAATTGATTCACTGTTTCTCGGAAAGCTATAACCGTAAAAGCCAAAAGAAAGATATAAAGATTCTCACGTTCTTGATCTCGATTATGATAGCAGCTATATGAGACTAGACTCGGCCACAAGAAACAGCAGCGCAACGATGCAATGCAACTACAAGATGGTGAACTGGTGGTGAATAGAAAGAGCCCATGAAAATGAAATAGAGGCCTTTATTATTATAATGCTCATATATGAACGTTCAATTGTATAAAATGACGTACATAACTTTTATTTAATAGTAAAATATATTAACGGATTATTTTTATTTAATCGATATAATACACTTTTAAAATAATGAGAATTATTATTTCCAAATTATGTAAAGACTCAAATTATAGAAAATTTTATTATCAAGCTATTGAGGTAATATAATGTACAACCCAATAATTATTTAAAAAAATATAAATAAAAAAATTATTTTAAATGAACAATAAATATGAAATAATATCTCATTTTATTTCTTTTCATCTCACCCACAGTTTACATTTTTTCATTATTTTATTTTTCTTATTTACTTTATTAATTATTTTTAATTTTTAATTTATTTAAGTAAATAGATGGCACTAATCTTCCTTCTTTTATTACTATTATTCATTTCAGCTCTTATTATTAAGTAGATCATTTATTTTTATGATTAGATGATACATAATTTTGTTTCAGTATTCTTTATAATTTTGTAGCATGTTATTGTAATTATATTATTTTTATAATTTTAATATAATATATTTTCCATTAATAATTATAATATTCGTGAATTATTCTGTATTCAATTTTTTAATTTTACAACTAAAAACTTTTCTCAAGTAATTACTCATTTTTGAGGTGTTGTGATGGTAACCTAATAATTATTTAAAAGATAAAATGGTAAGAAAATATTAAAATAAATTATAAATAAATATAAATAAAAAATCTTATTTTAAATGAAAATAAATATGAAATAACATCTCACTTATCTTTTTTCATCTAGTTAAACTTTTAAATTTTTCATTACTTCATTTTTCTTATTTATTTAATTGATTATTCTTATTTGTTTACTTTATTTAAATAAATAAATTGCACCAATCCTCCTTATTTTATTATTATTATTATTTCGTTCATTATGAACTCTTATTATTAAATACACTATTTGTTTTTACAATTGATTAATATATAGTTTTGTTAATATTCTTTATAATAAATAAAAATTATGCTTTGAAGCATTATAAAATACTTTTTATAGTATTTTATTATAATATATTTGATAATAATAATTAATATTTATGAATTATTTTGTATTTAATTTTAATTTTATTATTAAAAAAATTGTTACATAACTATGCATTTTTATAAAATGATGTTAGCACACTTAAAAATCACCTTAAAACTCTGACTGGTAACAGGTCTAAGTATAGGTGCCAATAAACATGCAGGACTAGGATTATAATGCGATCATAATTAAACTTATCACTAATTATTTTTAAATTTAAAAATATATTATTATTTATTATTATAAATAATTTAGTTAAAAAATATTATTTACTATAATCCTATGTTCTTGTTCATGGCATGATGAGAACTATAGAGAATATTGAATGCATCAAGTGTATAACTGCACTACAGTACAAGTCTGGATGATTCTTTACCATCTATTACTAAGCGTGTAAGAATTACAGAAGAGATAAACTGTTGAAAATTAGAGCCGTAAAGATTCTCTCAAGGAATTGATACCCTAAATGAGCCTTACCAATAAATAAGATTGGAAAAAAAGTTAATATTAAATAAATTTGCAAAACTTTTTCACGTGAGTATATTATATTATACTATATATTAAAATTAAAAAAAAATTAAAAAAAAATATTTATTTTTTTATATAACATTCTTGTGATGTTACCATATATATATATATATATATAAATTCACCTAGATGTAAATTTGAGTAAAAACTCTTTCTTTGTTACTTTTTCATCTCCACTCCCAATTTATTTAAAACAAACTAAATATTTTATTAATTATTGTAAGATTCATGTGAAAAAATTTGATAAAAAATTGAAACATAAAACTCTATTGGATACAATTTAATAATATTAGTATAATTATTTTTATTATTAGTATAACAAATAAATGTCAATTTTATTCTTATTATTTATAACAACTAATAAAAAAAATTGATATGTTGGTAGGATGAAGCACATTAATATATAAATAAAATTGATTAACGATATTATCATAATAATTTTTGTTATTGTTACAAATAAAAATATATAAAATATTAGTTTTATTTTTATTATTTATAACAATCGATTAAATATTGATACATCGAAATGATGAAACCTCACTAGTATAAATAAAATTAAATAATGATATTATTACAATTATTTTTATTATTATTACGATAAAAATGTACGAAATATATATTTTATATTTATTGTTAATTATATTTTATTATTAATGTAAAAGTAATTTGTGTGTGATTATCATTTTATTCGATACCACTGTCAAAAGTCTAAGCACCAAGAACTTTTGTTTTTCCCCTGAAAAAAGTCGAGTGAAGACTTTGAAAAAGGCATTAGCTTAGTCCTCTCTTCATGGGACCCTTGTTCAAGCATGCTCGCTAACTTTATTATAACATCATCATTGAAACAAAAACACACAAACAAATCAAACTTTGAAGAAAGACAAGTAATTTACTCTCTTCTTCTCATGTGATTTATGAGATGGTTAAGTTGATCAACTTCATCAAAATGAGCTTCACTTTTATGTTGTTTCTTTTCACCTTTTTCTTCTACCGTTATGTGAATTGCTTCAACAACTCTTCTAGTGATTCTTTAAAGGCTTTAATTCAAGATTTTGCCCTCAATTCACTTGTCAAACACAGGTCTCACTCAGGTGTTCTATACAAAGCAAACCCACCTTCCAATCTCTCTGGCATTGAAATCTCAGTTGTTAGGCTCAGAAGTAGAAGATTTTGGAAAAAAGGTGCTAACTTTAGTCACTTCATTATACCTCCAAGAACAACCTCTATACCTCATGTTAAAAGACTAGCTTTAATCTATCAAGACTTGGGAAATTGGTCGTCCTACTACTACAATAACATTTCAGGTTACTCATTGATCACTTCTATTATTGGTTTTATGGTTTTTGATGCATCAAATTCAAACATGAGTGTCAAAAGCACCAAAAAGCTTGGCCTCAAGACAATGGGAGAGCCTATTCAGATTTATTTTCCTAATTTGAATCTAAGTGATGGGAAAATCTCTAGGGAAAAATGTGTGGCAATTTTTTCAAATGGGACAATTTATTTGAGTGAAATGAGCCTACCTGGTGTGTGTTACACAAGAGATGAGGGTTATTTTTCAGTTGTTACTGATTGTAAAAAGAAGCAGAGAGTATGGTATTGGTGGGTGATTGGGTTTGTTGTTGGTTTTGTTGGGTTGGTTTTGGTTTGTTATGTTGGGTTATTGTCTGTGAGGCTTTTGAAAACAAACAAGATTCAGATAATGGAAAGACAAGCTGATGAAGATTTGGTGCTTTCTAGTAGATGGGTTGGTGGTAGTAAAATGCCTTCTGCTGCTGTAACTAGAACTCTGCCTGTGCTTGAAACTACAAGTTTCTTATAGTGGTTTTGTTTTTCTATTGCTTGTATGTTTTCTTCACTGTTGTCCATTCTTATTTTCTGCCATAACGATTGAAGTACTTGTTTGTTGAACAGATTAATGAAAATGGTATATTATCATAGCTATTATATGTTATTACTTATTTTATCTGTCCATTAAACAATTTTGAGTAAGCAAAATCACTGAGGTCCTCCATGCTGCTCAAAATTTCAAAACACTTCCCCAATATTTCATCAGCTGCTTATGATGCAGCTGACCATCCATTGCCGGATCCGAGCATTTGCCTCCTCATCTCATTTCTCTCCTCTAAAACATTGGCATAAACAGCATCAAGAATATGAAAAAATGGGACGGCATATTGCCATTGCTCATCCAAGTCATTCATTTCCATAAGAGAAAAAATGCAAGTAGAAGTGGCTTTGGAATACACTCTTACTGATACAGACATTTTGAGAGGCAAGTTTTTCTCGTGAGTGAGCCAGATATGAAAGGCATGCCAAATTATTTGGTCCAAAAGGGGAATCTCTAGTAAAATAGCAGAGACAATAAATAACTTCGGTTTGTCCGTCTATATTATAATTATTTTCTCATCATGGTACATGAAATAAATATAATATCAAAACCTGAAATGTCTTGCTACAAAACTATCAATTTGGCAGCTCCAGTATGTAACCTGATAAAGACGACCTCTGCAATGTATAGTTGGACAAGCAGCAGTATCTGAACCATCTGAATCACTTCTCTATAAGATATTGACGACAAGGGAAAAAAAACTAATCAGCACTCGATTCGAACAGCACCACTCTCTGAGGAGATGAACTTTGGCTTTCTGACGATTTGCTCCAAGCACTGAATGACGTCTCCAATCCGGAGGTCGTCCCAATCATGAATCACAAGCCCACATTCATTACCCTTCTTTACTGCTTCGACGTCCTGCTTCTCCCGCTTAAGGGATGCACAGGATCCTTCAAACACAATTTCCCCACTCCTCAGAAGCCTCATGGTGGCTGATTTGGATAAACAACCATCAAGCACCCGACACCCAGCAATCTTGACATCATCCCCCTTGGATTTGCTCCTTCCTTTGAGTTCAAAGATACTCAGCACCTCAGCCTCCCCAGCAACTTGAGTCTCATAAGTTCCAGGGGCCTTGTCTACTATCACATTACCAATGTCCTCCAAAAGGCGATATATCACACGGTGCAGCAATATCTAAGCAAGAGCAGAAAACAGTATTATGCAGGTTTTTCAAGCCTAACAAAAAAAAATGCTTACAGGAAAACTTTCGCAGAGAGCAACAAGGGGTTACTACCTTTATACTCGCTTTACTAGCTGTCATACTAATAATACTGGGTGGACTTTTTATATTGAATCCAATGATACACGCACCACATGCTTGTGCTAAGTCCACATCAGACTGAGATATAGGCCCAACACCAACATACACCACATTTACAAACACCTGGCACAGCATTTGTAGAATTGTCACTAGGAGTGATAAGGATAACATGCATAAAAACAATTAGATATCAAAGAAGAATACTTCCAATAAACCACTCCAGAGTAAGTATGACCATTAAATTGGTCAAAAATGACAACTTTTCAGAGTGGTTTTTAAGAAAGGATAAGAACTAAAATATGGAAGCATATGAAATCTGATGGCAATCACCAGCAAAAGCTACAAGTACTTGTACACTCAACTTTTATAGTTGTCAAGAAAACAATCCTAGGGCATACCTGAGGGCTATTTAAACTCCTCAATGCATCTGTAACAGCTTGAACAGTACCCTGTACATCTCCTTTCACTATGATTGGCAGTTCAACCCGTATAGGTGCATCTTCTGATGGTTCTGAAGCTTCTACTTGCCCCTCACTGATCTTCGTAAGCCTATCTCTCTCAAATTTCCTTGTCCTACCAGCACTAAGCATCCGAGCTCGTTCCTCGGACTCCACAGCAGTGATATCATCCCCGGCCATTGGAAGTCCTTTCAGCCCATCAATTTCCACAGGCATTGCAGGTGTTGCATTTTCTTTCAACTTTCCCAACATATCTCTAATAGTTCTTATCCTTCCCCATTCACAACCCACCACAACATGCTGCCCAACCTTTAAAGTCCCTGCCTTCACAATTGCAGTAGCCAAAGGACCCTTTCCCCGGTCAAGTCTTGCCTCCACTACATATGCTTGAGCGGGGCCATCAACACGAGCTTTCAGATCCATCATCTCAGCTTGGAGAAGCAATGCCTCCTCCAGATTATCTAATCCAGTTTTTGTTAAAGCTGAAACGTGAACCACCTGAACATCTCCACCCATATCCTCTAGCAGCAACCCTTCTGAAGCAAGCTGGAGCTTCACTCTTTCTGGATTAGCAGCAGGTTTATCGCATTTATTAATTGCAACCACAATGGGTACCTTGGCTTCCTTTGCATGGGCCATTGCTTCAAGAGTTTGAGGCATCACCCCATCATCTGCAGCTACAACAAGCACAACTATATCTGTGACAGCAGCACCTCTTGCTCGCATTGCACTAAAAGCTGCATGCCCTGGTGTATCAAGGAATGTTATAGATGCTCCTGATGACATGCCAACAACAAAAGCACCTACATGCTGTGTTATTCCTCCAGCTTCCTTGGCAGCCAGAGATGTTTGACGCAAAGCATCTAAAAGAGAGGTTTTTCCATGGTCAACATGGCCCATTACAGTCACGACTGGAGGCCGTGGGAAAGTTTCGCTACCTTCGCTAGAATGTTGCCTTCTGATATTGATTCCAACTTCCTAAAAGATCAAATTGTAAGCCCCTTAAAAGAGTCTAAAGTGGGCATGATGCAATGCACCCAAGAGACAATATTGGAGGGAGGGAAAGTGAGACAAAGCAGCACAATGAAGGTCCAAAATATTGCAGTATAAAAGAAGATATAGCTGTAAACAAACATAAGCATGGACATGTTTTCATGCAAATTAGTTCGCAACAGTCAGCGACAATAACGGGTTTTGAAAATGCTGCAAAAAATGGAATGCATCAAGAACAAACTCAGACTATATCAAAGCAGGACAATCCTTTGCCACAACATATTTTCAATAAAATAAATTTGAACAAAGTAACTCCAATCATTGGTGTTAATGTATGCATTTTGATTCACATGAATAAGAGGGTAATGCAAGGTTATAAAAGGTTTTACCATAGAAACAAGCTCTGCAACATCTATGCTGAGAGGCTCAAACTCCGAGTCTACCTTTTCCCCCACATTTACCAGGATAGTTTGCAGAGCAGATATTGGCTCGCCAGTACGCTTTGCAAGCTCCACAATGGTCATTCCCTCAAATATTTCTACTGTCTTATCTAGCAATGATTTGGTATTTTTTTGTGGTTTTGGAGGTACATATGGAGCCTCAACTGGAGGTTGGTTCTTGTTCCTCTTTACAAGCTTCTCTTTCTTGGGAGTCTTCAAACCAAATGGTTTATCATTCCTTCTTTGAGCAGACAATCCTGTACTTGCATGGTAATGCCTATGCAAGAAATATTACCCCATCTGAGGTTAAATTGAACATATTTTGGGAACATGTTTTTTCCTGCTATCCTTCACATTATGGTTGGGATGGAGAGAAGGAGCATGTCTTTTTTAGCATAAGATACAAAAAAGTCAACAAAAAAAGACATTTTCCTTCTTTCTAAAAATTATCAACAAAAAAAGTCGAAAAGGAGTAAATAAAATTAACCTTATTTTGGAGTTTTCTACCCGAACTCCACAATGATCACAACTGTGTAATGTTGAGCTGCAAGAGGGGCCTGCAAAACAAGAATTTTTTACTTCTACATATTCTAAGGCTTCATTCAATTTGTAAACTAGAGAAAACACCCATACTTGAACACTACTCAGAAGAAGAAATTGTCCCCAGATAACAGTGATAAAAAACAAACAATAATAAATAACATGAAAAACAGAAAACTTAAAACAAAGTAAAAAATATGTGGAAAACCTTGTCCTAAGGCAGCTATTAAGAAAATCAAAGAGTTGAAGTATTGTTGGGTGTCAATTAACCCCCTCCCCGCCCCGCACACTTGACACCATCTTATTGGACATCAAGTTTTGACCAATTGATTCAGTAATTAATAAACAATATTCTCTGCAATATCAATCCAAATCACGAAAGATATTTGCCGAAGATATCGAATAAGATATAAATTTTAATTCAAACAAGATAAGTATCACGATAATTACAATGCATCAAGAAATATATTTGTTATTTGAGGTGTCACAAAACAAATTTAATGAAGGATATTTGTGTAATTTCAGCTTGCCCATATGCCCTTCTCTTCTTAAAGAGGCACGAAGCCCTAGGTTATTATATATATTACTCCTTCAGCTGACTTTGTAGTATATACATAACTCCTTCAGCCGACTTTGTATGGTATGCTCTGAACCATACCATCAGCCACCATATATCCCATATACATCCTTTTGGCTCAGGTTTCAGCTTGCTTAATTCCTTTTAAACATAATCATTTGAATGAGCATTACTATTGAAGCATTTTGGATTTCGTTGTTCGTGCAACATCCTCTCTTTGGGGTTTTTAAGAGCAGTAAGCAATTCGTTCTTCTTCTGCAAGATTTGTGACGTGATTTATTCGTACTTTTTGTGATTATACTGCTATTTGTGAAAGAATATTTGAGTGTATTTAGGGTATGGTATTTTGAGTGCCTTTTTTTAACATTGGTGTTTGTACTCTCAATTTAGATTTTTGAAAGTGGATTTCCTCGGTGCCGTCATCAGTGGAGACTTTTCACATTGAAAAGTTAAACCACTTAAATCTAAATCTTTGTATGCCATTTATTTTTCTCATTACATTATTTTTCCGTTAACTATTATTATTTATTTGTACAACCAACTTCGCTTCCACTAGTTCTAATTTATAACAATATTTTCTCTCGCCTTCTACTATATAAACTGCACCTATCATATATGACAGTTACACAAATTTGCACCTACACCACTTATATGGTACCGCGTGGCATAGTTATCTAGAAAACTAAATAACTTCACCATTTTCCAAGATAACATGTCACGATATAAAGGGTGTGGGTGCAAATTTGTGTCTTCTTAACATTTCTCTTGATCCTAAACTCTTCTTCTTCCCTACACACTTTTGAGAGCATGTCTCTCCATAGATCTATATCATGTTACTGAATAAAGCATTGAAGGACTTTGTGCAACATCCAATTGGTTCTCCCAGACCCTAACAAGCTCTAACGAGTTCTCTCGGTTTGCACAAAGGAGGAGCAGAAAATGGATTTAACAACTACATTGCAACTATCACACATCCTTAAACAAAAACATACAAATTTAGCATACCTGAGAAGCTTCTGACTGAAGCAGAAAATGATTTTATAACATCCTCAAGAGTTAATAGAGAATAAAGTCCAACAACATGCCAACGAGGTGTTGCATTTAAAACTCTAGATGCACTGGCATGTATGCCCTGCAAAAAGATTTCCCATTTATGCGTTCGTTCATAAAAGGCAACACTAAAAGGTTTAAAATTTATTGCTTAAACAATAAAAAAAATTCATTTTTAACAAATCAACTGAAAATATGAGCAGGAGAGAAAATAAGATCGCAATCATATATTTTCACTTATGCAATTGACTACATATATCACATTGAAACTCACCTTTTTTCCAAGCTCCCTCCAAGCCATTCATAAGTTTGACAGTCTTGAAGATACAGATTGTTAGAGTCAATAAATCAATAACAGGATTGAACACTAACCAAACAAACATAATCTTAAGCAACATGAACCACAAACAAATGCAAAGCCACGGATAGATTCAGATTATAAGCGCTCCATTATTTACACATCATTCGTTTAGGACAGACCAAAAGGTGATTATGAACCGAAATTAAATGATTAAAAATTCTACCCATCAACCCAAAGAGTGCAAAACTCAAGACCTTCCCGAAACTAAAAGAAAAAAAAAAACTTTCCGGGAAACAGAATCAGCTCAAATGAAAACACAGAATATTTTTTGGAAAAGACAAATCGCACCCAGGAGAGAAATACAAATAGAAGAATAAACAACCCAACTCAATCAGTAGCCGACCTGATTAGTGTTGAATGAAAACACGAATACAATGAATGTATGTAGTTAGAAGGTAAAGGTGATGCGCGTTGTAGTTTATGGAGGCGCGCTAATTATGTTTAGACTTTAGGGAGAGAAGAGAAGAGAAGAGAAGAGGGTGTCTGACTTTATCCTCTGCAGCTCGGTTCCCACTAGGTCGGTAATCTTCTCTGTTTCGCCCCCCTCAGCAAGTGATTTCAGATCAGCAGTACCTGTTCCAAGTTTTTTAAGTGTACCCTTCCCCCTCCCCTATTTTTTAATCTTTGTTATTCTAGGTCTAATCTTGCAAATCATTTTTTTATAAAAAAACAAATAACACTTTTAAAATTTGTAAAAATATTCTTAACATATAATAGGATTAGTCAAAATATTTAATATAAAATAATACATCAATTTTTTTAATAATAAAAATGTATAAACTAAACATAAAAATAATATTTTTTTAATTAAAAAATTTAAAATTGTTATTTTTTTTGCTTTTATTTCTTTTAATAAATTTTAATTTTACTTTAAAAAATTATATATGATTTTTACATCAAAGTTGCTTGAATATTTAATTTATTTTTTATTTATTTGATTTTAGATTATTCATTTTTTTATTTTAAAAATTTAAAATCTTATCATATAATCTCATCTATAATTCTAGATCTTTTTCTTGCAACTATACTTATGTACATGATATAAATATAAATATTCAAATTATAATATATATATATATATATATATATGCATAGATTACATTGAAAGATACAAAATTTATAATTATAATCTATAAATAAAAATTTCAAACATTAATACAACCGATCCAAATTTTTTGGTGCAATTTAGATTGATTTTACTTATTTATTTGATTTCAATTTTATCTCAAAATCGAACCAAACCAGTGTAACTTTTTATAACATGTGAAATAGTCTTTACAGTCTACTGAGTTAAAATGAAGAGTTTTATATGCTGCAACCGTAACAACAAAAAACACAAGCCATACTACTACTTAAGCATAAACACACAAAATACATACCAATTTTTTTAACTTGTGGAGTAATCAAGTTCAAAACTTTTTCATTTAAATCGAAAATTTTGGCTTTCTAATACACCATAGCCTTCTGAGTCTTCAAAAGAGGCCACCAGAGAAACACAAGCATATTAAGCATACTGCTTCCATACGTAATTGAAAAAACTGTTCAAACCATCTATCTCTATATCTTGCCAAAATCTTTGAAAGGTAGATCAAATTTAGCCTCTATTAGTAATAGGTGTATTTGAGTTTATTTCTTTGTTAATATTCTTTTAAAATAAACGACTATACACTCACGAACTCATTTATATTAGACGATATTCAGATGGTGTCCCCCTGAAATAGATACAATTGCACTATCTTGAATCATGAGCATATACCAACTGCATGAATGGTCTGCTTGAGTTATGAGTTAAATAGCCTGAACTGAAATTTGCCTCCGAGAAATAGCTGATTTTCGGGTTTATTATTAATTTATCAGTAATTGATACTAATTTATTGATTAATAAAATTACTGAATTCTCAATAACACTAAAACTGGAAAACATTCCTTACATACGAAAGAATAATAACCCGTAACAATCAGCTAGCATCACGTTTACAAACGCTGATTGTGAGGCTACAAACTTTTATTACTACCAGGAAGTACTTCTATGATTCCTCCGAACAAAGCAAATCCAACAAACAGCTATACTATTTCAGCAAATAAATTGTTTGGAGTAGAGATAAAACTGGAAATACACAAACAAGCATTTCGAAATTAAATTGTCAAGGACCAAACTCCATAATACAAGCCATGATCATTCATGCAATGACCTGACTGAAGAGGCGCTGACGGATCTGCAACAAAATTAATAAAAGCATAATTAGAAACTGAAATATTTAGTTTATACATCAAGATAAATCACCCAAAAAAACATTCTTTTGAACCACGTAGTTGAGTAATGGGGGACATTTGGTTATTAACCATGTACTAATCATTAATGAGTACTAAGCATTGCTGCTCATACCGAAGCAAAAGCAAGTAATGGGTAGTCTAAACTCTGCTTGTGTTCTTTATTTCCTTCTCATTTTTTTTTTGTGTTTGTTCTACCGAGAATTCCATTCCAATTTTTGCATATTAACATTTGTCTGTTAGAATACAAACAAGAAGTTTCTTGGTGATTTTTTTTTTAGTCCTTGATATTAAAACAAGCACACTTTGATAAATGATAACAAAAAAGATAATTAAGAAAAACAAAATTATATTTCAGAAATAAAAAATACCTCTGGAAGTTTCTTGCGGAATACAACATCCAACCGTGCATCAAGGGTGTTCTCAAACACAATCTTCCCATCTTGGGAAGCCAGCACTACACCTCCAGAACTAAACATTCAAAAATATCATCAGTGGATTTTAACAATTGGCATTCTTTCTGTAACCAGTATTGGGAAGACAAAATACTAGTAAAATAGAGAAATGGTAACCATCACACTTTCCAAATAATCCACACCTAATAAGAAAAATAATAGCTGATTCTACAATTTCATAAAACTGAAAATTTTAAAAAAAAATTATTAAAATTATGAGTACCAGGAAGGGCCGTGAGCATTATGGTGAGAAGGACCAGGTGGAAGATAGACATTTTTGTCTACTATTATCTCTGGTGCGTGAACTTTTGCTTTCTCAGCATACTCCTGTGCAGCTGAATCAAGCACAGACTCCACCAAATGCATGTCATCTTTGCGACAACGCAACAACACAGCAGGTTCTTTTAATCTTAGCAAACTCTGCAACATATAATCAGAAATTCTTGAATACAGCCTAAGATAATGTTTGTAATACCATTTTACTCAACATAGTTCAATAAATAGGGGGAAAAAAGGAAAAAAAGAAGAAGCAGAAACTGGTAGTATCTTAAAGTTATTATCAGAAAATCCCAAATTATCAGATAAATTATAAAATATATTTATGCAAAACTTATGCATAGAATGTCACCAAATTGTGACCCATAATCCATAGGTTATAATCGAAAAGACATGACTAGCATTTCAAAAACAGAAAAAATTAAATCCAGCAATGCACTTGTTTGACCCCCATATCCACACAAATCAAAATTTTAAATAGCAGACACAAGTTAGTGGTTACTGATGTTCCATAATCTCATGCTTTCCTTCTTCTTTTTTACATGAAGTATTCCATATTTCCATAACCTTCAGCAACCATTCATTAAAGTATCTTTTAAATTGTATATGGATGATCACATAAGAAATAAGAAACTAGCCCCTAGCATGGCCTAAAATATATGTTATTGGCTTCCATTTAAATACCAAAGTCTTACTGACCTGAACAACAAGATCTTTCAGAATCCTTTTATACACATGGTGGTCTTGGCTCACGTTCAGAAGCTCCTTTGTTGCTGCCTCCTTCATGCCATTGACCACGTCATCTTGAGCTTGAAGAACCTTGATACGAGAAGCATTGAGTTGCATAGAATACTCACTAGAGCCAACAAAAAAGGTGTTATCTGTACACTTCCATACCACTTGTATAAACTATAAAGCTAGAAGAGGCACGCTTCTCATAATGGAATCATTCTTTACTGAATATTACTAGTCATATCTTAGAACTTTCCTACCATGGGTATCAATTGAACGAATATTGGGGAAAGCTGAAAATAAAAAGGATAACAAGAAAAATATTGAATTTCCTTTATATTAAGCCACCAAAACTATGTCATAAAAACAGTCTTCCCCATCTAAATTTTAAAGTATAATAATAAACCATACATCTCACAAAGCATCTGAACAATTTTCCAAAAACTCCAACTTACAATGTGTTGCTCGAGTTGCATTGTTTAAGGTTAAAATTGGGATTTACTGAATAGTCAAAGATATGCAAGACAACGCAGTGCAAAGCAACGCATAAAGATCAATACCAACGTTAACGTGTTCACGGCATTGTCTTACTAATGAGAAAGATCAATCGGATACCGAATTCCTCTTTTTCCTATATAATTATGCAATCCGAATGCATAAACTGATCAAGACAGCCAATCAACCGATCCAACACGTCTCTGACGCTTCAAATCATTGGATAACGTATAAACGGTGAAGAAAATTTGCGCTCTAAACAACAAAAACAATAGAGATAAGTACGAAGTTCGAGTAAACTAACATCTTCTTTCGCACTTCGACTTGCTTCTCTTTCCGCTCATACTCTTGCCTGATCTTCTTCTTCTCTGCCTCAACCAATTGCAGCTTCTCAATGTTGAATTCCTGAATAAATCAAAGTAAAATTAAAAATAGTCCATATACTCATAGATGCGTGCACACAAGAATACAATTTAACTTGAGGAAACTAAACAAAATTATTAAAATCATACTCAAAAAATATCAGTCATCAACATGAGATCGATCCGATCATTAAAGCAACAAAATGGAATTGAGCGTACCTCTTCTGCGGAAACGGAGATCTCGTTGGCCTTTTCCTCCGCCTCCTGGCGGATGAACCTCACCATCTGCTGGATCTGCTTGGAGACATCCGCGTCATTCATTTTGGATTATCACGAAATCGAACCGAAGAATATCGGAGAGTCTTACGAGCAAGAGGTTCGGGATTAAGAATCTTCTTCGACCTGATTTCTGTGCCCTGCGTTGAGAGTCTTTCCGATATGTATCCTATCGCGAATGATTTTTCCCTTTTATTTTTTATTTTGTTTGGTAGATTTTAATTCCATACATAACCCCTTTTTCACTAATTCTTTCTTTCTTTCTTTTTATCTAATTTATCTCCAACCTCTCAAAAGTTATGCGATTTAAAATTTACGGAAATAGTCTAATAAGAAAGGTCTCATTTGACTATTCACTTTCCTATCAAAGTTATTCTTATTATAATAAAATAGTTCTTTGTAAGTACGGATAAAAATTATTTATTTTTAATTAATTTTAATTTGATTTGATTTGAAAATATTTAAATATTTTTAATCCAAATTTAATTCGATAATATAATCGATTCGAATTAATATAAATTTAAATAGATTAATTTTTTTCAAATTGAATTTTTTAATAATGATATTAAAATTTATTTATAAATTATTATTATATATAAAACACAACATACATAAATTAATATTTTATAACAAATATTATTATTTACAATCACAATTAAAAAATTAAAAAAATAAAAAATATATTTATACAATTATTAAATTATTATAAATATTTATATTTATTTTTAAGTTAAAATAATAATTTAATATAATTATGATATGCATAATATTTAAATATAATATATTATAAAATAAAATATGTATTTATTTTTAATTTAATAGTAATTTGGTTCAGATCGAATACAATATATTATAAAATATATCGATCCGAATCCAAACAGATTATATAATTTTCAATTTAAATCTGATCTAAGTATAAAATTTATCAATCCGATCTGATCCGAATCTAATTGATTGGATCATTTTTTTAATTTTAAGATTATTTGTTTACCTTATTTTACAGTATAACTTACAAATTACAAATTATTTTTTATATTTAAAAATAAAAAAATATTTTTAAAAGAATTTAAGATGTTCGGTCATGTTTTTAAGTTATTGTTTTCTAAAACATATTATTTTACAAAATAAAAAATTAAGAATAACTAATACATGTTAAAACTATTTATGAAAACACCAAAAACGCGTAACTTTTTTTTTTTTTGAAAAAAATGTTATTAACCTTTTTTTATGCTGCTTTAAGTTTTTAATATTAAATATAGGCAACTGATATTTATAGATAAAAATATTTTCTGTTAGTAAAAATATTTACCTACACCGTAACATTACTTACAAATGTTAAAAACAAATCTTGATTAAATATTTAGTAATTCTTTAACAAAATATTAGTATTAATATTTTAAATATTTTTATAAAAATTATTTTCAAAATATCATTACATTGAATTTAATATTAAAAAGTTCTCTAACAAATTTTTTTAAAATAATTTGACCAAACAATACAATACATACATTTGTTTGTTGTTTTAATTTTATTAAAAATACATTGGCCAAACTCATAATTATTTTTTGAAATTATTGAAATTTTTTAAGTTATGATTTAAAAATAGTTTTTGATAAATGTTTTATAATCACCCAAAGTACTATTATTTTTATTCTTTAAAAATATATTTATCAGGCATCATAATATTAATAACTTGAATATAAAAACAAATATAAATTTATATATATTTAGAATTTTTCAATCTCTAATACAAACTCAATGTATACAAAAACTTATTAGAATAAGACCTTTTTTTTAATCTATAATTTTTTTTTTTATGAAAAAATGGATTTTAACTAACAATATTTAACATGAATCGAATCTTAAACAAACAAAGAATGGATCTTAATTATTAAGTATGTCTTAACAATGGTTGTTAGGTGTGTTACGTGAAGAGTAGTGCGCAACTTTAACGACTTGGATCAACTCATTTGTATAAAGCACATTATATCAAGTACCTTTTGTGTGTCAACTTGACATTGATGAGTATTAGATCGTTTGAGTTCCTTTGGAGCATTACCTTCACATATCGACCTAGGTGTGTGAATATTAAGGTAAAGCGACCTAGTGGCTTTCCACGTTTTTACCCCACATTTGTACAAAGGATGCATAACTCCAATTACTTGATTACTAGGACAATGACTTGACTTCAGTAAATTAGTTATTGTTGTAAAATGTCATGTGTTAGGTTTGCAATGATACCTTGTCAGAATACCTATTAATGTAACGTTGACATCTACTTCTTATATACTTATATATACTTCGTTGATGAGATGAATAAAATATCTAAGTATTGTTTTCTCTCTAACATCTCACTATAACCTCTGACACACTAACACTTCTCCAAATAATTGCCGCCCATCGTGGGACCTTAAATTTTTCTAATTTATAGTTGGCATTGGAGACCTTACATCTTACATCCTTGGCAAAATAGCATGTGTCATATGGAAATTCACTCCATTCGTTATGGCAAGTCCATAACCTCATCCTAGACATATAAACAGCCTTACTCGCCTAATCCAAGAGTTTAACCTCAATGATCAATTACATCACCTGTCACTAATCAGTATGTCACATTATAGTCTTAAATATGGCCATACGTGACCTCTGGTCAATGATAGCATATGACCTATAATCCATGATGACACGACCAAGCCATCGGTTCCACAAACCACCAGTTTTGTTACAGCAAGCGTTCATTAGGTCTCAAAAAACAAGTGGCAAACCTACAAAAGTGTTCATTAGGTTTCAAGATGATAATAAGAAACTTAGATCAAGCTTCATACATAATGATTATTCAGAAGCTGAAAGTTCATTTCATATTGATAGTCTACTGGTAAAGGTAAGTTGGTCACTAGGATCAAAGCATGCATCACAAGGTTGTGATCCTATACTTTCGATAATAGGAGTCTTGCGGGCATTCTTCTTCAGCGTCCTTTACTTCCAGTACTTAGTTAGTTAATGCATTTCATCTCTCGCTTCCTTGTATTTGTCATGTTGAATAATTGTGTGGGTCAACTCATGCATGTTCTTCAACTCTTGTTCCATGGCTTCATAGTAAGCCTTCAAGCCACAAAATTATTAGTCAATAAACTCAAAAGTTTCCTAACAAGTTTTTACTTCTCGTTCTAAATCCATGGCAATAGACAGCCTAAAAAAACAAAAAAACAAGCAAAGAGGTTAGCAAGTACACATTAGCAAGTACATCTTCATAAATGACATACGAGGTTACTCACATCATGCCATGAAGTGCTAGATCATCTTTTTTTCCTCTTACGAGTTACATAAATGATGAACTGATCTACACACACCCCAAAGTGATAATATAAGTCATTATGGGATTTAGGGTTACCAAAATACCACATTCGAATAGATCGTTCAGCTTGCTACTTTCACCTTATTTGGGTTTATCGGGGAAACCACTTTGTAGTGGACTTATATTTTCCACAAACGGGAACACTTCTTTGGGAGAAACAAACCCCATTCTTGGATTACTGCCTACCATAAGAATAGGTTTAGGGTGCTCACCACCCATCGGTAGACCACGAAGGTCCTCGATCGCACCCTGTCTTATAGATGTAATTATTTGGACTTGCTCAAAGTTAGCCTATTTGTCTAATTCCTTGGATGATTCTAGGGACACACTTGATTCCTTGGATGATTCTAGGGACACACTGGATTCCTTGGTTTTATCCTCTATTGGTGTAATTCCATGCGCCATTTGATTCATCTTATCACTTATAATTGAAAGAGCATAGTGTTTTTGAGTGATTAGTGAAAGTTTATTCAAGGTGCAAGAAAAATCTAACCTCGTCTTAATTAGGTCATCTAGGTTAATTTGTGAGTAATTCATTTGACTTATGACCTAAAGGTGGTGTCTTAAAAATTAAATAAATTGTGTTGGTTTTTTGTTAGAATGATGTGGAATCCAAGAACGGGACTTACAATTCCAAGTAGCAGCCTCAAACTCTTATGGAATACTTATAAATAGTTTTAAAAACAAAAAAAAACAATGAGGAAAACAATTAAATAAAGGAACATATGAGATATTTTTAGGGAGCATTTAATCACTACATGACAAATATAAATAGGTAAATACAATACATTTTGTGATTAGTTTTAATACAAGAATAATTTGTGATTGTACATTTCAACAAGTATAGGCGTTCAAATGGTAAATACCATTTATTACATCAAATCACTCTTTTATGTCCTAAGATTGAGAACCTATCAATCATTCATGTGTTGACGGAGACATCATAAGATGGGGAGCCTATCAATGGCTCAGGTGTTGATGGTGACATCACAGAAGCATAAGGTTGCTCTAAGGGAGGCTTATAAGAATAATGACCTATGGGGTGGTTTCTTCAACCAAACCTTCAACTCGAGCCTCCTACATCCATTCTCTACCACAGGGTGAAGGAAGCGAAGTGCTTTGCTTTGGCTATTTTGAAAAGATCATATCAAGGTGAAGTAGGAAACAATCATGTCCACATTCTTGGCTTAGGTCTTCAAGTTGCTTACCATAAATCCTACCCCTATTTTTGTAAGCCTTGGTACACTATGCTTTGAGTGTCTCTACTAGATCAGACAACGAGTTCATTTATCCTTTAGTGAGCTCGTAGTCTCTTCAACCTACTTGGTCACCTATTCAAAACATGTTGCTCTCTGTCCCTACTTGAAGTAATATTTGTCTATTTTTTCAAGCTTTTCAGACTTGTCGATCAAGTTGACCTCAAGTTTTAATATGTTGGCTCCATTTTCAGCAAGGAAAGCATCTTTGTCCTCCATGACTTTCTAGTACTTCACTATTTGCAAGCAACTAGCTTGGACTTTGCACTTGTATGCAATGAGCGACAACTCACCTTCCATGGCCAATGATAAGACTTAAAAGAAACAAAAATCAGTATTAGCAATCATTATAATAGTGCGAAAATAAGGTGTAAGTCTCTTAGTGCATAACTCACATCAATTAAACGATCAATCATCATCTCCCTGTTAGACCCTCCCTTACTTTTAGGAGATTTTTTTACTCTAGCCCATTCAGCATCATGCCTAAAGTGATGGTAGAGGTCTCTTTTTAATTTAGGTTGTCTAAACACACCCTCATCAAATAGGTCACTTGGATGTCTAGAATCATGGCGTCTTTTAGAATGACTTCATCAAACTCGAAGTCATCCAAATCCATTGCTTTAATCTAGTAAGTTGGGTCCTCACCTACCTTCTTTCTCTTAAAGACCTCAGCCTGGGGAAGTAGGTAAGATGAGTTGGGAAAGCTCGACATCATGGATGATAGAGACACCTCGATTGGCTCATCGTCCAGGGGAGCAGAATCTTCTATGAGAGATGACAAGGTTGGATTAGTTCGAGGGTACACAACTATAAGGTATTAAACACCTGAGGTGTCGATCAGGTCCTTAAGGTCCACATTGGAGTAGTCCATACCTGTAAAAACAAAGAATAATTAGTTAAACAATCCAAATTGTTAAAAAAATTACCTCATTATAAAGGGGCGACCTATATACTCGTCAATATAGTTCCCACATATCCCAGATTTTTCAGATGGGCTACAGTGAAAATGTCCATGTAGCTATTGTTTTCAATATTATGAAGTTTGATCCTTCTTTATTTTTCCTTGCCGTCTAGACCTAACCTATTGATTAGATCACTTGTACATGATTGGGTCGTGCTAAAGTGATGGTTCTAAGTGCTACGGATTGAAAATAAGGCTTAATCATCCAAAATGTCTCTGGTGATATAAAAATATTTACCTTTCCACCTTGACATATTATCCAGAAGTTTTAAGTGTAACCCATGTCCAATAACACACGATATATACACCCTACCTTTATCCAAGCCATTTCTCTTCATAAAACACATACACCTAATTATGTCGCTTGTCAAGTCCACCTTGTGTTCACCGGTGACAATTGAAAGACATAGGAAAGTTGGCCATCAGTTGGGGTTAACTTAGGCGAGATTGATGTTAAAAAATTTGAGGGCATAAGCCACTATTATGGGGAACGACATCAAAGTCCTATTTAAAAAGGTGTCAAGTGTATAACCCATTATCCCATCGGGGGATCATCGGTATCACATAAGTGGTGGGGTACCAGCATCATTCCCACATGGGGTGGGATGTCATACTAATGCCTAATCTCCACTAGGTCATCGACAGTCATATCACTTGACATTTTTTTCTATTTGATACTTGTTCTTAGTTTGATGGTTGGGCTCACCCTAGTTATCATGCTTCTTATTGAGGCGAGGTACCTTTGTCGTTGTAGATGCTGGGATTTAGATGATGGGAATCAGTCCTTGCAAAAACGATAATGAAACTTTAATAGGTCACTCTACTTGTTCTGAGTTTGTTGGAAAACAAATTGAATCTCGAGATCCTTCTTGAAGTATTCCTATCCTTAGGGAAACACTTTTTGTGAGGCCTGGGTGAACATATTTGGAAGACATCAAGCAAGTTATATCTTTTTTCCCTTTATCAGAAGACATTGTAAAAAAGAAGAAAATGATGAAAAAGTTACCTAGTTGATGAGTGAGGTTGTAAATCTGCTGATGAGTAGTATGAGAGTAGTAAAGCGAACTGATTTAACTAGGGAAGTCATTATCCAAACAGACTAAATTCCAAACTAAGTATGAGTTCAGCAAGCTAGTTGTGCATAATTATACTGAGTTGAGATTTTCTGGAAAAAATTTGGCTAAGTAAGAAGCATCAATGGATAAAAAATTAAAAACGTTTTTCTATTTATAGAGGAAGTTATTTGAGAATGGAAGATGAACGATTTATATGAGTTAAAGTCATAATTAATCCTGAAATATTTACCAAATTTCCTAAAAGTCTAGGGAATAAGGGAGTTAATGTTAAGTATGTTACATATAGATAGGTATGCAATCCTAATGACCTAGATCACCTTGTTTGTATAGAGCATATTATATCGAGCACCTTTTTGTGTGACAACTTGGTACTAATGAGCAGTAGATCGCTTAAGTTCTTTTGAAACATTATCTTCACTTATAAACTTGGTCATGTGGACATTAGTGTAGAGAGATTTAGTGGCTTCTTATGTTTCTACTTCACATTTATACAAGGGATGCATAACTCCAATGACCTGACTTGGGTAAAATGTTTATTATTGTAACATGTCATGTTTAGGTCGATAATGACACCTTGACAGAGTACCTAATAATGTAACGTTGACACATATATTTTATATACTTATATATAACTCATTGATGAGATGAATAAAAGATGTGAGCATTATCTTTTCTCTAACATCTCACTATAACCGATAACACATTAGTACTTCTACAAACAATGTTAATATGAAAATTTTCACAATTTTTTGTTTTAATATTTGTCCTATATTATTATTTTATTTTAATAATTTATTTTCTAAAAATAAATATTAAAATTAATAATTTCATATAATTTTATTTTTATCTTTATAAATCATTTGTGTTTTAAACTAATTTTAATTATTTAATATAGAATAAAAAATATTTTAATAAAAATTTATTTAGATAATATTATATATTATTAATTGATTAATTTATGAGATTAAAAATTATAGTTTACATATAAAATTAAAAACACTAATTTTAAAACGACTAATACAACTCTTCTTTCTAAAATATAATAGGCAACTTATTAATTGATGAAAAGTTAAAAGAGCAACCTATTAAATTTGGAATAAAAAATTACAATTTCATATAATTTCACTCTTATATTTATAAATAGTTTGTGCTTTATACTAATTTTAATTATTTAATATATAATAAAAAATATTTAAATATAATATTAATTAATTATTTTATGAAAATTATGAGATTAAAAATTATAGTTTATATATAAAAATTAAAAACACTAATTTTAAAATGACTAATACAACTCTTCTTCCTAAAATATAAAAGGAAACTTATTAACTGATAAAAAGCGAAAAAAGCAAATTATTAAATTAGGAATAAAAAATTATAGTTTATATATAAAAATTAAAAACACTAATTTTAAAATGACTAATACAACTCTTCTTCCTAAAATATAAAAGGCAACTTATTAACTGACAAAAAGCGAAAAAAGACAACTTATTAAATTAGGAATAAAAAATTATAGGTAATATATAAAAATTAAAAACACTAACTATAAAATGACTAATACAACTCATCTTTTTAAAATATATAAGGCAACTTATTAACCGATAAAAAGCGAAAAAAGCAACTTATTAAATTAGTAATCCAATATTAGCGCGTATAATGAAAAATAAATTAATGCCTATAAAATAATGGTTCTTACAATGTTTTAATATAAAAATATTTTATTAATAATAATGATAATATAGTTAATATTACTTATACTTTTATTATAAAGATAATAAAAATAGATAAAGGTTATATGATTTTATTTTAATGTATAATGATTAATTTAGTATGTAATTTATGAGTGAGTTAATTTAATATCTTAATTTATTAAAATAAGATATTTTATTATAAAAGTATAATTAGTTATAAAATTGAAATGTATAATTTTAAATAATTATGTAATTAAAATATTTATTTTTAATAAGTATAAGATTAAATATAATTACTTTTAATAATAATAATACTTATAATACATTACTTAAAAATAAATATTATTTAATAACAAAATTAAATTCACCAAGAAAACTGCTAAATTATTGTGCTAATCTCGTTACAGTCAAACAGACGAAAAGTGCAATTTACTGTCTTGGCGTAAAATTTTGCAATTTACCGCAAGAGGTCAGTTAGTTGCAGGCATTTGCATCTGAAACTGAAGAAGACAAATAAGTTAGAACGTCGTCTTCCTTAAAATTATTGTTCAAAGTCGGTTAGAATCCAACCTCAAAAGCCACATTTATTTGTGAAATCCATTGATAGTTTGTTGCAGTTCTCACCCCTTTCCAGATCTGATCCATCAAATTTAATTCCAATCGCCATAGCTCGAAGTCACTAGAGCTTAGTATATTCGTCTTTTGTTTCGGGAAAAAAATACGTGGACAAGAGTCAAGAAATGCATAGCCGGGCATCGCAGAACCGGCAATCAGGTTCGGCTTTTGTTTCTCGAATTTCAGCTCTACTGCTCGCCATGTTCGCTACCATGGCCACGATTTATGTCGCCGGCCGGTGAGATTTTAGCCTTTTAAAAAAATTATTTATTTTTAGACGAAAAGTGTTATGTTTTATCTATTTGAATATCTTATCATATTTTGTCCCATCCATTCAAATTGTTATCCATCATTTGTGTAAAAATAGTTGTTTATTATGTGATTGGTGGAATTTTGAATGGAATTAATATTGATGAATGTCTGATAAGCACGTGTTATTGATAGTCTTTGGCAAGATGCAAGGGATAGAGTTTATTTGATTCAAGAGCTTGATAAAAGAATTGGTCAGGTGAAGATTGATTTACTTTTAATCTTCAGATAATGATTTTTTTGTGATTTTATTATCTCCCGAGTCCGAGTCTCCGGATTCCTGGTGCAGGGGTTCAGTTTCAGTTCCACAAATGTTGTGTGTCAAATGTCAATTGTTTTGTTATTACAGTTGAAACTACAGATATATTTAAACAACTTATTCTCCATTCTCAGGGTCAATCCGCCATATCAGTTGATGATACATTGAAAATTATAGAGTGCAGGTAATTGGTATTTTATTTATCTAATTTTTTTCTTAGGAAAGCTTATTGGTGTTTTTGGTTATATTATTTTATTGGGCCTTGTAAAGAAGACAAATTTGAGGCTGATGGTTGGTCTTTATTTTCTAGAGAACAGCAGAAGAAGTTGTCATCCCTTGAAATGGAGCTGGCTGCAGCTAGACAGGAAGGTTTTATTGCAAAGAGATTGTCAAATACTGATGACACTCATACCAAGAAAAAACTTCTATCTGTAATAGGAATTAGTACGACATTCGGACGAAGAAGAAATAGAGATGCAATTCGCAAGGCATGGATGCCAACTGGTAATTTTCATTGAGCCTTGTTTCATTTCTTTTAAGGCAGTGTAAATGGTGATTTTGTATTTCTTAGAGACTTCCATTAGTTTTTGTTCTATATAAATCCTTGCCATCAAATTCAATTTAATGGAGTAGTATACTAATGAATAAGGGGAGACTGATGCAGACGTGTTTGCTTTTGATAACACTAGGCTTGTGAAATCATTGGTCATGAGGATTTGGCTGCTATAAATCCTACATCCTATGTAAGGGGGAACGATTAAGGAAAAGCATCTGATAAACTTGCTTGCAATAGAAGAGTAGACATTTAGGAGAGAGATGACATGAGTTAACAAATAACAGCATGAATGAGAAATACCATCTTACTTCTTATGATAACTTGAATCAATTTTATTGGAAGGATAATTTAGATAGCTATTTATGTGAAACAGAAGCCAAATGCAGACATGACTGGAATTAGATTAATAAAATAAAGCAAATAAACTCTGGTACATATGGTTATCTCCTGACTTTTGGCTGGTAGCCTCATATGATGCCTCTATGGGCTTTATTTATCCACCATTCCTTCAAATGTGTTTTCAATTGATATAACTTACCCTTAGATATTTTATTTTCTAATGATTACTACTAAGAATTAGTCTCATGGTAATTTTTTCCCACACAATCTATATCAAGACCAAGAATTATCATCTGTTTAACTCACCTACTTTCTTTAACCTAAAGAATTGTTTATAGAAACGTGGACCTTCATGTTATTGCAATCCATGAGTATCTTGCTTCTGCTAATTTAAACTTATTTTCTTGGGCAATATTAATTAACCAGTACATGCATTTCCGTAGGCCAGCATTTGAAGAAATTAGTAGAGGAAAAGGGTGTTATTGTGCGGTTTGTAATTGGAAGAAGGTTTGTTATTTGATTATTTAGAATTAGAACTAGGATTGTGTCAAGCTCTTTTAATTCAACTTCATTTTTATTGCAGTGCTAATCGTGGAGACAGTTTGGACCGGGAAATTGATAATGAATCTAGGCAAACTGGTGATTTAATTATTCTTGTATGTTCTGCTTTTAATGCATTTTCTTTAACAACATATAATTGTATTTAAAACTTGTATAATTTCCATAATCCATATTACCTCCAACCATTTTAGACATCATATGTATGATGTCAAAAATGGTTGTTTTCATTAGTGCCCCCTCCTTTTTCCTATAGAGTGCACTAAGGGAGAAGATTTTGGTTTGAAATATTTTGCCTTATTTTTTTACAGGATGGTCACGTTGAAGCATCTGAAGAGTGTCCAAAGAAGATAAAGTCATTCTTCATTCATGCGGTAGAGAACTGGGATGCTGAGTTTTATGTGAAGGTCAACGACAATGTCTATGTCAATATTGGTATGTAGTGCTTATAGAGTACCTTTTGGCACGAAGAAGCTTGTTCTTTTTGTAAACCAGTGCAGAAGCTGCTTAATTTTATTTTACTTATAGCAATGGAAGAATACTCTTTTAATTTGGATAAGGGAATATTTAGTGGCATGAAAGCTACAAACATTCCTTTTCCTCCTATGGATTTCTTTAGATTGCAGTTTCTTAATTTCTTTGAGTTGTTAACTGGGTCTTGCTGATTCTTTTTTTCTTCTGTTTTACAGATGTCCTAGGAGCTATGCTAACTAGCCATTTGGATAAGCCTCGTGTCTATATAGGGTGCATGAAATCGGGTGAAGTTTTTTCTGAGCTGTAAGTATAATAAACATCTCTTGTTGTTGACAATCTTTTCCCCTTTCTGTATTGTTCAAATGTGCATTTATGACCTTTAGCATATGTTTCTGCCATCTGATTATATAGGACCAGCAAATGGTATGAACCAGACTGGTGGAAATTTGGTGATGCAAAATCGTGAGTGGCATTATTTCAATTTTCTCGTTACTGATAAGAAGAATAGTGGAAAACAGTTCCCCGAGTCGCTTGTGCTTCTTTCTATACCGTTGATTTTTAATTCCCAAACTTCTATTCGTATAAATTAATAACGAGTTGTCATCTTTTTGCAGATATTTTAGACATGCTTCTGGTGAGATATATGCTATTTCTGGAGCATTGGCTCAGTTTATATCAATTAATAGGTAACACTTCCTCACATCTCTTTCTTTGGCATCCAAACACGTTGCCAGATTGTGATAATCTTCTATTGCTTTATAGGTCTATTCTCCGAACGTATGCTCATGATGATGTTAGCACTGGATCATGGTTTATTGGGCTGGATGTTAAGCACATAGATGAACGAAAATTTTGTTGCTCTTCTTGGTCACCAGGTTTGTCTGTCTCTCTTTTGTCCTACTTTCTCCCAATTTTTTTTTGACCATATGATGTCCCCCATTGATGAGTAGAGGTAACTTATTATTGAACAGTGGATAACTAGCTTAGACTTGTTATATTTTAAATATTATCAAAGATGAATACTAGAGAGACCTATACGGAGTACACAGTATATTTATCATTGTTATTGAAGGTTATGTTAGTGTGTGATGGCATGTTCTCTGGGTAAAAAACAGAAATTTAACAATTTTCTCTGAATGCTTATTTGTTTGTTCTCTCAGGGTCAATTTGTGCAGGGGTATGATCTTGTTTTCATGTCTATTACACCATTGGTACATATGAAAAAAAGGCTTTCTTCTACAAGGTTTAGATCCATGTTCTGAATTATCAGGTGGCTGCAACAAGTGAATTGATTGGTTAACATTTTATAGAGAGGATTGATAAGATAGTTGAGTTGAGTCAATGCCACACTAGAAACATATTTTTTTTGTTCTTTAGGAAGTCAAGCATGCATTGAGCACACTTTGGCAGCCTGAGAATATCATATTTGACCCTTTTCTTCTTCTTCAATCGTGGATCTACCGTCTATATATATTGTATTTTGTTAAAAAATAACATAAGTTCACTACTTTCATAAAATTGTACTTTAATTTGTTAGTTATTAGGTAGGATAATACAAGTTGTTATCTTGTTTGAAAAAGTCACCAAAGTCTATTTAAAAAATGTAAGCTAAATTCTTAAAAGGTAAAATTGATATTTTGAAAAATATATATATACCAAAAATAAAGTCAATTAATATTTGAATAACTATTTTTTATTTATAACTATATAGTATTTCATGTTCTTAAGATGAATAGTTTTAATGATATCTTTTTAATATTTAATTTTTTATTTACTTATTATTTTAATTTATAAATTATTTATTTTTGAAAAAAAATAATTTTTTAAATATTTATTTTTGTTATTTTTGGTAAATGAAAATAAATATTTTACATAATATTAATTTTATCCCTAAAAATTTAGCATAAATCTTTCAAATGGATTTGGTGACCCTTTTAAAATAGATAACAGACTAAAATTTACTTTTGTCAAACATAACGAACTCCTACTATTATTTATCCTTGTAACTAGTGTTTGAATTCGTATGAATGCACAAATTGATGATTTAAGTTTGATAAATATATAGTAGTATTAATTATTAATCAATAATAATAATTTTTTATTTTATAAAAGAAAAGAAAAAAATAAGTCCTTAAATATAATTTTTTAAGTTATTTTTATTATAATTGAAAAATTGATGTTAAAATGTTTTATAAGGTGATTTGTAGAAATTAATATATAATAGTAACTGTTTGTATAAATATATTTTAGAATTAATTTTTTTTGTCACTTTATTGGTAAATAAATATATAATATTAATTATTTTATTAGCATTATAATATAAATATAATATAAATATTAGTGATTTATAATGATTTACATAACATTATTTAATAAAAAAAGTTAAATATAAAATAACGATATATAAATTTATTTAATTATATTTTACTATCTAAGACATTAATAGTAAGTATTTTTTTACTTAAAAATAATTTATATCATTTGAATATTTTTTTAATTGATATGATATGATTTTGACATGAGAATTATTAGTTCAATAAAAATATAATATGTTTATAAGTGAATTGATCAAATACTCATTAAATGAGTGATCATGAACTATATGAATTGTCATCTTTTAATGTAATAAAAATAGTTATATTATATAAAATAATTATTCATAAAAATATATATATTATATGAACATTTTTGTATTTAATGATTGAATAAATTGTTACAATTAATATAATAAAAATAATTATATTATACAAAATAATTATTAATTAAAAAAATATAATTATTATATGGATATTTTGATATTTTATTGTTATAAATGTTTGTAGAGAATTTAAGTATAATTCTAGTGATTTTTAATAAGAAATTAGAAATTGAACAACTGAATTAGATCTTATATTTTTTTTTAGAGATATATATACATGTATATTACATCCTACACACATAAAATGATTTTTAAATTGTTATAAAGAAAATCGTTGCCTATATCTTGAAGTCTAGAATTCCGTATTTTAGACATTGTGGATCTCGTACTTGTACAATGAGGATTTAATACCAAACAATAAAAAATTACAAAATACTAAAAAAAAAAAGAGAACGAAGAGGCTTTTAAAAGTAGACATGAAAGAAGTTACATTAAATAAATAGCATTTTTTTATAGATATTTATAAAAGTAAAATAAAAAATACACACCACAGCAATTTTTGAACGTAGACGAATTATGGGTCACTCAATTCACGATATCTTTTTATTTTATTTTTATTTTTTATATACTTACTTTTACTTCATAAATAAGCATCAAATAAAATACCTTCAAATAAATAGGAATTCGTTTGAGAGACATAATTCCTTTTTATTTTTTATTTTTTAAATAGCTAGATAGATTTTACTTTGGTAGCCAGAAAAATATAAAATAGTATCCTATTGTCCTATATGTTTGACTGTAGTCAGTTCGGTTATTTGAATACAATTATTTTTTCAAGTTATGGATAGTCAGTTCGGTTAAAGTGGAGCCTCCAACATTTGCTTCGATGTGGGTTGGTGGTTGATATATAAAATTTTATTTTTAATATATATATTTTTTAAATTGTAAAAATTTAAATATATTTTTTAATGAATAAAATTAATTAAATAGCTGAACTATTAATTATTAAGGATTAAATTAAAGGTAATATGTCAAAAGAGAGAGTTTAAATTAAAGGTAGAAAAGAGAAAAATAAAAAAACAAAATGAGATCACGTTATGGATTCCACATTGGTGGAACTTTTAAGTTACACCATAGAAAATGCGGGGCCCAGGATCACAACGCGAACCGCGTGACTGGATAGATTAAGATAGAAACACCGTGTCAATTCGCCTTAGAAAAATGACAGGGTAGCAGAGAGATGTACGGAAGTTTTTATTTTTTAAAAAAATTAATTTGTATTAAATTATGAATATTACTTTAAAATTATTTTAATATTAATTTTTTATTTTTAAAAATATTTTTTATTATTAAATACTAATAATTTTTCCAGTATCATTAATTTTCATATTTAATGCATATTTTACTAATCAATATTTTATATTTAAAGAAATTACAATATTTATACATTTTAATTAAAATTTAAATCTCAAATTTTTTATTTACACAAATACAATATTAAGCAATATTTAAGTCATTCAGTCGCTTTATCCTCAAACACGTGTACGGTAAAGAAACCAAGATACAGCCAATTGCGTTTGCACAGTAACATAGTTCACTATTTTCTCACCGGTTTTCTACGCCACCACTTGCACGATCAGGATCTTTTGTAATTATCTGCACGCACCTGCGCGTGTCTCGTATTTCTCTCTCCCTTTCCCTCCTTCATCGAAAGCAATTTTTCCCTCCAATTTCCAAGAAATTGCATTTGCGAGCTAAAAGTTGCCGCCTAAGAGATTAGGTTTAGGGTTTTCTCGTGTTCTTTGCTTCGTTCCCTCTTACTGAGATTCCGGAGAATATAGTAAGTGTCTTGTCATTGATCTAATCTGATTTTTCTTTCTAACGTAATTAATAAACCTGAAATTGGAAATTTGTATGTATGGTCGGGGTTCTGTATGGATGCGACCAAAGAACGATTCGCTTCGAAATTTATTCACTGTGAATGTTTCTATTTTTATTTTTCTAAATTTTTTTATGTGAAATTTTAGCGCTTTATTTTTGCTCGGTACTCCTAATTTTGCCCCTATGATTCTGATATATTAGTAATCTTAGGCGGAGAAAGTAAAATTTATGCTTTACTTTCGTATTAGCAAACTGGTGGGTGACTAATTCTGTTTGATACAATCCATCATAGGAAAATGAAAAGGAAGTCTGAGATATGAGGGAAAGTCGGATCGTGTGATTGTGAAAATGTAGATGAAGCTGCTTTGTAGAAGATGATAGTATATTTAGGGGTATGAGGTCTTTATAAGTCCAATTATTCTTTAAAATGTATATTTTAGTTCTTTATATTTTAAGATATACATTAATGCTTGGTTTTGTTAGATTGAAAAAGAAGTCAATAATGAAATTAATTCCTAAATTACAAGGAATCACAATTCATTCTCCCATTTAGGAATCATGATTATATTTCTATCTCAATTTTTTTTTCAATTTTATCCCACCTTAAATATAACCCTAAACTCAAATCCTGAAACCCCAGATCCCAAACTTCAAAACCCTAAATTCTATTTAGAAAAATAATAATTTTAATAATATTTTTTTAAAATAATAACTATTTAAAAAAATAATGATTTCAATAATATATTTTGTATTACGAAAAAATAATAATTAAATGATATTATTTAAATTTTACTTAATATATGTTATTAAGGTAATTTACAGTTTTTTTCATTCTATTCCAGTGTCAAATCAAATACTGCAATACTTATTCTTTCTTTGATTCCAATGGTTAAATTAAACAACATCAATTTTATTCCGATTCTATTATGTGAATCAAATGTTATTTAAGGTCATATAATTTCTCAATTTTTTTTATTTCTTACTCTAATTTTTTAGAAGTTCTAATAACTGAAAAAGTCTTTTTTTTTCCAAGATAAATTCTAAATTTTGAAAAAAATCAAATATAAAAAGTAATATTTTTATTTTTTTTAATGTTTATTTTTGAACAAATGATGCTAAATATCGTTTAGTAATTAAGATCAGAATACAAATGAGGGAGGTAATTTAAGAATTACCGTATGCAGAACTTTGTAAATGTATATTAAAAATTTGATTTAAAAAAAAAGTAACTTAGATTTGAAATAGGAAAAATTCATATTTTTTTAAATGCATAAGTTTAAAATTAAAATTACAAGTCTACAAAAACAGAAAATTTAAAACTTTTAAAAACACAAAAAAATATAATTTTTGAAGTTTTTTAGTTTTTTTTTTCAAAAAATGATTTAATTTTTTTTTTTTACATTTTGGATATTATTTTTAAAAGTTTCAAATTTACCCTTAAACCAATATTTTGACTTAATTGTAATTTTTAAAGAATTAGAGAACCTTAAGTGTATACCTTAAAAGAAAGAGAATAAAGTGTATCGTTTGAAAAATTATCTGACTCGTAGAGACTTTAACGCTTCAGCTTTAGTATGTAATTGTTCGCAATTATGTAATTAGGTTGTTCAATGCATCTACCTTTGCAACTGCTGAGATTCAGAGATTTTTTTTTATATAAATTACCCCTTATGAGTCAGATTGACTGAAAATAAAGTAGCAGTGCAAGGATTATAATTCTGGTTTGTCATTAATTTTCTGCTGACAAACAGCACTTCTTGGTTTAGAGTTTAGACTCATGGTAATTGCTTCTCTTAACAATTGTCCCCATCAAGGGAAAAGGTAGCTTTCTCAATTATGCTAGCTAACTTATTTTGACAGCACATATTTAAGATTTCTGACTTACAAGTTACAACAAACTATAGATGACGGTTTTTATACATGTGCAGCTTCTAGAGAAAATTCATCTTTAGCATATTGAAATTAAACTGCTGGTAATAGTTACTTCAAGCACTGAAGAGCCTTTTATTGTACAACATGGCCCAAGTGTTAACGAAGAAGCTAAAAGCATCGGATGGGCATGCGGTGCCAATTCAATGTGACACTCCCGACAGTAATGCATCAGAAAGGCATGTGAAGTTAAAATTTCTCTTTGGCCTTTGCTGATATTTATTTATTTTCTTATTCTTTTGACTCTTCTATTTTTCGGGAGAAGAAAGGGTTGTAAAATGAGGACCTCTTTAAGACTAGATATACTTTATACTGTTATTGTGCTTTTGTTACAGAAGTCGAGGTTAGCTTTGTCCAGATGCTTCCAAGTAGTTAAGAAGCATTTTGTTTTATTAAACTAAATTCAGAATTTTAAATCCTTGCAGATTGGAAAGTGATATTAATGCTTTGACTGATGGAAGTGATGGAAGCAGCGGAGTAAGTCTTTAATTTTTGTCTCTTTATATATTTGGCATGTGAATCTTTTTATAAGAATATTTGGCATTTGGCATGTGATATTCAAGCGCAAACTAATTAGTTATGGGTTTCATCTGTTAGGAAGACACTTCTCAAAGGAATGGTGGGGTTTATGGAACTCAAGCCAGTGGTACGGTCAACCTTATCCCTTTAGGGTTTATTTCGGGTTGGGATATATAGCATGGAGTATTTTGTGGACAGGCAATGCAGGCAGTTCTAGTACTAAATATTTAGAAAATGACATGTATGATAATTCTTTATACGGACTGATATATTTGCTCGATTACGGGGTAACAGGTATTGATGGGAAGCATGTTCAGACAAGTTCTACATCTGAAATGGAAGTAACTGGAATATCCAGTATTGTCTCAGGCACTACTGTTGCTCCTGCTAATTTTCCCGGATATGTTGGAATCACTTGTGGGAAAACTGAAGGTGGTGCAACCTCTGTTGCTTATGATGGTGCAGGGTTGCCTTTTGCTGGCAGGGTTCTGGTGTGCAATTATTTCTTATTTTTTGTTCTATTTTTGTGTCATTTCCCTGTAAAAAAGGTTTTGAGTAGAGACTTCAGCCCTTGAAATTTTCTGCTTGTTTGCTTTCAACAGCATTTGGTTGGTCGTCTGAATTAAAGCCATGATATTTCTAGAAACATGAGAATTCCTTAATACTTTGTAGGCTTGAGTTAGCTGACACTTTCAGACCTATGAGGCTATGACCTGCAGGGCAGTAGTCCCTGAGATAATGTAATTAATTTGGACTGGGATGACATTTTAATACATGCTTTAAGATAATTAGAATTGAAGGTGGTATGTTTTACAGTACTTATCTTGATGCCCATTTCCTCAGGATGAAAGGCAATTAAAACGAGAAAGACGAAAACAAGCCAACAGAGAATCTGCTAGAAAATCTAGGATGAAGAAGCAGGCTGAATATGAGGAGCTAGTGAGGAGATGTGAAACTTTGGACATGGAGAATATGGTCCTTAAATCTGAACTGGCTCAACTAAATGATAACTCAGAAAAATTGAGGCTTGAAAATGCTGCTTTAATGGTACTTCCTCATTCTAACTGTACTTATCTTTCATAGACACTTGAGCTCTTTATTTTGATTTGGATCTACGTACAATGTGGCAATATTTTTTTAAATCCATATCCTTTCTTGAGAATAAGCTGATGGATGAACTCTTAAGGTCAAAAGGACAACTCACTTCATAACAAAAATTTCTTAAGATTCTTCACGTGTAGGCATATGTGGAATTTGATTCATTACTGAATTCTGGTCCATACCTATGTATTGGGAAAGCCATAGTAAAGTTGAAACTTGAAAATATGCTCTGAATTGCTGTCAGTTGTCATCATAATAGATCTCATTAGGAGATTTTCATGTGCTCAAACAAGGGTTGATGTAGCTTGGTCTGTGCCCTGGTTCTTGAACGAAGCTTATTAGTTACTGTGCCTTTTGGTTCCAAAAGAAGATAAAAAGTTGCAATCCCACTCTCCTATACCCACTCTAGCAAGTATGCACTTTAACTTGTTCTTAGAACTTACTTGAGCTTGAACTATGCAGGAGAAGATGGAACTCAGTCAAGTAGCAAAGCAAGGAGGGATGATTTCAAATAATATTGAGGCAGAACTGTCCTTAGGAAATTACACCGAGAATGTACCAAATGCTTCTCACCATGGGATTGGGAACACAAATGAGCACCTGGACTGCAACAACCACAAACAGCCTAATTCGGAAAGTAAGCTTCATAACTTATTGGAATCAAGCTCTAGAACTGACACCATCACTGCTAGATGACCTGGAGGACATGGACTTACATTTTGAGCTAAAAGAGTGGCTTCCAGGTCTGAAAATATGTTTGGCTGGAACTAATTAGTTTACCCCTGGCAGGTGTAAGACATGCAATTATTATATAGGTTGAGAACGAAACTACTAATTGGATTATTCGATTTTCTGTATAAGTCATGGCGTGACTAACTAGTGGTATGTTAGTTTTCTTGATTCTACTGCCGATCCGGGCAAACTCGTTAGGGTAGATTAGCAGTGTTGTGGGTACACGTGATGCATGAGATCTTTAGGGAAGAACTAGTAGTAGTTTATGGGTTATACAATACGTGGTCTAGAACTTTATATCTGAAAATGTTGCCTTTTATTATTATTTTTTAATGAAAAATTTGTCTAATCCATAGATTGAGTTTTATTGAACAATTCATGAAGTGGTTCATTGTTGATTATTGATTTTTTTTAATCCACAAATGGGATTTAGTTTTATGAGTGCTTTTATATTTTTTTTATAAATAGAATTTTTTAATAACCCATTTTTTTTATTTCTTTTGAGGTTTTTAGGGAAAAGAAATTGTTATTTCTTTAAAATGCTTAGAAGTAGAAAACATTTTCTTTTCCAATATATAGTTCTTGTTTTTAATTCTTTAAAAATAGGTTAAAAAAATGAAAATATCTCTTTTGGGAGAACCAAATAGAAGCTCAATTTCCTTTTCCATTTAACTTTATTACTAATACATTATCAATCTATTGTCATTTGTACCTAGTTGAGTATTATCTAATTAAATTTTATTAAATGTTATTTTTATTGTATAAATTTTTAAAGTGTTATTTTTTATAAATAATTCAAGAATGGCATTCCTTTGAAAATTGGCGTAAAAAGAAGTTCGAAATTCATAGTCCTATTTTTGGGTTGTAATGGTGGGTTTAGTACTGTACAAGTATCTATGTTTTGCAATTGATATTCCTCCTTCATCCACGTTTTGAGAAGTTTTTAATTTAATACTCATGTTTTATAGATGGTTCTAAATTTTACAAAAAATAAATAATACATATTTTATTTGAGATTTTTTCCTTGTCCTCTTAATGACAATATAATAAGGGATAATTTTGTCATTTTTGTTAAAAAAATTCTCAGTTATGAATTCGAACGTGACAATATAATAAGGAACAGAGATTGAAGAAATAAAATATGAATCGAGGGAGTGTTTTGTTGAAGTGAGAAAATGAAGAACTTGAAAAGCCAAAAAGCAACAGTATATATGTATGCACAAAAGAAATTACAAATGAAAATCTAATCTTTATACGAGAGAAAGATTTCTGTTAAAAAATTTGGATAAAATGGTATAATCACAAATTCCACCTCCCAAGATCTTTCTTAGCAGAATATCAAATAACAGAGAAATAGATAATACACAACACAAGAATTATAATGGAAACTCCAAATTAGAGAAAAACCACTTTCGTTGTCAAAAGACAACCAGAGAAAAATTCACTACGTGGAAAATTGTTACAACAACACTCTCAGTAATTTTCTCATATACTCAAAAGACAAGAGCAATTACAAGCCCAAGAGAATTTTCCCACAGAATTCTCTCACTCAAGAACTTCTTATACAAGTTTTTCTCTATTTTTGGGATGATTAACAATAAAGAAATGAAGTCATGTTTATAACCTTCAAGTTCTCATTTCATATGCCAAACATTTCTTAATTCAACAAAATTAGGCTACCTAATTTTCATATTATTTATTCAAATAAGGTTAATCACTTCCATCTTTGACAATATGGTAAGTCACCTTCCATGAATTTTCTTCTAAATTAGTCACCTCTTATTTTGACTAATAAACCTAATATTATTTTTAATCAATCATAACAAGAACAAAACAGAAAAGAAAGATATGATTTATGAAGGCAATGGTAGGACATTGAACAACAAATACAACATATGGGGGAGCACAAGGGGGAATATGGAAGTTGGGATTTGAGATTTAGATTTTAGATGTTCAATTATGTTATATATTGCTCCTTAGTGAGAAAATTAGAAAAGTCCCACATTGATTAGGAATGAAGATGGGTGTTGGTTTTGGGGCTATAAATAAAGCCCTCCTTCACCATTTGTAGACATCCCAAAATTTGTAAATCTTCCTCTCTTTTGTAAGGGTAATTGATTAGCTCAATTTTGCCCAATTAGTTGTAATTTTGGAGTTCATCCAATTGGAGATAGTGGAAGTGGTCAACGACGCCCGAGGACCTAGGTAACATTTATACCGAACCTCGTTAAATTCCTGGTGTTATTATTTTTCTGCTTTAATATTTCTGTTTCAATATCTGTTTTAGTTTATTTTAGCATTATATTTCCAATAGCATTATTTTGTCGGGTTAGTTTGAGTTCTATTCATTTAAATCATAAGTGAATAGTTACTACTTAGAATAGGGAAAATATACCCGATTTTCCCAACAATTGGTATCAGAGCCGAAGGTTTTCTACCTAGGCATTTGTTTGTATTCCGTTTGTTTGCTATTGGAATATAGTTGCTAGTTGTTGTAATTTGAAGAAATGGCGGAAGAAAAATTTCTTTCAAACAAAGGCCAGTCATCCACGTCAAGTAGAACTATGGTGATGAATGCAAGGTTCGAGGTGGAGAAGTTTGATGGAACCGGTCATTTCGGCATGTGGCAAGGCGAAGTTCTAGATGCTCTGTTTCAACAAGGTCTAGACATCGCTATTGAAGAAGAGAAACCAGATGGAGCAGATGAAGTAGAGTGGAAAAATATCAACCGATTGGCATGTGGTACAATTCGTTCGTGTCTCTCAAGAGAACAAAAGTACACGTTCATGAAGGAGACATCCGCAAGTAAGTTGTGGAAGGCATTGGAGAACAAGTTCATGAAGAAGAGTGGACAGAATCGGCTCTATTTGAAGAAGAAGTTGTTCCGTTTTGAATACCTTCCAGGTACTACAATAAACGACCACATTACTGCTTTTAATCAATTAGTAGCAGATTTGTTAAATATGGATGAAACTTTTAAAGATGAAGATTTAGCCTTGATGTTGTTAGCTTCCCTTCCTGATGAGTTTGATCATCTTATTACGAGCTTACTCATTGGGAAGGATAAAGTGTCTTTTGAGGAAGTTTGTGCTGCTTTGTATAGTTATGAAATTAGAAAGAAAGATAAAAGAGAAAGCAGGAATGAAGCAGCAGAGGCATTGTCTGTAAGAGGACGTCCGCAAACACAACATAAAGGAAGGAGAGGTAGATCTCTATCAAAAGGAAGACTTGGTAAAGATGAATGTGCCTTTTGTCATGAGAAAGGCCATTGGAAGAAAAATTGTCCGAAGCTACAAAAGAAAGAAAAAGCTGTGCAATCTGATGCATGTGTAGCTGAAAGCAATTCAAATTCAGATTTTGCATTGGTTGGTTCGTCAACATCATCTCATCCTGGTGATTGGATTTTTGATTCAGCATGTACTTTCCATATGTCTCCTAACAAGGAGTGGTTCTTTAACTTTGAAGAACTAGACGGTGGAGTTGTTTTCATGGGTAATGATTATCCATGCAAAGTTTTGGGAATCGGTACAATTCGTTTGAAGAATCAAGATGGTTCAACCAGGGTCTTGACAGATGTTCATTATGTTCCAGATATGAAGAAGAATCTCATTGCTGTGGGAGTCTTAGAATCAAAAGGCTTCACTGTGACCATACAAAATGGGGCATTGAAGGTTACTTCTGGAGCACTTGTGGCGATGAAAGGTGTTCGAAAGAATAACTTGTACTACTACCTTGGTAGTACGGTTATTGGGACAGCATCAGCAGCAGTTTCAGAGGAAGAAAGAGATTTAGAAACTACCAAGCTGTGGCATATGCGTTTGGGACATGCTGGTGAAAAAGCTTTGCAAATTCTAGTAAAACAAAGCTTGTTAAAAGGTGCGAGAATCGGCAAGATGGAATTTTGTGAGCATTGTGTATTGGGGAAGCAGAAAAGAGTAAGCTTTGGCACTGCTCTCCATAATACAAAGGGCATTTTGGATTACATCCATACGGATGTATGGGGGCCAACAAGAACTCCATCCATGAGTGGCAAACATTATTATGTCACTTTTGTTGATGATTTTTCCAGAAGAGTTTGGGTGTATCTCATGAAGAAGAAGGATGAAGTGCTGGGAATTTTTCTCAAATGGAAGAAGATGATCGAGACTCAGACTAATAAAAAGATCAAGCGTCTGAGGTCTGATAATGGCACTGAGTACACAAACGATCCATTTATGAAAGTTTGTGAAGAAGAAGGGATAGTGCGACACTTCACTATTCGAAAAACACCACAACAAAATGGAGTTGCAGAACGTATGAACCGGACTTTGCTGGAGAAGGTTCGGTGTATGTTGTCAAATGCTGGTTTAGGCAAGCAGTATTGGGCTGAGGCTGTGACATATGCATGTCATCTCGTCAATCGTCTACCATCGTCTGCTCTTGAAGGCAAAACACCTATGGAGGTATGGTCTGGAAAACCTGCTAGAGATTACGATTTCTTACATGTGTTTGGTTCAATTGCATACTACCATGTAACGGAATCAAAGTTGGACCCAAGAGCCAAGAAAGCCATTTTTTTGGGGATCCCTTCTGGTTCTAAGGGATATCGACTATGGTGCCTTGAAACGAAAAAGATAATCTTTAGCAGAGATGTTACCTTTGATGAATCTGCCTTGTTGCAAAAGGTAACTAAGAAGATTGATGGCACTTTAGAGCAGGTGGAGCAAACTCTGAAACAAGTGGAGTTTGAAAGAAAAATTGTTAATCCAGTTAGTGAAGATAAGACAGAAGCTGATCCTCCATTGACAGAAGATGAATCAGATGAAGAGGTTTTAACCCAAGAACCTCCACAGCAACAAGAAGAAACTGCAGTTGATAGGCCACGACGACAAAATGTCAAGGTACCTACTCGATACAAGGATTTTGAAGACCTACCTGCTCAATTTAAGAATACGGTAGCCTGTGCACTTTCAGTTGTGCATGATGATGTTCCTTCCATATATAAAGAAGCAATTAGAAGCCCTGAAGTTGAAAGATGGAAGGAAGCCATGGATGAAGAACTTCTATCCCTTCAGAAGAATAAAACATGGAAGTTGACACAACTACCTAAGGGCAAGAAGGCAATTGGATGCAAATGGGTGTATGCAAAGAAAGATGGATTTCCTAACAAAGATGGTATTCGCTACAAGGCAAGGTTGGTGGCTAAGGGCTACGCTCAGAAGGAGGGAATCGATTATAATGAGGTATTTTCTCCAGTTGTAAAACATTCTTCTATTAGAATTTTGTTGGCCTTGGTAGCACAGTTCGATTTGGAACTAGTTCAACTTGACGTGAAAACCGCATTTCTTCACGGTGACTTAGAAGAGGAGATCTATATGTCTCAGCCAGAAGGGTTTATTGTTGCTGGTAAAGAGAATTGGGTTTGTAAGCTAAACAAATCATTGTATGGATTGAAGCAATCTCCAAGGCAGTGGTACAAACGATTTGATCAGTTTATGTTGCAACAAAAATATACCAGAAGCACACATGATCATTGTGTGTATTTTTGCAAGCTACAAAATGAGTCTTTCGTCTATCTCCTATTGTACGTCGATGATATGTTGATTGCATCGAAGAGCCAAGCAGAAATTGAAAAGTTGAAGGCTCAACTAAGTCAAGAGTTCGAGATGAAAGATTTGGGAGAAGCCAAGAAGATTCTCGGTATGGAGATAAGCAGAGACAGGAAGAAGGGGAAGCTTAGTTTGACCCAGAGTCAATATTTGAAGCGGATACTACAACGTTTTGGTATGAATGAACAGACAAAACCTGTAAGTACTCCGCTAGTTCCTCAATTCAAGCTTAGTGCTCAATTATCTCCTAAGAATGATGCAGAACGAGAATATATGGCAAAGGTACCATATGCAAATGCAGTTGGTAGCTTGATGTATGCAATGGTGTGTACAAGACCTGACATTTCACATGCGGTTGGTACTGTAAGCAGGTACATGCATGATCCTGGTAAAGGACATTGGTTGGCTATGAAATGGATTCTACGGTATATTATAAATACTGTAGATGTTGGTTTAGTATTTCAGCAGGATAATACCATTGGTCAATGTGCAGTCGGATATTGTGATTCTGACTATGCAGGAGATTTAGATAAGCGTCGGTCAACTACTGGTTATGTGTTTACTCTTGCTAGAGCACCAGTCAGTTGGAAGTCTACCTTGCAGTCTACAGTTGCTTTGTCTACTACAGAGGCAGAGTATATGGCAGTTACAGAGGCTGTGAAGGAAGCTATTTGGTTACGAGGTTTGCTTGAAGACTTGGGAGTTGGTCAAAAACATATTAAGGTGTTTTGTGATAGTCAGAGTGCTATTCATTTAGCAAAGAACCAAGTCTACCATGCACGTACAAAGCACATTGATGTTCGTTATCATTTCGTGCGAGAGATTATTGAAGAAGGTGGAGTACTAGTTCAGAAGATTAGTACGACAGAGAATCCTGCAGATATGATGACCAAGGTGGTAACAACAATCAAGTTCAAACATTGTCTGGACTTGATTAACATCCTACAGATCTGAATTGGCACTGGCGTCGTTGATCTAGCAATTGAAGAAATCATTTAAAACCACTAAGTCGCTAAGGTGGAGATTTGTTATATATTGCTCCTTAGTGAGAAAATTAGAAAAGTCCCACATTGATTAGGAATGAAGATGGGTGTTGGTTTTGGGGCTATAAATAAAGCCCTCCTTCACCATTTGTAGACATCCCAAAATTTGTAAATCTTCCTCTCTTTTGTAAGGGTAATTGATTAGCTCAATTTTGCCCAATTAGTTGTAATTTTGGAGTTCATCCAATTGGAGATAGTGGAAGTGGTCAACGACGCCCGAGGACCTAGGTAACATTTATACCGAACCTCGTTAAATTCCTGGTGTTATTATTTTTCTGCTTTAATATTTCTGTTTCAATATCTGTTTTAGTTTATTTTAGCATTATATTTCCAATAGCATTATTTTGTCGGGTTAGTTTGAGTTCTATTCATTTAAATCATAAGTGAATAGTTACTACTTAGAATAGGGAAAATATACCCGATTTTCCCAACAAATTAGAAATCTTGGTAATTACGAGCATTATAAACATTAAGTAGCTTATTGAATATATAGAGGCGGACGGACAAAATAATTTGCAAATATGTAAGGGATTGTTCATGGTTAATTTGTTTAGCATAGTTTCTATTTAACTAAAAGGCTAAAACATATCTGATTAAAAATAATAATGAATATATTAAAAATAATTACTTATTTACAAAACATTTTCTCAATTATCATATTTCATCACTTATTATCCAGTAACGAGATTAAACGGGACCAACACTTGACCAAAGTACTCTCTAGCACAAGACAACTATTATAATAAGCTGATCGGTTTAATGCTTTTTTAAATAAAAAAATAATGGTTTTTAATAGTCTAAAGTACTTGTTGAGGAGGAGTGGGACAATTGTAAAGAGAAGTGATTCTAAAAAATAATTACTCAAAATCACTTCTAAACTTTCATTCCAATTATTTCAATTTAAATCACTTATTATAATAGAAACACATCTAAACGGACTCTAAAAATAGGATGTGAACTCTTTAACTTAACACCAGTGCTATTGTATAGCACTAATCTGAGACTAACCAAAAAGATAAATTATCTATCTACTTTCAGAGTTTCACCCTCGCAATAATTGAATTGTTTATTGATTATTTGTTTCCTGATTGATGACGAATAAGTCGGTGCAAGAATATTAGTATTCTTATAATTAATATTATATATTTTGTTAAAAATGTTTTTTTCTAATGGCTATTTTTCGTATTGGGTAGTTAATTCTGTTAATCAAGTCGCATATTATGAAATTGTTGTCCACATCATCGATCAGGCGTGGGAAGAACCTTATTTCAACTTTCACTTAGCAAGTTGGCACTTATTTATAATTATAATTAATAATGACCCAAAAAAATTTATATGAGGCAAATTAATTAAAATAGCCTATTCCTTATATATCGAGAATTCAAATTTTGATTAGTAGAGTTGTCTATATATATATATATATATTTCATTGTATACTTGTTTCGTGTAAAAAACTTGTTTCGTCTTAGGACTAATTAATGTTTAAACGTTCTTTCTCAATAAGTCAAGTTGTTATCAGAATAGTCAGATTTATATTTCTTCAAAACAAGTGTTTTGAATTTTGATAATAGTTTTGTGTTTAATTAATTAGGATTGGTATTGTGAAATGTCAAACATTGGTGTCTCATTTCAGATTTACAGGCCTTGTGTTGGCCTGTTGGGTTAAAGAGAGAGAGAGAGAGAGACAGAGAGTTCTTAATTTTATTTATTCCATTGATGTCCTGATTCTCTTTTAGTTTCTAAAATGGATCCTTATAGAGTAGATGGTGAACAGAGAGCAACAGTGGAAGTCATAAAAGACAAGAATGGAATAGATCAGATTTTGCTTCAAAATTCTCGTGGAGCTTCTTCAAGGGTTAGAAATTAGAATCCCTATTTTTATTTGCTTATGACATTTCAGTTTTTTTATTTTTCTAATTCTTTAAATTTAGAATTGAACTTTCTTTTTAAAAGTTTTTGAAAAATAAAAATTAAAAAATTATGTGATGAACAATTTTTAGTTTCAAATTTAAAAACTAAAAATTAAAAATTAGACATAATTATTTTATAACTAATTTTTAATTTTTAATTTTATTTTTAAGCTCTAAAATTTAAATTCAAACTTATTTTTGAAAAAAGTTCACTAAGTTTTGTCTTTGTAATCAATAAAGTTTACTTAATAATTTTTACTAAATTCAATTCCAAAACTGTGTTAAGAAATGTATATAATTTCAAAATTTATACAAATAGAAATTGAAATACTTATCAAACAATCCTTTAATACCCTTTCCTTTTATTTTAACGTTCCTGTTGTTCTGTGTGTGGTTGTGCCTTCTTCTGTTTCTAAAAATATCAGACATGCATGATTAGTATTTGGTCACCATGTCAAGTGCAGTTTAGCTTGTATTGTGGACAAGTGCTTTCGTGGAAGACTGAACGAGGTGAAGAATTATTATTCACTAGTAGTAAGGTAAAAAGTAGAATTATTTTTACTGGTATGGTATCATTTATCAGGTTAGTTTGTTTCTGGCTATGCTTTCTCAAACACTGTAAAAGCACTTCTACAGTAAAAAAGTGTTTTTAATTCAAATAGCTGATGCCCTCCATTTTCTTATTTATCTACTGCAGCCAATCTTTAAGCCAACAAAAGCACTAAGAGGAGGTATCTCAATATGCTTTCCCCATGTATGTCAATGGATCTATACGTTTATCCTTGTAATTAATATTTTAAAAAATTATATAAAATAATATTAAATATTAAATAAATTTAAATAATCATACTCTAATTTAAGTGTATTAGTAAATTTTTTTAATAATAAAAATATATAAATTAAATATAAGAATATTATTTTTATAATTATGTTTTTTTTTTACTTTTTTTAATATTTTTTATTTAATGTGTTATCTTAATTGACTGATCTAGAAAATTACCATAATAAGTCTCATAGGTTATAGCATATGAAGCCACTTAATTTTTTTTTAAATACACTCTAATTCTTTATTTTTGTAAAGGTATATTATAAGTTTTTATTTTTATTTTTAAGATTTACTTAAGTTTATTTTATACTAATTATTTTAATTTAATTACAATTTATACATATAAATGATACATATCATTATAAATAAAAGGTAAATTTTTTATGAATAAAAATAATTAAGAGTAGTTCATTTTTGAGCAAAAATAAATATTATTATATTAATAAATTTATCAATTATAAATAATATAATGTAACTTTTACATGTTTAAATAATAATTAAATTAAAATAATTAAAAAAAATAAAATTATACATATCTTTAAATTAAATAATTTACCTTAAATCTACCTTTTAAAAAATTAAAGACAAAAATGCACGTTTTCAGAAACTAAGATACCTCATGTGCCCTAGGCCCGTTCGAATCCTATCCATTAGGTAGACCTAGCTAGATTTTGCCAAACCCGAGTGATGGTTTTTGCTTTAATTCTGTTTGTACTCAGTTTGGAAGCTGTGGATCGTTAGAACAACATGGATTTGCGAGGAATAAGATTTGGGTGATTGATGATGACCCTCCACCTCTGCATTTCATTGATTCTGATGAGAAAGTTTTCATTGACTTCTTACTCAAACCTTCTGAAGAAGATCTCAAGATCTGGCCGCATAGGTACTAGCTTGTTCAAGTAAAATCATCAATTGTTTGTTTTTTTTAAAGATCTTCTCAGTGAATAGAATGAATATATGTGTGATTGTCCAATTGAATATGAAATTAAAATTAGGGTAGGCGATTGCACAAGTAATTAGTTATGTCGAGAAGATAAGAGTAGTTTATGTAGAGAAGAGTTGTTTAGTATATTTATTAATTTTGAAATAGTTTAATACTTTTGATTTGAAATAGTGACAGAACAAGAACCAATGACTAATATTTTCATCTATCTTTATTTTTTTTAACTGTTATTAAGATATCAAATTCATAAATTGTCTTTATTAACGAAAAATAATAATGGACTAAAATGCCCTAGCAAGCATAACTAAGTGCTTTTGGATGCATTAGTCTCTTAAAATTAATTATCTTATTTTTCTGAATAATGAGTTGTTTAATCTTTTTTCAGTTTTGAGTTTCGTCTAAGGGTCTCTTTAGCAGCAGATGGAGATCTAACCTTGAAATCAAGGATCAGGAATATCAATGGCAAGCCTTTCAGTTTCTCGTTTGCCTATCACACATATTTTTCAATTTCTGATATCAGGTAAGAACAATACAGAGTTAAAATGAGATTAATTTGTGCTCTCTCTGATCTGTGGAAACAAATAATTGAATTATGAGAACTCTTTTAAGAAGCCCTTGTGATAATAGAATGCTAAATGATACGAATCTCAAGTGCATAGAAAACTTATTAGTAGAACTTGTTAGCATTAGTTTTTACTGTAATCACCTCATATATCAGGTTTTGTGAAAATTCACAATATAGTTTGAGTTAAACTTATTTTACAACAAAGATTTTGCAAACTACACACGATATATGAGTGTGTAAATGATTTGAGAAATCTTCGTTGCGAAATAAACTTAACTCAAATTACATTGTGAGTTTTCTCCCCGTTTTTATCAAGTTATTAGCAATATTAAACACATTAATACAACAAATCTGTAACAGTGAAGTAAGAGTTGAGGGATTGGAGACACTTGACTATCTCGACAATATGTGTCAAAAGGAGCGTTTCACTGAGCAAGGGGATGCCTTGACATTTGAATCTGAGGTATAAAATTAAATATTTACTTTATTACCAATTGAAAATCATATGATAGAACCACGTCAAATATTGTTTGATCCTAAAAAAAGATCAGATACCTTTGCTATGGCAGCAGTTAAAAACAGTCTTAAATTTTTGGTGATGCATGCAGCATTTTCACCAATCTAATAGCTTTTCCTTATTTAATATTTCTGCTAAAATTAATCCCCTATTTGTTTTTCATGAGGACTGATTTGGTAACCGACATAGGATTTGATATGGCACATGATAACTAGTTACATGTTTATGTAATTATGATAAAAATCAGTTACATGATTATGTAATTAGTTATCAGACGTCATAATATACCTGATATCGGGTACCAGATCATTTCTATCATTTTCATTAGGTGGATCGAGTTTATCTAACTTCTTCAGATGTGATAGCTGTACTTGATCATGAAAAGAAGCGTACATTGGTCATACAAAAGGAGGGACTTCCTGATGTTGGTGAGATTAATATTATTCTTCACCTCAATTTTGGCAATGAAAGCCACTACTGTTAATACCTTGAGCATCACAATTCACAAAACATCCCTAAACACTTTTGTTTGGCCTGGTTTACATCATAAAAGGGTAAAGAGCCAATCCTAACTGTGTACTCAATTTCTTCATATTTCTAAGTGGGACTCATTTGCACGCCTAATAACTTTGTTTATACTTACATGAAAAACATCCAATAGACAAATCGAGCCCCTAAATTATTTATCATAGCCTAGGGGGATGATAGAACAGGACAATTCTGTTTTCTTCTGCATATTTCCTTTTGGGTTTGTTTCTAAAGACTTGTAATTCAGATTCTTTCTTTTCTTTGACTTCATACAAGTGGTTTGGAATCCATGGGAGAAAAAATCCAAATCGATGGTAGACTTTGGGGATGAAGAGTACAAACAGATGCTTTGTGTTGATGGAGCAGCTATTGAGAAGCCAATTAATTTGAAGCCTGGTGAGGAATGGGTAGGGCATTTTGGAACTCTCTCATATCCCTTCTACTTGATTCAGCTATACTTTGTTCTTGATACTGACATGACAATTCTTTAAAATATTGTGAAGGTAATAATATTAATAATAGTTAATTACTATTAATAATACTACAGGAGCTTACCTTTGTGTGCTAGTAGCTACTAGCTAGCAACTATTCTAAGCTTCTTGCTAGATTTTCTATTTTGTAATTGTAATGATTTGAGTGAATATAAGAGTGCTCAAACTGGAGTTGACCTTACTTTTGTTCTTATAATAGTGGAATCATTTCAGCCCCATGTATATGTATATATATTAGGTATTGCAACACAAATTGATTGCTTTTATAAAAAGTATAGTAGAAATTTGTTTTCAAAAAACATGTCAGTAACCTGTGGTATGCGTCAAATGAGTGAATGAAATGTGACGTATGTCAAACACATGATTGACATATTTTTTGAAAATGTGTTTCTGTGATTTTCTCACTTAACAAGTATGAGTTTAAAATACAATTTTTTTTTTTAAAATAACTTGTAAGATTCTTGTTCTACCAACGGGAAGCAGCCATGCTTCTGCGTCACTCTGATATGTTGTTATTAATTACAACTAACATTAGAAACTCTGTTCAAAATTTCAACTATCGTTGCAAGCATGTCATCCTAAGAACCATTTGTTTTCTTTGAGTTGTATACTCATAAAACCCAACCATCACCTTATTTTATAAATGGGTTGGAAAATCATTAACTATAACAACAAATTATATTTATAAAGCACCGTAATTTTGAGGCCGTACATTTAAATAGTAAGGTTTTAAAAATGAATTGTGTTATTCATCCCAAGTATAAAGTGTATGTTTGAAAAAAAAATTGATTTTAGATTTATGATTATTATTTTAGTGGTTTTTAATCAAACATGTTTGATTTTAATTTTCATATTTTCAAGGAATCATTATCAAAATATGAGATGATTCATAAATCTTTAAAAATAAAAATTTTGAGTTAGATTTTGAATTTTTTTAATTTTTATCAAATATTTTTTTTTTAAAGAATCAACAATCTTATGATTTTTTTTATGTATATATATATTAGACAATAATGATTAAAATCTTAAATTTTGAAAATAATGATCAATTTTTAATTTTTTGAAAAAAATTATCATTAAAACCTTATTAAATAACTTTTGATTATTTTCTTTAAAATCACTAAGTAATTTTTTTTATCAAAATAATTTTTAAAAAAAATAATAAAAATAATTATTTAATTATAAATTATAAATCAAAATCTTTATCAAATTTTTATTAAAATTAATGATACAATCGGTAACTTGTTACATAAGAAATCATTTGAAGTTAACTTGTTACATATGAAATCATTTGAAATTATTTTCTTTAAAATCACTAAGTAAATTTTTTTAAAAAAATAATAAAAATAATTATTTAATTATAAATTATAAATCAAAATCTTTATCAAATTTTTATTAAAATTAATGATACAGTCGGTAACTTGTTACATAAGAAATCATTTGAAGTTAACTTGTTACATATGAAATCATTTGAAATGATTGCTATTGAGTTTAATTCACAATAGATGCTACTATGGTGTAAATGTGTAAGCACTATCTGTTTGTAGAAGTCATTAATCTCCAAGTAATTTCCACTATTCGTTTTTTTTTCCTAAGACCATTACTCTTACTATTCATGTTCTTCTTTACAGCCTGCGATCTCAACTAGTGGTTTTCTTGGAGTTGCTCTGTTCTCATTGCAAGGGTTTTTGTTTATTACGATTTGGGGGATTTGGGTGGTGTTTCAGATCTCAAAGCTAGGTAAATCGGTAAGTTTGTATTTAGCTGAGTGTTTTTTTTTGGATTAATTATATTTACTGAGTTTAGTAGCTAGTGTTTACTTTGCTCCATCTTTCTGGTTTTGGGTATTTTCAAACTCTAAAGTTTAAGAAACAAAGAGCAAAGAACAAAGATACACATTATTTATAGTAGATTATACTTTTCTTTTACATTATAAAAAAGAAAAATCTATGTTTTTAAAACTTAAAGAATTTAATACCGTGCGTTAAGAGAATTGTTGATTAATATATTCGGTATCATATAATTGTATTTAATAAAAAATTAATACATCAATTATGATAGTAAAAATCTTTATTCAATGATTATAAGCTAAATTTCTTATATTACAAAAAATTTCTCTTATTCATCACAATGGATGAAAATTTCAATAATAATATCTTTTTTTTATTAATTCTCACATGGAAATGTAATATTTATATGTTTTAATTAAATTGTTTTACAATTATCCATAATATTGATAATATTGATAATTCTATTTAAGATTTATTGAAAATTTTGTTAAATTTTGAAATAGTTTTTTTTTTAAATTTAAGTAATTTTTTAACTAAATATTAATTATTTTTTCACAAACAAAAAAACTTCATTGATATTTTTTTTACAAATAAAGAGATTTAAAAACATTTTTCTTAAATAAAAGGAATAAACAATTGATCATTTAAGCATTTCATCACCCAATAAAATATCTTAGTTTATCTTTAATCAACACATTTAAAATAACTGAAATCTTTTTAAAATGATTAGATTAATTGATATTTAAATACAAAACAAGTGAATTATTGTGATAATTTTTAAGATTAAATGATATTTAAATACAAAATAAATGAAATAGTGTGATAATTTTTACTTTGAGATAATATTTGATTTGTCAATCCTATTATTCAATTTTGCTTTCAATGGAATATTATATTTTGGTCTTGAACAACTGAATACTGAATTTATTTTTCTTACATTTTTAATGCTAAATTGATTATTAATCGTACTCATGTTAGTTTCATAATTTGCTTCTACAATTGAAGTGTTAGCAATATGATGCTTGGAAGTTGAAGCATGCAATAAATCTTGCAAAACTAAGTTCCTTCATGATTATTGAATTGTGAGGATGAGTTCTTAATTTCCACTTATTTATAGGTGATATTATTATTTCAATAAAATATATTTAATTCACTTTAAAATTATTTTTTTAAAAAAATTGAATTATAATGAATTTTAAATATATACTTATAATCTAATTTAAAATTTAAAGTCATTTTTTTACTTAAACGATTTTAAATTTTAAGTTAGTTTATAAGATACCGACTTTAAATGTATTTAAAAAATAAAAAATATTAAAAAAATTAATAAGTAACATCGGTTGACATATAAAAACAACATTACATGTGACGTTGTGTTAATTAATACATAAAATCGACGTTATGCGCTGTGTAGCATTAGTTTAGCATGTAACGTCTGTTGATACACAAAACATATGCTAAATGATTTTTTTCCTTTTTTTCTTCTTCGCCCCTCTTTCGACAATTTACAACATTACTCCATATTTCTCTCTCCCTTTCTCCCTTTGACACCATCCCTTATTGTTTATTTTCGACCATAGATCCATTCATTTTTAGAGCTCAACACTTCTGTTTTCTTATCCATTTTTCTATACTTTCTCATTTATTAAACATTTTTTCTTTCATTTTTTCAATTGTTTAATTCTTGTAATTATCTTTATGAATTATTTTGTACTTATTATTCATATTTTTATTTTATTATTACAAATTTAAAGTTCAATTTTTATAATTTTTCTTATATATACAATGCATTATTGATTATTTATATATATTTTATGTATTATGTAGGTCGTTTATTTTTGTCCAAACTTAAAGAATATAATGTATTTTTATTATCAATTTACTTTAACTAATTTTATATATAATAATAATATTTTATTTTGAATTTAAAACATATTTTTGTGAATTTATTTTTGTATGTATTAAATAATATATATTTTTAATTAGGTTGCTATATTTATTTATTAGATTGTTAAGTAGGTGTTTATAATTTATATTATTTATTGTTTATATTCAAATAATTCGAGAAGAAGCCTTGAAAAATATAATTATGAGTATGTTATAATTTCATTAAAAATTCTTACTTTTTGATGATGATTGTTGGCGGTAAAAATAATATGAGTGATAGATGAACTATGTCAATTCTTAAAGAAATATTTGATATAGATATCGTATAATTTTATATATCGATTGAATGCATATTATAATTATTTGAGTTTTAAATGATAGATTTATGTATAATTTAAGTATGAATAAGGTAAGTCCTTAATCTATAAATAATTTTTATTTATGTAGAGTATATGATTATCTTTATATTATTTAATTATATATATATTTCTTTTAAATAGAGTATGTTAATATCAATTTCAAGTCAATCACCTATCATATTTAGTAATGTTTTATAATTCATCTTTTGTGAATCAATATAAAGAGCAAAAAATTAACATAAGAGCGAAATAATTATGTGATAGAGCATTAATACTTACGAAAAACCAAAAATTAATAATCTTTCGATCACTAAAATTTGAACTAGGTGAAGATCATTGGATGTTGGTACTCCTTAATCTACATGGTAATTATGTTTGGTATTATAATTTTGTCTTTGATAGTATTTTTCTTTTATTGTTTCTTTTAATATTGAATAAAGATTAACTAGCTCTTTTAAATTTTGACAGGACATAGATTATATGGAATAAAAGTAAGGGCTTCGTTCTTAAAAAATCACAAAAGTTTATATAGGATAATGTTATAGTATGTAAAGTAAATGTTAATAATGAATTTTATTAGTTTAGTGAATTGTATGATTGAATAATAAAAATGTTTGAATTAATAAACCATGTATATTTTTTATAGGGTCCACGACAAGAAAATAAGATTATGTGTGATTATTTTGTTATGAAATTTACGAGAGAGATCATCTCAAATGTCAATAGATCAATTAAAAATGTGATAATTTCTTTAATTAATATACTTTTTTAATATATAAGTTATTTTTTAATGAATTTATGATGTTAATACATGTCAATTAACTAATATATTCTTTAACTAATGAAATTTAATAAATCTATGATGTTAACATATAAGTTATTTTTTTAAAGAATCCTAATATTTTTTAAGTGTTATTTAATATTATCAATGGTTTCATAATCATATTTTAAACTTGTTAGCCTCAAAGGTCTTAGGTTTAATATTTTACATAGTAAGTTATGTCAATTTTTTAAACCTTTTTATTTGAGGCCACGAGAATAGAGAGATACATGATGCATGTATATTTATTAAATAACTAATATATTGATATTTTAATATATATAAGTTTTTTTAATAAATTCATGATGTTAAATTATTATTTTTAATTTAAATACATGTAATTTTTTGGTTGGAGTAAAACAGTTTACGATAAATAAATTTTTGAAGATTTACGAAAAAAATTAACATATCACATGTTCTAAATTATAAAGTCACAAAAAGAATATGATGATATAAAATAATATAGGTATCTTATTATTATACCATGATAATGTAAGTTATTTTTTTTTGCTATAAGTTAATTCTTAAAAAATTAATATATAATTTTTAAATATATAAAAGGTTTTAAAAACTTTTTAAATATATTATGGTTGTTTGTGCTACTATGTGGTGATTTAAAACGTGGAGGAGGTAAGTAGAAAATAATCGAAAATATGTTTAAGGGTTATAAAATTTTAAGTCAGTTTTAATAACTTTTAAGTTGATTCTACTGTATAAGTGATTTAAATGTTTAAGTCGTTTGACATGAAAGATTGATTTAAAATTTAAAGTCTATTGATACATAGGATTGACTTAAAAATTTTAGTCGGTTGTTACGTAATATCGACTTAAAAATTTAAATGAATTTATTATAAGTGTTAAGTTAAAACTTATTTTAAATCGATTAAAATCCAACTTAAAAGCTTTTTGTTATATTGGTGTAATCATTAGTTAAACCTCGCTCTTACTATTAGTTAAAAGTGGAGAGGAGACAGCTACCCCTTTAGATTGGGACATGCGACTAAGAATAGCAATTGATGCAGCAAGAGGAATTGCTTGTATACATGCAGAGAATGGTGGGAAGCTTGTTCATGGAAAAATCAAATCCTCAAACATATTTCAAAATTCACAACAGCATGCATGGTTGGGTATCAGATAAGTTATCAGCATGATTTAATGGGACCTGATGAAATACATATTGTTAGTAAATTTTAGGAAAATTTGAAAGTGATAGGTATATCAGCATGATTTAATGGGACCTGATGAAGTTGTTAGAGTACATATTTATTAGAGAAATTTTTAGGAAAAGTTGAAGGTGATAGATGTATCAGCATGATTTAATGGGATTTAATGGAATTGTGAGAGTACATATTTATTAGCAAATTTTGGAAAAAGTTGAAGGTGATGGGTGTATTAATATGATTTAATGGGATCTAGTGAAATTGTGAGGGTACATATGTTTTTAACAAATTTTGAAAAAAGTTGAAGGTGATGGATTTACCATTGTGTTATTGGTTACCAAGCACCAGAAGTAACAGACATGCACCCAGAATTAAGCTGCACAACCTTTTGATGTCCACAATTTCGATGTAGTGTTAGCGGAGCTTCGAATTCTTACTAAAAAAATCTCTCATCCACACTACTGCTGGTGATGAGTATCATTCACTTGCTTAGGTGGGTTCATATAGTTGTCCAATAGGAGTGGACAACTGAAATGTTTGATATGGAGCTGGTGAGGCATCCCAATATTATAGAGGAAGAATTAGTGGAGGTGTTACGTACAAATTGCTATGTAATGTGTAGTAAGGATGCCATGCATGCAGCTCCCTAAAATGGTAGATATAGTGACTGTTATTTATGTGGCCCAAAACATTACAGTCCAATATTAAAACCCTCAGCCCATTTGTCTATTATATATATATATGCTTGTTTCTGCAAGAATTGAAGTGGCCGAATTTGAGAGCAAAAAGAAGATTGCAAAAGCTGCAGAATAACCACGAGACGCTCAGCTAAAAACAATCTGATCTCCCTCTTTTTCACTATCTTCTGTTATATATATTATTCTTTGCCTTCTCTGTAAATTTTTGCCGACAAGTGAAGTTGCATTTCAGAAGTTGAGAACAGTTAAGAAGATAGTGGGTGTTGAGAACGAAGAGAAGCTGCGTGAATCAGTTTCACTACCATCGACGCAGCGACGCCAAGCCCAACGGTACACTCTCTCCAGATTTCAGCCCCTATCCGAATATAGATTGTAGAATCTGCACATTATTAATATTTGTACGGTAATATTTTTGATTTAATAGCAAGTTTGTTAATTTATCTTGTTATATATATTATCAGTAATTTAGAGAGAATATTTTGTGGGTTAATTTTAGACTTTGATATAATTTGTGAAATTCTCTGGAAATTGGTGGTTGTATCTACCTTTTGATTATTAGTGGATTTTTTTCGGTGTGCCGTCGTCAGTAGAGTAGACTTTTCACGTTGAAAAATTGAACCACTTAAATCATTGTATGCAATTTAATTTCTTACTACTTATAATTTTGCTGTTACCCATTATTATTAATTTGTGCAACCAAAATTGGACCTGATCTTCGCTTCCGCAAGTGCTAATTTACAACAAATTGGTATCAGAGCTATTGGGTTATTCTGTTATTTATTGGAACTGATCAAGTTTACTCTTTTGGATTTATTTTGAGCTTCTGGTTATCTGATTAGTTTCATATTTTCTAGGTTGTGCTTATGTTTATTTAATATTGGGTTTTCTATCATGGCGGAAAAATATGAAATTGAGAAATCAATGGTAGAAATGATTTCAGTCTTTGGCGTATGAAGATGTGGGCAGTATTAGTTAAAGAATGGCTCGTTAAGACACTTGAAGGTAATGATAAATTGCCAGAAAAATTGACTGATGAAGAAAAAGATGCATTGATGGAAAATGCTCTCAGTTCAATTCAGTTATCCTTGTCTGATGAGGTATTACGCGAAGTTGGTGATGAGTAATCTCCTGCTGGGTTATGGCTTAAATTGGAGAATTTGTATATGACCAAGTCTTTGACCAGTCGGTTATATTTGAAGCAGCGTTTTTATACATTCAGAATGTCAGAAGGTACACCTTTGCATGATCACCTTGATGAATTTACTAAAATTATTCGTGATTTGAAAAATGGTGGTGTTAAGATTGATGATAAGGATCAGGCCTTAGTTCTATTATGTTCTTTACCTCATTCATTTGAACATTTTGTTGATACCATGCTATATGGGCGAGACACTATTTCTTTGAAAAATGTCAAAGAAGTTTTGAATTCCAGAGAGTTGAAGAAAAAAGTGTCTACTAGCAACAATGATAATAATAATGGTTTATTTGTCAGAGGTAGAAATCAAGAAAAAAACACAAGCAATAATAGAGTCAAATCTAGATCCAAATCTAGAAAAAGAAAAAATAAATGCAACTATTACCGTCAAGAAGGGCACTGGAAAGTAAATTGTCCAAAACTCAAAGGTAAAGAAAAATCTGCCACAACGTCTTCTGCTACTAATGATGTTGCTGGTGTTGTAGATAGTTCTGGTTCCGATGGTGAAAATGTTCTATCACTATCTATTGGTTCTCCTGGAGATGTTTGGATTCTTGATTCGGGTTGCACTTACCATATGTGTCCCAGTAGAGATTGGTTTGCTTCATATCAGTCTATTGATGTGGGTGTTGTCTTGATGGGAAGCAATATGTCCTGCAAGGTTGTTGGTATTGGTACTGTCCGAATTAAGATGCATGATGGTATTGTTAGGACTTTAAAAGATGTTCGTCATGTTCCAGATTTGAAAAAGAATTTGATATCTTTGGGTACTCTTGATTCAAAAGGCTATAAGTATGTAGCTGAAGGTGGAGTCTTAAAATTTAGTAAGGGTGCTCTCGTTGTTATTAAATGGCAATTGTCGCGTGGTCTCTATATGCTTTAGGGTAGCACTGTTATTGGCAGTGTATCAGTTTCATCCTCGTCAGATCAAGATTCAGACACTACTCGATTATGGCATATGCGGCTTGGGCATATGAGTGAGGCAGAGATGTCTATTTTGAGCAAACGGGATTTGTTTTGTGGTCAGAAAACTGGGAAGCTTGATTTCTGTGAACATTGTGTTTATGGAAAGCATCGCAGAGTCAAGTTCAGTACAGTCATCCATAAAACGAAAGATATTGTTGATTATATTCATTCAGATCTTTGGGGTTCTTCTCGTGTTGTGTCTAAGGGTGGTGCCCGATATATGTTGACTTTTATTGATGACTTTTCTCGTCATGTTTGGGTGTATTTTCTAAAGAATAAGAATGATGCGTTCTCAAAATTTGTGAAATTTAAGGCTTGTATAGAAAATCAAACAAGCAAGAAAATCAAGCATTTGAGAACTGATAATGGTTTGGAATTTTGTGATAGTGATTTTAATGAGTTATGTGAAAGGAATGGCATAGTGAGACATCGCACTGTGCGTCATACACCACAGCAAAATGGAGTAGCAGAACGTATGAATAGGACCCTCTTAGAAAGAGCTCGTTGTATGCTCTTTCAAGCTGACTTGGATAAATCTTTTTGGACTGAAGTTTGTAACCATGCCTGTTATTTGGTGAATCGGTCTCCATCAACTGAAATTGATTTAAAGACTCCGTTTGAGGTATTCTTTGATACCCCTGCTAATTATTCTGATTTAAAAGTTTTTTGTTGTCCTACTTATGCTCATGTTAATGATGGTAAACTTGAGCCTAGGGCATTAAAATGCATATTTTTGAGCCTATGTGGCCTAAAACATTACAGTCCAATATTAAAACCCTCAGCCCATTTGTCTATTATATATATATGCTTGTTTCTGCAAGAATTGAAGTGGCCTAATTTGAGAGCAAAAAGAAGATTGCAAAAGCTACAGAATAACTGCGAGACGCTCAACTGAAAACAATCTGATCTCCCTCTTTTCACTATCTTCTGTTATATATATTATTCTTTGCCTTCTATGTAAATTTTTTCCGACAAGTGAAGTTGTGTTTCAGAAGCTGAGAACAGTGAAGAAGATAGTGGGTGTTGAGAACGAAGAGAAGCTGCGTGAATCAGTTTCACTACCAGCAACGCAGCGACGCCAAGCCCAACGGTACACTCTCTCCATATTCCACCCCCTATCCGAATATAGATTGTAGAATCTGTCCACTATTAATATTTGTAAGGTAATATTTTTTATTTAATAGCAAATTTGTTAATTTATCTTGCTATATATATTACCAGTAATTTAGAGTGAATATTTTGTGGGTTGATTTTAGACTTTGGTATAATTTGTGAAGCTCTTTGGAAATTAGTGGTTGTATCTCCATTTTGATTATTAGTGGATTTTTTTCGGTGTGCCATCGTAAGCGGAGTAGATTTTTCACGTTGAAAAATTGAAACACTTAAATCATTGTGTGTAATTTAATTTCTTACTACTTATAATTTTACTGTTATCTATTATTATTAATTTGTGCAACCAAAATTGGATCCAATCTTCGCTTCCGCAAGTGCTAATTTATAACAGTGATGATGTTTGAAAATGTACAGTTTATTGATTATGAGAATCAATTATTAATTGAATATATATATATGGAAGTTCAACACCATCATCTATCGTGATTGGGATTGATCAGAAGCTATTTTGAATTTTTTTAGTTAATTAGTCATCATAATTTGGTGTGGATCACAAATGATAAATTAAGATTATCACCGTTCATGATTATAGTAAATTTGTGATTTATAATATATAACTAGGTAGAGTTAAAGGATTCTTTCAACTTTTCTAAGGGAAAATGGCTTCAAACTAATGTAATTTGATTTGGTGAGTTGGATTAGAAGTAAAACCATATTTGACTCTGAAAAATTCAAAGTATCTGGACGTTAGTATTTTTTTTAACATGCTTATTTGGAAATTATTAAAAAAAAAAAGCAACGAAGAAACAATGGTACCACTTGAACTTATTTATTTGTAAAAATGGCCACTTGACTATTTATTTTTTATTTTTTCAAACACTACACCACTTGATCTTTAGTTAAACTTCTTTTGTGGTTCGTACACAACCTTTAATTACGTGGATGATAAACAAACAAGAAATTTATGAGTTATCCATATCTTTCTCATTGATTTTTTTTATATTAATAGATAGTTTGTTTGATAATGATTTTAATTATGAATTTTTAGTTTTATAAATTAATTTTTTAATTAAATATATTTGATAACGATTTTTTATTTTGATATTTATTTTTCTAAAAAATTATTACTAAAATATTAAGTGATTCATAAATATTTAAAAATAAGATTTTAGATTTTTGTATTTTTATTAGATAATTTTTTAAGAAATAAATCAATTCTTATATTTATAAGTAATGATTAAACATATAAAATTTATAAATAATAATAACTTTTTATTTTTATTTTTTAAATTATTGGAAAAAAATCATTAACAAATAACTTATAAAGGGTTTTTGATTTTTTTCTTGAAAATTATTAAGTAAATTTTTTTAGAGAATATTTTAGTAATTATTTAAAATAAATAAATAAATTATCTAATCATAATTCATAAATCGGGATTATTATCAAACAATTCTTAAATAATAACAAACTCTATTTCTTTTAGTTTATTTTTTTAAATATATAATTTATATTTATATAATAATAATAATAATGAATCTAACGGATCATTAGCGATCATCTTTGTATAGCATTTTTATTTCTACATTTTTTTTCCTAGTTTAATAATAGTTGTTTACTTTTTATCCTAAAATTAAGCTTAATAATTATTAAAAGTACTACATCAAATCCTAATAATCCATTTCTTGACAGGACCAAAAAGGTTTTTTAGTTTTTTTTTTTTAAACCAAATTATTAGAAAACTCAAAAGAATTAATCGGAAGCCAGTAGAATTCATTCTGTATCTGTCATCCTCATTTGTTTTGAGTTTTCCGTTTTGTTATCTTTCTAAGTCGGTATTTGCCATAGAAAATAAGGGTTTGGGAATTGGGATAATCTTCTGGTAGAGAGAGAGAGGAGGTAAAATGGCTTCAAAGCGGATATTGAAGGAGCTCAAGGATCTTCAGAAGGATCCTCCTACTTCTTGCAGTGCTGGTTCGTCCCTCCATTCATGTCTTATTTATCTATCAATTTGATCCCCTTTTCTGATTTTTGATTTTTTAACTTAGATTTTTGGCCTTTTTATTGCGATTTCTTTTAAATTTTTATATTAACCTTTTGCATATAAGAAAATGACCATTTCTCGTTGTATTTCTATTGACTTTTTTCAATGTTAGATTTGCTTTTTCTCTCTCTCTCTCTCTCTCTATTTGTGTGCATGTGTGTTCATGGGTGGATAACCGGATAAGATTTTCGAGTTATGTGGATCAAGTAAAATAAATTTGGCTGATTCAATTTGCTCGTGTTTTGTATTATGTAGCTATTTGGGAACCTTTGACTTAATGATTACGATTGGTAATTGTAACTTTAGGTGTAACGGTGGTTTTGCTCATGGTTAACCTCAGACTTGAATACAATGAACGAAGTTTTGCACAGATAAAAATTTTTTTTAGATGATGATAGAATTTATCTGTGTGATATAACCCTGCGTTTTGTGATTTTTCCTGAGAACTCTTTAGGGCATGTCTTCATTTCAGGTTTTTTAAATGTGATGTACTATTTGGTGTCAATTAAACACTGAAAGTGTATCCTAAAGGACTGGTGTATCTGTTGTCAATTATAATGGAACTAATTGAGGTTAAAATATTCAGATATATCGTATGTATAATGCTTATTTTCCCATTACATTTGCTTTAACATATACGCACATGTTTAGGCCCTGTTGGTGAAGACATGTTCCATTGGCAAGCAACAATTATCGGTCCTTCTGACAGTCCATATGCGGGTGGTGTGTTTCTTGTTACTATTCATTTTCCGCCAGACTATCCATTCAAACCACCAAAGGTACACAGTGGACCAACAGTTTTATCAGTTGAATCGATAAGTTACAGTATAGTTAGTATATGATCCTTGTCACTTGCAATTTATTATTATATGCATCATTTTATTCACTGCTCTATAGGAGAAATTCATTCTGCATATCCTTCATATCTTGCTTAATAATCAAGGGGAAAAGTTGTCATATGAGAAAGGGGTTAAAGACTCAGAAACTATAACCATGAAAGGGTCAGAACTTAGATGGGGGGTTAGACGGTCAAACATGATATGTATAATATTAATACCTGTAACTGTAAATTTGATAGAAGGAAAGGATTTATACTAGCCCAAGTTTTTGTGCTCAGTCGATATTGCATTAAATTACAGCAAGTTTTAGTGCCAAAAGAAATGCGTAAGTTTTTATGGATGGAACGTTCAGTTTGTTAACCTTGCTGTTATGGAGATGTTTTCATGCAGGTGGCATTCAGAACAAAGGTCTTTCACCCTAATATTAATAGCAATGGTAGCATCTGCCTTGACATATTGAAGGAGCAGTGGAGTCCTGCACTTACTATATCCAAGGTAAAACATAGAATTATGTTTGAGACACCTATATTTACCAAGACGATAACGTAGAAAATTGTCAACACAGACTCATTATATCCTGGATACCATCCCCTAAAAATTGGTGTTGATTGATTTATTTATACCAAACATTATCAGGGTATCAGTCTTGAATGTTCACTTTCGAGGTCTAAGAGTAGGCATGTACATCATTGATTTTTTTTATAAAGGGTCATTGCCCAATTGCAAAACCAGCTACAACGGTTATCAGATTTTGACTATGTTTCAACCAAGTTTAAACGTAGTTTAATCTTTTATTTTCCTAGTTTGACATTTGTTCAACCTTATGTGGTAACCAGATGCAGCAGGTTGCAATTTATAACAAACTTATTAGCCCCCTTAAACAGCATGATTTAAATTCTTGAATTTTTCAACTTTCAAGTGGACATTTAAGACAAATTTCTAAATTTCACCTAGTTTTGCTTTGATTACATTACTCATGAATGGAGCCTAAGCATGAACAATGATTCATGTGCATTTTATCTTCAGGTGTTGCTTTCAATCTGTTCACTATTGACGGACCCAAATCCTGATGATCCCTTGGTGCCTGAGATTGCCCACATGTACAAGACAGACAAAAACAAGTATGAGACAACTGCAAGAAGCTGGACTCAGAAGTATGCTATGGGCTAGCAGGTGAAGTCTGTGGGTGAGGAGGGTCGCCTTTTATATTTTCATAACAAGTTTGAAAAAGAATGTTGTATGTTCTTCACTTATGAAAGGGATCTCTGAATTGTCCCCCTAAGAACTCATCTACTTAGCATCTTTTATAATCAAAATTATCATAAATTTATAAAATTGAATTCTCTATTCTCAATTCTAGACACTACTGAAACTTGTAGCTGTCAAAGGATGCCACCGATGCTCCTAAATCCTAATGCTGCTTAGAGTTTTGCAATGTTGAGCTGTGTTTCTACAGTTCTGCATGTAAACGATTTAATTTTTGTCTTTGTCATATAGATTGGTAAGTACAGGTTATTTGTGACTCCTCAGTTGTCAGTCCTCACCAGAGTGTGAGAGTCTACTGTTTGAAGGCCGCACTTGAGACAAGCCCATTAAATTTTGGACCTTGATAAAGCCCATTATGATTATACCATTATCTTCTTGGTCTGTTTGCTTGCTATGTTCATATATCATTAAGTTCATCAAAATCCACGGATAGACTAGTTGACTGAAGGTGATTGGTGGCATTTGATTATGCTTCGTCAAGGTATAGACATAATCAACTGAGAAGCTTTTAAACAAAACTCGTGTGATATTAGATAATAGCATAATTGTTTTTACTGACAATAAGGATCATATATTATATCATTTTACAGTAAATGATAATAATAGTTTTAATGCTCTCGGCATTATACTCTGTAATGAGGTTTCAGAATTCGTACATAAGTAACGAAAGGTAAATAGAAAATCAAAGATTTGGGTCCCACAAAACACAAAGATACACAAGTAAAACAAATATTCATTTATGGTAAAAGAGAAAGGTTTCAGGAGTGGCCCTGAGAAGACAGCTTAGCTTAGCCATCCTTTTGCTACAAATGGTTCAAATGTTCTGATACTCGATCTTAGCACTGAGAGAGTTAACAGTGACAGTAGAGGCAAAAGGCACATAATTCAAGTTGATACATTTGCTACAAACAGCTGTGTGAGAATTAGTGCAAGTGGCTGCTAAAATTGTTATTTCTAAATTACTATATATTCAAATTTTAAATATAATTATTATTTTATATGCCTAATTGCATTCAATAGTATAAGAGATAGTAAAATAGTTGTAATATATAATAATGTACTTATTATTTTGTTAAATTTGTGCCAAAAAAAAACAGGTAGTAGAACTAAAAAGTAACTGTTTCCCTTTAAAATCACATTAATTTTTTATAAAAAAGTAATGGATGTCACGAGATATTTGATTTATTATAAGTTATAATAATATTATAATTAATATGTAAAATAATAAATTTTATTACTTTAATTAATAATTATCTATTATATTAGTTATTATATTATAATGTATGTTGTAAAAAATATTATAAAATAAATAACCTAGTTTAAGTTATTAGGAGAGTATCTTTTTCGATATCTTATAACATTATATCAATTAAATTAATCTTAATTATAAGTATTTGGCTTAATAAATGATTGATTTCAAAGTGCATTTTAAGATAAAAGAGGCTAATAATAATTTTAATCTAAGTTATTATTAATTATAATTTATTATCATTATTTTAAATAAAGCTGTAACCTGATCAATGAAAAATACGTTGAAAATGACTAATGAAGCTTTGCCAATATCTCTCTTAAATATAAAAAAATTAAGACACTGTAAATTGGTACGTGTGTACGTTAAATGAATAATATTTTTTTCTTACAACCTGCCAAAATTTAATTAACTTTTTATTAATAAATAATGTTATAATTATTATATCATTTTATAGCGTAAATTTATCTTAATTAATAGTTAAGACCACATAAAAGTCTAATGCATCTAACATTTATATATTATTAAAAAAAAATATTCAAAGCAAAGAACGAATCAGTCTCAAGTGAGTGACCTGAATCCAAACTCCAAGAATGTATATATTTGCTGAGTCACCTATGTCCCACTTCTCTTAACTCTTACCTCCCCACCGTTAGATTCTTTTGTTATATAGGGCCCACATGGACACGTAACGTTCCCGATTTTTGCGGCGCCTCGTGAAATATTTCTCTCATTCTCTCAGTCTGACTCTGTTCGACTCAGCTTCCTTCTACCGGATAATTATTTGTTTAACCAATAAAGCATCGTTTAAATACATAAAAATATAATTTATTTTTTAAATAGTTACTAAAAATAAAATTATTTAAATAATATTAAAAGAAATGAAAAAAAAATATCATTTAAAAAATTCAGAACAAAATAATATACTAAAAAATAAACTTATTCTTTTAACAAATCGTATGTATTTAATTATGTGATTCAATTTAAAATAAAAAATGATAAATTTTATAGCTATTAATAAATTACCCCTTAAAACGGGATTACAGATTACAGCAGTTTTGGAATCCTATAAAATAGCCAGATTTGGTATCCTCTCCTCTGCGTATTACACTACTACCATTCAAATTCATCTCTCAGTCTCTCGATCTCTTTCAAAAATCTCAATATATATTATTCTATACATCTCAAACCTTCACCATACTTTTTTTTTTATATTTTATTTTTGGAATTTTCTCGGAATCTGAAAGAGAAAATTGGAGTAAAAAATGGCCATTTCTAACAATTCGGGATTCCTAGAGCGAGTCAATGAAGCTGAGTAAGCGCACACACACACACACACACATTCTATCCACCATTAAAGGAATTGATTCGGGACAACTATTTATTCCATTTCATTCCTCCTTTCTTCTAAAGCCCTCTGAAACTGTTATCTTCTTTACCTTTTTGCCTTTGAAGCTTCTCCCTGAAAATTTCTCGCCACTCTTTCTGAGTGTTTTTAACTTTCTCTGAAATTTTTCTTCTTTAATTTTATTCTCCTCGTGCCCAGTCTCTAACGAATATATATCTTCTTCTTTTCCTTTTCTTCTCATCACCCGTCTGTTTCATTATCTCTCCCTTTGGTTCATTTCGCTTTCAGTGCTAAAACCCAGAATCTAAGAACCTTCGCCTAAATCACCAACTGTGCTCCTGTTAAAATACACACAACATAAGAACCACACTAAGATTTCTACTCATAATCACTCGAAAATGGTGAAACCTCGGATTGTACGCATATCGTTCACCGATGGAGACGCAACCGACTCGTCTAGTGATGAGGAGAGTCAGTCATTGGGTCGCCGGAGAGTTAAGAGGTTTTTCAACGAGATTTCGATAGAGTCCACTTCGAGCGAAAAAGATACCGTTTTGAAGAGCAGGTCGTCGAGGCCTAAGAATAGGTCTGTCGGGAAAGCTAGAGTTCCGACGAGGACTCAACGGAACATGAAAGATCCGGGTGGAAAGAAATTCAGAGGTGTGAGACAGAGGCCTTGGGGTAAATGGGCCGCAGAGATCAGAGACCCTTTGAGACGTGTACGGCTTTGGTTAGGTACTTACAACACTGCTGAAGAAGCTGCCATGGTGTATGATAACGCGGCTATTAAGCTGCGTGGACCTGACGCGCTCACCAACTTTGCTACTCCTCCGACGAAAACATTGCCGGAAAGTAAGTTAACCATTAGTTGTGAAGATAATTCCTGCGAAAAGTCACACAGCAGTCTTTGTTCTCCAACCTCTATTTTGCGTTGTTCCTCTGCTTTGAACGAGGAATCCGAGTCTCAGAGCCCCAAAAAAAGCCATCATATCTCGGAATTCCGAGATTTACGGTACGAATCTATTTGTTTATCAGAGAATTTTTCAGAATGTACGGATCATAAAAGTTTTGATACGCTGATACCGGATGGTATATTTGATTTCCAGAGCTCGCTAACCGACCTCTTCAACGAGAAAAGTTTGCGAGATGGTAGTTTAAACGAAGATTTCAACAATATTTTCGCCGATTTTGATTGGGATTTCGGATTCAATTCTAAAACTTGGCATGTGAAAGACTATTTTCAAGATATCGGTGACCTCTTTAGCTCGGATCCTCTCGTTGCATTGTGAATTTGTGACAATTCTCGATAAAATAAAGTGACCGATTTTTCCAGCCCCCAATTTCGGAATTTTTTGTATCGGCAGTAATGAAATTTCGGAATTGTATTTTAAGCTCTTTTTTTTTTAGTGCAGTAATATTTGATTATTATGTATAATATATTTTAAAAACAAAACTGTGTCAGAGTAATGGCGATGGACGAGTTTGGTGTGATATAAGTATGGTGTGTGATATTTTCAATTTTGTTCCCTGTACGGCTGTATGGCCTATAAATTTATCTCAATAAATGCACGTGCCGGTTCACGTGAATGGTATGTTATCGTACTTTACTCTGCCTTGAAACTCAATTAGCTTGTGAAAAAAAAAACAGTCAATTAGCTTGGAATAAGTTAAATTTTAAATAAACCATAGCAAATACATTTGAAAATTTTAAATTTTGGTTTGATATTAAATATAATTCATAAAAAAAATTATTTAAGTTTTTATGCATCTAAAATATAATTTGAGGTGAGAAGTTATATTTAATTTTTTTAAATTAAATCATTTGTATAAGTTAGTTATTTTATATTAAAATATTATTTTTTTAAAGTAATTAAAACGTGATTTGAATACAAAATAATAAAAGTATAATTTAATATAAAATTATTTTAAAAATCATTAATAATAATATTTAAATAGAAAATTAGGTAAATATATTTTTTAATTTTAAATAAAATATCAAAATAAACAATAATAATTAAAAAATATTAAAAAAATTATGAATTTATTTTTTAAATTAATTTTCACTTTATTATGGTTAAAAACTCATATTTTTATAACATTTTAATCAATTAATAAAAAATAATAATATTTTAATAAAATAAATTATTAAAATAATATATTTTGTTTTTAATTTATTACTTTTTTCTATAATAAATTGATTAAATAATACAAATAATTTAATCTAAAATATTTATATAATATTTTTCTCTATAATTTATTTTACTAAACTCTAACTTAAATTATATGCTAGTTTAAATTTAAAAAAATTGAGGAAATATATATATATATAATCTAATTTACTGAAAACACTTTACACTGTATTATAATTAAATTATTAATTATATATGCTAGTTCAACATTTTATTTATTCATTTTTATGAAACTTTGAGCATTTTACTTAATTGTATAAATTTGATGTGTTAAGTTTCATATCGGTGAGGTACATTTCTTCCGCGTCATATATAAATTTTAATAATTTTTCATCTTATAATTTAATGTTTGAGGTAAAATTATGCTAAAATCTAACATGGTATCAAAGATTGCTCCCTGGTCCACCATTGACACTCAAGTACCTGACGGTGCGTTCAAGTGTCATAAATTTAGACTCATTTCAATGCCGACCAAAACTCACTCTAATCGATATGGATGGAGATGTTAAGTCTTACATCGGTCAATGATATTTTTTCTACTACATATATAAATTTTAACAATTTTTCAACTTATAACTTAAGTTTTAAAGTAGAGTTAAACTTAAATATAACATGATAAATCAATCATAGTATTACGCTATGTCAAATTAAAATAAAGTTGGATGTGCGATAAGGTGATAATTTAAATAAATAAAATTTAAAACTAATATTATTTAAAAAGTAAATAATTAATTAACCTTTTTTCAATAATTTAAATTTACTAGAAAGTTTATTTTTTAATAAATTTTAATATTTTATTAGAATTAAATATAAGGTGTTCATGACTTAGAAACAATAATTATTAAATTATAAGTGTTTGATTTACATAATACATAAAACTAATATTTATATTAAAAATATTAATATATAAAAAAATAATTGATGCTCTTATTAATAACTTAAATTTATAAAAAAAATTAATTTCTTAACAATTCTTAATTATTATTGTAAAAAGTTATTTTGGGACTACTAAGTTGATGTTTAAATTAAGAAAAAAAGTTTTAAAGATATAATTTCAAGTGATAAATTAAGGTTTATGCTTTTTAAATTTGAGGTTTATCTCTTAAGATTTTTATTTTTATTTATGTGATTAAGACTTTAATCCTAAATAATTAATATTTTATATTAGTTTATGCGTTATCCATAAAATCTAAATATAATTTCAAAAATTTAAAAAAAGTATAAATTCATAAATAAATAAAACAAAAAAGAAATTGATTATTTAATATTCTTGGAACCTACTTTACTTTATTACCTTTATTTTCTTTTATATTTGACAATTAAAATTTTATCAGTTATTACATTATAATGTTATAAATCACATTATTTATTTTAATATTTATATTTATATTTAAAATTGATGTTTGAGTAATATAAATACAAGTTAAGTAATTTATTTTGAATATTTTTATAATTAATTGTTTATATTAATATATTAATATTTTAATATTATTTAAAGTTAAAATTTGAGTTGGTTTTCATGATATTTATTATTTTTTAAATTAAAAATTATTTTTATTAATATTTAAAAAAATATTTTTATTAATATTTAAAAAATTATTAGAATTAAAGAATTGATGCTTATGCTTTGAAACTCGTTAAAATTTAATCCTCATCTTACTTAAAAAAATAATAACGTTGTTGGTAAAAAAATATAAAAGAATAACTGGTCGGTAAGTTAAACACATTTCAGTAAAATTATCATCATTTGAACATGTATTTAGTCATGCCACTGATAAACAATTATGATAAGAGTGCTACCTACATACTCAAGCAAATACCATTTCTCTCTCTCTTTATTTCAATAAGCAAACACGTGTATGTTTGTAACTTACATTTTAATTTTTTTATTCACAAATTTCATTGTCTTATAAACTTCTAGTCAACATAACATTGTGTACTTCATTAGAAAATATGACACGTCATTGTTTATTTCTACCGGTACCAAACTTCATTTCAAAACAATCTCATGGTAAGCATTTTACTGCGTTAATTTTCTATTTTTGTTCTTTCATGTAATAATTTTTTTTTTACTTTGATAGTATTTTTTTATTGTGATAATGTTTTTTAGACTTAAACATATTATTGATCTTTAAATTTATATATAAATATTTAAATTTTTAAAATTTTACATATACATTTATAAATTTTAAAAAATAAACAGAATGAGATGAGAAAATTAATTAAAAAAATACTAAGCATGACTAATAGAGTTGGTGATTAAAGATACATTCATTTATATGAAAATATCTTACTTTAGAAAGAAGGGATAAAAAAATAATATTAAATAAAAATATGAATCTACCAACTTTTTTTTTAATTTCTTTTTCTTTAAGCTTCTTTTGGGGTGATAAGTCCTCAAAGGAATTTTACTTTTGTTCATAAATAATGTTAATATTATTTTCACCTATATTAGAGTTTCATTTTGTCAATTGATTATTATGAAAAAAAAATTGTATACTCTTTCGTTTTTTTACCATGAAATCTATAAAATTTTATTAAAATATTGATATTTTATTTGACATCGAGATTAATCAATATATCTTTAAAAAGTGTCCTGAGTTATAAGAAACAATTATCAGAAGAATTTTCATTTTTAACATAAATGCCAATAAATGGGTGTCATGGTTTTATTTTTTTTAATAGAATATGTTATTCTATTAATTTATCTTGTTCTATAATAAAATAAAATTTAATATAAAATGAATAATGAATGTTTAAAAATATTCTCTAGTAAATATTGGGTGTAGTCTATAGTTAATTTTAATTTTAAATATGATATAAAACTCTCTAGTTTTATCAAGAGCCAGAGCTAATCGATGTACAATTGGCTACAATTTACAGAGAGCCTTATGTCATTTTTTTTTCTAGTTTTATATGCTATAAAAAAAATTGATAATATAAATGATAATTATTTTATTATTTTATTTTTGGCTCGAAATAAATTGTTGATAAAAAAATCAAAATTGAAGGAGAAGAGGAGAAGCCAATCAGGCATCACGAGATTGACTTGGTCATCCACCTGAAAAGTTATGAGCCTCAAAACTCCCTAACTTTGGATATTTTAGTCCAAAACCGATTATTATTATTATGCAATATGATGCACCACTTTTTCAACCCATCTACTAGGGTAATGGGCCAAAACCGACTACGTTAATTAAAGCAAATTTAATAATTTAAGCTGTAACAATTTAAATTCTTTTAAAAAAATAAATTCATATGTCATAAAAAAAGTTTGTAATATCTATTTTCATAATACAAAGAAAAAAAAACTTTCATTTGAAAATAACAAAATTTAAGGATGTAATAATTTTATTCGAGGTTAAAAGAAATAAAATTTATCTAAACATAAGAAAACTAAAATATATAATTAAAAAAATAATATAACTAAACATAAAATTAAAATTGAATGAGAAGAAGAGGAAAGCCAATGAGGGATTAGAAGAACGACTTGTTGTCGTGAATCTGAAAATTTCTTGAGCCTCAAATCTCAGAAGCTTTGGATTTTATATCCAAAACGGAGTACGTTTAAGGCTGTTTATGTTGTCTTTATGCATTTTATTGCTATTTGAAGTTATATAAAATCAGTTCACACGGCAAAAGACCACAAAAAGACAAAGTCTCTCAAAGATTCAACTTATAATAAAACAATCTACAAATATTTAGTACCCACAAGTTCAATCATGGCCGTACATTTAGTTTCAGTTAACGATTTGTTATCACCTTAGCAGTGCTGTGCTCCCAACTGGCTCTTTTATTCTGGGGTCCATGGTGGTCCCTGGTTCATGCCAGTTCATACTTCACTGTATCTGCCCCCCTATGTGAAGAATTTTTCGGTGGCCAGAATCCAAATTAATATACAATTTTATTTAATTAATATTTACATTTAATCAGTTATGAGATTAAAAAGATTTTATAAATTTTTATATAATATTAATTAAAATAATTATGATAATATTTTTATTATCTTTTCATTATATCTGTTTTAAAGGAACGATGATTATATATTCAAATCATTTACTTATTTTTTTTATAATAATACCTATATTGAAAGAAAAAAAATTGTCAGAAAATTAAATTGTTGAGATATCAATATTTTAATATTTAGGTGGAACTTTACATGACATTAACGTTGGTGTCGTGGTACGTATAATCTATTTAGTGATGAGGTAAATGCAGATATTATATTTCAGGCCTTGGCTACCTACTACTCATGCATTTTGGGTGGGAAATTAAGCAGGTAGGCCTATTGACTTTGGGTTATTTTTATTATTGTTTGAGTATTTTTATTTTATTTTTAAGTTACTGTTGTATTATTTTTAATTAAATTCAATAATAATTTTAATAAATTAAAGTAATTTAAAGATATTATTATTATTAAAATTAATCAAAATATATATTAATAATTTAAATAAAGATATGTGTTTTAGTTAACAATATAAATAAATAAAAATAAAAACAAGAATACTAATATTATAAAAATAACCCCCTATCTTAAGTCAAAATTGATACATCAATTTTTTTTATTTGTATCTGATCATATATCTTATTATTTGTTTAGGATATAAATATACACATATATCTCATGATTTTTGTTGGCAGATATTAATGTCTAACATCAACGACAACAATCATTATTTCCGTGGGATAAATGATTCCTTCCGGAGATTTTTTTTTAAATTATAAAAATTATTATAATAAAATTTATATTAATAAAAATATTACCTCAATAATATTGAATATGTTTTAATTAAACATCATTTAACATTAAAAAAATCTAAATATTAATAATTTATTTAGATGAAGTTTAATATCAAATGATGTATTAATTTTTTTTAATAGTAAAAATATAAGATCTAGTCATAAAATATGTTATTTTTCTTATTATAAGTTTTAGAAAAGTTATTGTTTTATTTTTTTTATTATCTAAATTTTCTTTCAAATGTATGATAATATAATTTATGAGATAGAACTTTTTTTTTATTAGTTAAAAATAGAGAGATTGAATAATTGATGTACCAATCTACTATCTTAAATGCAGAGTTTCAAATGCTTCTGCAATATGTATTAATGTATTAAAGTGTTTTCCATAGCTTCCCCCTAAAAAAAAAAAAAAAAAAACCACCTTTGGACCTTAGCAACTTTGAAATTTGAATAGTTACTTGCACTTAGAGGTCTTTGTGTTTAAAGTATGGTTTTGAATGGGTTTGTGTTTCTTTTGTTCTCCCCAATAAAGTAAGAAGCAATGAAGATAATAATAGAAGTAATGTCATGGCGCATATGAAGTTAAAGCAATCAACTTTATGGTATTTCTTTTAAACAAATTTATGATATTAATTTATATATAAACACGCACGTATTTTTTTGTTAGTTATATAATTTTTTTTAATATATATAAGTTATTAATTCAATTAATTCTTATAATGTAAAATTTACCCTAAATCGATCTATTACATATTCAAATAAAATTAATGTCATTGAATCACATTTCTTACCGAACCAAAAATATTCTTATATGTTTGAATGGTGAACTTATTAACTTAGAATCACTTAATAATAATAATATCATATATAAAGAAACAATACAAGACTCACCAAAGACTTTAGACCTTACTACATTAAAAATTAATTTATCCCAATTAACCACAGCCATGTAACAATCTCATTAATTAGATGTAATTGTAGGAGCTTAATTAAAATATTTAATCAAATTTTATATCATTATTTGAGTATGTTTAGTGTTTTTTTTATTTGTTTTAGGCGAAGAAAAGGGAAGCAAAGAAAGCCAACAGACAAAAAATATTGGTGGAATTTTGAAATATAAGGGTGGGGGCTGAAGAAGAAACAGCAATTTTAGAAGCAGCTGAGTCTGGCTGAAGGGTGATTGGAGCATCAGCAACTTCCTTAGGAATCAATTTGAATGCATATAGATTTCCAGAAGAACCAAGTTGGTCACCAACTTTAATGTGTAGCTTTTGACCAGCTTCACAATGCTTGCCATGCCCATTATAATAGTAGAAATCACCTGTTTTAGTGAGGTTCACTATAATTGGACCAGCGAAGTACATTCTTATCACATTCCTGAAGGTGCATTCATCGTAATCTTTTTTGATCACTTCTACCACATTGTTTGCGCTCGGTAGAGATGGGAAAACTACATAATACAATTCATGATTAATTAATTAAGCTCCAAAATTAATGTTAATAACATTTTTGCATACATATATGTGTGTCAATCAATATATAATAAACATATTATTAATTAATTAATTAATTATCTATAAAGAGTTCAGTTTTCGGCAAATACGTGTTAAGAAAAGGGAAGCAAGTGTGAGAAAAATTGGTAAAAAAGTGTCCAAGTTGCTTGCATATACAATGACACGTAAAAAAAATAAATTTCCTACTTTTGTCTATATAATGTTAAATACATCGCTGGCCGGATACGAATGAATGAACTTACCCAATATATCACCAACTCCAAAAGTTCTGGGTTTAGCCCAATCTTCATAGTAGGTTAAGTTTTGTGGTACGCGCCATCCGTAACTTCCTCCAACAACGTGAGTGAAAGCACTTACCGAGCCCATCATTAGAATGAAGTCCATTATTGATAACATTATAAACATTAATCTAACTTGTAATTTACCCATTTTATTTCTTTTCCTTTTTTGCCCTCCCTTTGTTTTGCTTGTAGGGATGAGCTTTGTGTGGAAGGAGATGAAATATGAGCAATTTGGCAGGCTATCTACCTTATTTTTTTGTGCTTTGTTTGATGGTATTTGATTCTCCTTTTGGTTTGAATTTGTTAGAATACCAAGTCCTCTTTCATAATTAAGAGGTTACGATCGAGTATTTTGAGCTCTAATTAAACAACTACTTAACTACTTTCAGGTTTTGTACGTCCTGTTGAGAGATAAACTTAATTGTTTCTGGTTTTTGCTTCCAAATATTTTCAAGACGTACAATTAATTTTAAAATTTTAGTTTTTATTTAACTTTTTACATATGTATGCCGTTATTTTAGAAGCATTAATTACACAAGATCATGATGTGAACAACACTTCTCTGTTTATTATTTATTTATTTAGTTTTTTGGTTGCTGGAGAACAGTTTTTGATACAAAACGTGAAAACGGAACCTACAAAAGATTGTTTTCTTATTCCCTAAAAACGGAATTTTATCTTCTTCTTTTTTAAATAATAATAATAATAATATCTTAATCACAAAATAATACTCATATCAACTTCTTACATCTTTTTTAAAGACTAAATAATTTTTAGTTTTTATATTTTGACATATTTATTTTTTCTTACAATTTAATTCCCTTAAATTTTAAATTTTCATAATTTGATTCCCTTTCTCTTATCTTATAATTTTAAAGTTTAATTTTAAATTTATCATAAAATTTTAAATAAACTATATAAAATTAAAAATATAAAGGGCAAAAAATTCATAGATTATTTGACCAACTAAACGGGAAATCATTCATACTTCACAGTTCACACAAATAACACAGAGGAACAAAGAGTATAATGAGAGGTAAAAACAATCCTCCACTCTTAAACAATTTTTCTATATTTTTATTGGTTCGCCGCCTTGGCCTAACATTACAATTTAGTCTTCAATTAATGAATACTTTTGCTTTTAAAAAAAACATAATAGCATAATTAATATTTTCAAATTTCCAAATTTCCAAATACTATCATAAATATCTCAAAAATTAACGAAAATGAATAATAATTTTTTATATAAAATAAAAAATAATAAAAATAGAAACATAAAACATCTCAAAATATCTCTCACAAGACATTGTAATTATCAAAAAAAAAATTTAAAAATGAAAAAATCAAGATTAAATCTTAAAATAATAAAAAAATACAACTTATCAGGAAATAAATAATAAAGAAATTAATATTAATATTATAAATAAAAAAGAAAAAAAAGTATATAAAACAAGAAGTTAAAGAAATGTGTACTTGAAGTAGAAATATCTAATAAAAGAAAGATAGATGATAAGTATAAAACAAGAAATTAAAATAATAAAAGTATTAGTATATAATGTAATATTAATAATAAAATAATTTCATTATAATAACATGAAATGTAATTAAATTTTAATTCCACTGTAACAAAAAAGTTATATAGGGGCACTTTTTAAATGCATTCTAAATATAAAGAAGACACTTGCAAATGCGGGATGCCATCGCTGCTAAAGAAATGTTAGGCTTGTAAGGGCATTTATATGAGTGCTACTCTTTTTCTTTTTCTTTTTTACTTGTTAGCTCATTCAGAACAGCCTTATTTAACATTAAAAGGTGCATTTTAACTGTCTTTCTTTCTTGGAAAAAACATAAACATTCTAACTTTTTTTTTTTACTTTTTCAAAATGCATTTGATCACCTATTTACTTGTATAAAGTAAAATTTTGTGAACAAATGACGTTATTAAACTCTTTAGAAAACGCAACATTATTAAACCAAAGAATTATATACATATAAATAAAAATAAAAATTTATCATTTACAAAATATCCAAAATATGCACTTTTACAAACTAGACCAAATTAAACGAAAGTACTAAATTGTTGAAGCTAAACACCTACAAAAAGGTCCTAACTTATACCATAACCATGTAACAGATTTGAAGTCTAAAAATGAATGTTCAACAATTGTTATTTGCTTGAAATTTTTTAGATCATTCAAACCTCTATTTCAAAAGAGAATCAAATTCAAATCACATGTTATGCAAATCAAGTCAAATCCCAAAAGAAATATCATCAATTAAACAAAATTAAATGAATCACTTAGTTACACATTAACAACTCCGTATAATAGCTACTAGTTTGTTACGGATAAATGTCGTAAGTGATCAGAGAAACTGCAAACGGCTAACTAGCTCTCGACAAACAGCTCACATTTAGCGATCAAGTCAGAAAGATTCTGATTGCTTGTTGTTAATCTAAAGGATCAAAAGACTTGTGGTACATAAAGTGTTTGGTTCAACAAGTGTCGAGATAGTGTATTCGGAAAATGGTAACCTCGTTCCGTACTGTTACTCTACAGTTATATTATACTTGATGTTGGTTCCAAACTATCGAATTTTATTAAATACATTTTGACATCAAAACCACCGTAGTTAATTCCATTACAATACCTTTACCCAACTTGTGTAGGATCTTGATAAATTTAGCTCTATAGTTTTGGATTTAGATACTCAAAATTATAATTGTAACACAACAACTAACACAATTAGTTATTAGATACTAATTATTTCATGATCTTTTAAAATATTTTGGATAAATTTATTGATATCATGTAAAATTATATAATTATAATAATTTTGTCGTATTATCTATTTTTTAATTAGATCTAAATAATCCAAATCACATACAATCATTGTTAGATTTGAAAATACATTGTATCACGTTTAATTATATTCATAATCAAATAATAGAGAAATAACATAAATCAAACACATAACCTCGTTATAATTACGTGAACATCAATAAGAGCTTGACTTTTAAAGGAAATATCATGACAAATTCCAGGAGCTTCTTATTGGATATACAGGTGGATGCATGGGACACATTGGTTGACTTTTAGATAACATGTGTTCTCAATCATAAGTGAATTTACAGTAAATAATACATTAAAACACAATAAATAATGATTGTTATATTAAATAATTGAGCCATAGATTTTCTTCTTCTTGATTTATCACACTTAAAAATACATTTGAAAATGAAGGATTACTTCATTTACCATCCCTATCTTTCATAAACCAATTTTGATCTTTTCATTAATTTTTATTGAAGAAATGTTGAGTGTTCGGAACCAATATCATAAGAACTTCAAGCCTTCGAATATCTAAGTTGTAGTCACCATAGGTTAGACCATCTGCATGTAAATTATGGGTATTATCATCTAGAGAAAGATGATAAAAAAAAATTGCTTCTATAGTATCTAGCCTTGCATTTTCCATTGGAAAAATATACCAGCTACTTTATGCTTCAGCTCAGGTTTTATCTCATCATCAAACTTTAGACTAAAATACATTGAAAAATAGTTATTACAAAATAATTAATGAATATTGTAGATCATAATTATTATTTACTCATTTGTAGCAAACCATATGTTTACACCAAATTATCAAATCATGTTCAAATGAAACAAAAACAAATAATAAACTAAAAAAATGATGAATTAAAAGCCATTTATGAAACTTGAGAACAGAGACATAGAAAAATTAGTTAACTTATTAACCTTAATAGATGAAGAATTAGGAAAACATTATGATAAAAAACTTTGTACAAAACAAGGAAGAAGATAATACGACAATAGTCAGTGAAATTAATTCTCAACAAAAAAAAATGATCCAAAAAAATCATATAAAACCTATTTCATTACTAGTTTCTAATCAAGAAGAAATATCTTACCCGTATATGGAAGAAAGAAATAGGTCAAAGGCCAAAAGAACCTAACCTTTCTTATAGAAGAAAAAAAAAACTCAATAGAATAAGGGTTAAGTTAGAAAACTAGAGGTAGTGTCATATCAAAATTTAAACTTTATGAAAATTATAGATATATGATTTTTTAGTTTTAGATTGTATAAGACCAGAAAAAACCTTCGATAAATAATCTACTGGTATGAGTGTAATCATATAAACTTATTCAACTACACAATCAAACCCTTTAACGTTTAAAGTTTTAGTAGCCTATAAAATGACAAAAAATGTTAAATTTAGTTTACAAATATAACAGAACAACAAAATTTATAAACGATGGGGGATGCTCCCATAGGTAGGGAGTACTTAGATATTGTAGTAAATAAAATATACAAAAATTTTATTGAAGAAGATAAGAGTAAACATATCACTTAATCCAGTAAAGATGAAATTCAGTAAGACAAATGACATTCAAAAAATATGAAAATATGTGACATATGTTATATAAATTCTTTTATTTGTGAATATGAAGTTTATTATCATAACTTACCACCATCTATATAAAAAACTTATAAATAAATATTTTTTAAAAAATTAACTAAAACATTACATAAAATTATAATAGAATGATTAAATAAAAGAAATATAAGAACTATACCAGACACTCTATGAGGAAGAATAATAACTCTTAAAATTTAGATAATTATTAAATGTCAAGAAAGACATAGAAATAAACATAAACAAATTAGAGAAAATGATAAAATTTATTAAGATACAAGAAGCAAGAAAATATGTATGTAACATAAAATCTTACAAGCAAAAATATAAAAAGTATAAAAAATACAAAACATTCAAAAGATATAAATTTTAAAAACAAGACTTTCAAAAATATAAGAAAAGAAATTTTCACAGAAAGCAAAAGTCTTAGAAAAAGCTTTTAAGATGGAATCAGAACTATTAGAAGAATCTGATATAAATTATACTTATAATATTTATCTATTAGAAGAACCGAGGAAGGAATAACTGACTCAAAATATGAATACTCTTATTAGAAAATGAATGATTTGTATAGTATTATAAATCCAAATAGTACTTATATAAAGGTAGATTTAAAATTTAAAGGTTACATAAGTTATCATTTACATGCACATGTAGAGGCTAGTATGTGTATAGCTAGTAAATATGCATTCTCAAAGAAACTTTAAAACAAGCACTAAAAGATTTAATTGTAAGACTTGCTAAGAATACTACAATAAATTTTAATAAAGTCTTCAAAAATATAGATTTAATGATAGGATGAGAGAGATTTCATATTTCTACCATACATCAATAAGAAACATATGCTGAAATATACATCAAGAAACTTACAAAAATGCAAAAATATTTAAAAATAAAATTAAATAAAGATCATGTTTGAAAATAGACATAATAAGACATGTTGTATATGGATAAGGTAAAAGCACAAGTAAAAACTCTACAAACTTTATACCATTTAGATCTAGATGATAAAATAATAATTGAAACAAAATACTTCATATAAATATTAGAGAGCATTTTTAAAAACAAAAGTAGATGACATAGATAAATATCTTTGTAGATATACATCAAGATCTTTCCATGATATATAATTAAATTATCATAGTAATAAAAAAGAATACTTAATTATAAAGAAATTTGTAATATATATAATAAGTTCTAGATTCATTGTAATAACAGATAACATGATTTTTAGTTTTTTTAAGGACTAATATTATAAGTGATTATAAACAAGAAAAATTAGTCAGATGGTAATAGTAGTTTAACCAATACAATTTTGATATCAAACATTTTCCAAAAAATAACAATAGTTTAACAGATGTTCTTACAAAGGAATTAATACCTTTAACTATTTTTGTTCTTGTAGAATGAGATATCTTGATATTAAGATCAAGATAAATGAAAAGAAGATAAGAATACTTTAGGAAAAACTTGAGGTTTTATACCTAGTGAAGTCCCTTTTGGAGACAGAAATTAAACAGAAAGAACTAAATAATTAAAAACCAACATTAAAGTCCAAAAACTCTAAAAAAGAATCCTCTTCAAATTCATTTTAAAGAATGTAAAACTTCTAAAGAAGAAATTCAAAATGAAAATAAAAAACCTAATAGATCAAAAGAAAGAAACACCTTTGAAAAGAAGAAGAAAATGCTTAGTTAGGATGAAGAAGTAGAAAAAGACTTATGTGGTCTACAATGATCCAAAATAAAACAATTTACAACAATTGGCTTAAAACAAGCAAAGCTATTATCAGATTTAGTAGAATAATTTCCAAAGCTTTCATTATTAGAATAGAAGTGGAAGACAATTATGTCAATTGTTAAGTGTCAAAACTATTAATTTTAGAAGATATAGTTAAAAATTAGTTTGCATAATTATAACAACAATCATCGTCACTAAGCAAGTTGAAAACTCTAGGAAAGATAATACAACCATAAATATTATTCAAATAAATGTCTCTTATAGAGATAGTAAAGATAATGCAACTACCAATACTATTCATGATAATATCCCCTAGGATTATGTTGGTCATTGAAGACGAAAAAGATCAATATATGAATTTAACTAACTACAAAATCTACTCATGAAAATATAGAAGATAAGAAATTTTACATCACAAAAAAATAATTCCCTAAAGGTAATAAATTTAATGTTATTGAAAGAACTAATCAAATTTTTATTTATAAAGTTTTTCATGCAAGTTTAATTGGGTACTTAATCTATAAATTAATTTAAATGAATTAAATTATTTTTAAAAAAAATTCAAGAAAATTATCAAGAATTTCAAGAAGAAGATTAGAGTAAGTGAAGAGCTTATTTGTATGAGATTTTTCAATTAACTTATGAGTTGAAATGAAGAAGTTTGTGTTAGTTCCTACCATTTTATCAAATTATGAATTTTTAACACTAATAAAGAAGTTATAAAATCAATGACACTTCTAGAAAAAGAATTTAATACAAATAAACTCTTTATTCTAAGAGGACAAATGCTAAGATAAATTTATCATAAACTTAAAAAAATTGATAATTTGAAGTTAGGTTAGTTACTCGACTAGTAAAGTTATAACCACTTTCCATAACAATATAACTCTTACTAAAGAAAATGATGAGAAAATTAATTAATTTGAAACAAATTTTAACTGTATAATTTAAAAAAAATTCAAGAAACAAAAAATATGTGTTATTGTCTACGTTATCAAAATGATAATTGGTAGAAAACGATAAAGAAAATAAAGATGTGGAACTTATATCTTTAATCGGGTGATCATGTTAAGAAAATGAAATATTTATGTTCAAAAATCAAAAGTAAAAAGCTAGGTAAATTATTAAAGTAAAAGTAAAATGATATTTTTTTACTATTATAAATAGAGATTTTTTGTGTGTAAAAGGAACCTTTATTTCTATTATTTGGATACAAATTCAACAATAGTAAATTCTTTATTCTAAAAATTATTCATCTAATAATTATATATCTAAAAATTATGAGTAGTTAAGAATCTCTTAAAGTTCATTTAGCAACTTTTGTAATAGTTATTGATATTATAATAAAATGTGATACAATTACTCTTTTTCTATTCTCTAATAAATCTATTTTGGACACCATATTACGTATAGATGTAAAAAGTTCGTCATTATCATAAGGGTGTTGAAGCCTAAACAAACTAAGACATGTGAGGTATAACAAAAGAAAATGAACAACAAAATAGGAGATCGTGATAAACCCATTAAATTCAGGTATAATAGTTATAATTTTAAATCAATTAAATATTTTAAATAATTAAATATTTGATTATAATATTTATAAAATTAATAAATAATAAAATGAAGATAAAGAAACTAGGCACAAGTCTATATAAAAATAAACATAAATAAATAAATATTTTAATAAAAAACATAAAGATTTGACTTTAAATAATAATTTGTAGGACGTAACAAATGGTGTTTTATAACGATTAATCATAATTTGATATGAGAGTTATAGAAAAAAAAAACATGTCATTCGATAAAAAGTTAATGTTGTTATATTTAAAGATATTAGTGATATTAATTATAAAAATTAAGAAAATTATTACTATATTTATAAAAATTAAAAAATATATAAAGATATACTAAAGTTTAGAGACATTAGTAATAATTTTTTATTTTTTTCATTTTATGATTCCACGTCATTGGTGAAAAATAAATAAATAACCGATGGCGGTATTCTGGCATTCTGTTTTTTCTCTTCCTCTTTTTTTCCCTGGGGAGTCGAGGGTTTACCTGAGTTTCTAAAATCCTAAATCCAGTGTAGATACCAAAATGGATAAAAATGGTGGCCAGGCGGTTTGTGCTAAAGAAGCTCTTGATCTGCTCAATTGTGTTACTGAGTCTCCTTACGATCAAGACAAATGCGTTCGTTTCTTGCACTCCTTACGCGAATGCGTTCTCAACAAGGTGACATTCCTCCAGTTTTGCGAATTTTGTCCTTTTCTTTTTCTTCCAGTTTATTTTGTTGATGATTTCGGAATTAAATTCGACCTGTGATTTATAGGGTCTTGAAGCCCATTCCATTTTTATTTTGAACTTCTGATTCCGTGTACTTGGTTGCCCGCTCATCTCAATCTCGGTCGCTAAGCATAAATTATGTTCTAATTTTTAATTATTTTTTGGTATATTGCTCGATAACAGATATCGTTTCCACAGTTGATAGTGAACTAGTGATGCGTATCAAGCAATCTCAGTTTTATAGCTTGTAAAACGAGTTTTGTCAACTACTGGTGACCGAAACTTACAAGTAAAGAAAACAAGGGGGGAAATAATAAAATGTGTAGGATTCTTCAAAATAAAAGCTAAATTCATTATGTCTAAACTGTTTCATTCAGTAAAGGATCAATGTGATTGTTCTGATTTGTTGGAATTGGATTTGGATACAGCCTAAAGTCGGCCTTTTTCATGCTTTATCTATTAGTTCTGATGTATTTTTGAATGACTGATTTTGTTAGTTTTATATGTCTAGACATTTTATTATTATCTCTCACAATTGATATTGAGGTTCGGAAATCTTGACTCTGGTAAGAGCATATCAAATATGTTGGTTTAGGATGCTGAACAGTCATTACTAACTATTATGTTCCATCGCTTATTGTCGTCAGAAAATTACTGTAATCTAATGGAAATTGTCTCAAGGTCATTAAATAAACATGCTTGTATGAAAGGTTGGTCTTTCGGATGAGTTTTTTTATTTTATTTTTCTCTTTCTCTTTCTCTTTCTCTTCATGTCATTACTGATGCTTGTACATGAATATATTTCAATAAAATGATTAGGTCCCACAGCCCTGCTTTCTCTTGACTAATTCAAAGTTTAATCTGATTTTGGGATTTCTCCTTAGAGTTGTTTCCCTTGAAAAATCGTTTCTTTGGTGTTCTATCATTAGTGTGTAGGCTAAAGTTGGTGCATCTTGAGTGAAGCTTTATGACAAGCTATAATGTAGCTTGATACTGATATTGTCTTTACGAAGTAGTCCCTTTCAAGGGTGCCCTAGTAAGCTGTGGGATTCTTGTGTAAAATCCTAGTGCATAAAGAGAGGTTCACCTTTAGTGGCTTCCCATACACATGTCCCTCTAATGACATATTGGTTGGTGCAGTTGACTTCGAGATTTTGAAACTATCATTTGTATTTAGTATTTTACTGGTAATGTTTCAAGTGCAGCATGTAGACTTTTACATCGTAGACACATCAACCTTCCATTTGACCACTTAACAGCATCATCAGCTGCTCTTATATGTTATTCTTTAAAGAAGCACGAAGATTCTAATTATTCTTCTTCTTTTTTTCTTCTTTCCCAGAAAGTGAAGAAGTTTACTCTAGCTGATCAGAAACAGCCGGAAGCAAAGGCAACTAACAACAAGAAGGCTTGATTGAATCTTTTTTAGCTAGATTATCCGGCTGAAGTCCGTCATTGTACTTCCAATGTAATAACCTTTTTATTAATTTTTTTATGCACGTCCGATTTGATAGCCACCACAATTTAGGGTAATATTTTTATTTTTTTTACTAATTTTCTTGTTACTCATACTGCAGAAGTGCAGATTTTATTTTAAATTCTGATGCTGATAACATCATTTGTTTAATCTGGATATATTAGCATGTCTATGGAAGCTTAGATACAACATTTGAATCCTTAAAAAATTATAATTTGTCAAAAAAATTCATAAATATTTTCACTTCTACAGAGAGTATCTGCTTTCGAAGGGATAAAATGAACTTGCCATGTACTGCCATCCCGTTCCTTTTGATGGCATAGATATATTTGTAACCATTTCCGGCAACGAATAAGCAAATTGCCATGCAATTATCCTTAAATTTTCGTTACATGTATTACATACGACCATTTTGGTACCAGCCTTTCCTCTGAAGCATTTTCCTTGAAAAGAAATATGATTTTTTTTTTGGGCTAAAGAACAAAGTTGATTTGTTGGTATGTTGGCACAATGTTACAAGAGATGTGCCTTATCGTGCTTGGCAAACACAATTTATGTTCGGACTGTGTTCTGTTCTTTATCCTTTCTTATTAGCAAATTGCTCCACAACCAGCACGAGCACAAGATTTTGAAGGGAAAGATACCCAACCGTCTTGTGGCTTATGTAAAAAAAGTTCGCTGGAGTCCCATTATACTTAAATAATAATAGCAATCCTTTTTACGGACTATTTCTCACAATCAGGAGTAGGGATGTGCACGGGGACAGGTGGGGACGGATTTGAATATAACCGTCCCCGAACCGAATTATAAAATCTGTCCCCGAAACCGCCCGAAAACCGTTGCAATTCGGGGATAATTTTTTACCCGCGGTTAACAGTTCGGGACAGTTATTGAAAAAAAACTGAAAAAACCGTTTTTCAAAATCCTATTCAATTGAGCCCCCTTTAGCAATACAATTCAACCAAAACAAATGGTTGATATTGAATTTATTATCTAAATTTGTTATTTTGAGTTTATGATAAAAAAATTTAACATTTAATAATATATATTTCTATGAATCTAGATAACATTAAATACATATAATGATATAAACAAGAAACACAAGATATAAATAAAATATTATAAACTAATACAAATATTGAAATCTAATTAAATAAATAAAAACTTCTTTCTTCTAATTATTCATTTCTTCTAATTATTCATCAACCGTATGCATTTCCTATAAAAATAAACATATAAAATCACTTTTATAAACCAAAATAATAAATTGATTAATCAATAATGTATTTTTTTTACCTCAACATCATCTTCTGCAGTATTAATAGTGGAAGCGGATGAACCAGAAGATAACATATCTGAATAAATTATAAAATATTTAAATACATAATTAAATAATTAATATATAATACATAAAACAAGTGTTAATAAAATATAATATGTATTAAATATATAAACTTATACTTTGTTTATGAATATTAGCCCATAACCAATCTTGAGTACACATCAAAGCTTCAAATGTGTTTTCTTTGAGTCTACTACGATGTTTGCTCACTACTCTACCACTTGTACTAAATGCAGATTCTGAAGCAACTGTGGTAACCGGAATAGCCAAGATATCTCTAGCCATATCATGCATTATTGGATACTTATGTTTATTACACTTCCACCAGCACAATATATCAAACTCTTCATCCGAAATTTCTACATCAGCCTCCTCTAAATAAGAGTCTAACTCAGATTTCAAAGATCTAGCTTTATTTTGCATTAATTTCCATTGTTTATACTCATTTATACCACTAGGATTAAGAATACTAGTACCTTTTGAACTTTGAGATGTATTGGAACGTGTTGAAAATTCAATTTGTCGACTTTCTTCTAAAATTCGTTTATTTCGGTACATATTTATCAAATCATAACATTTTGTTCTCACCTTTTCAATTTCAAAAAAGGCATTCTCTCCATATATTCTTGGAAAATAGAATTCGAGATAATTCATCTTAAATCTAGGATCCAAAACAACTCCTATAGCCATGACAATATTAACTTCTTGCCAATACTTATCAAATTTTACAAGCATGTTTGACGCCATTCCCTTGACCAAATCATCCTCATCATTAATCCAATTATATAATGACAATTTGATGTCACACATATGAGAAAATAACATGTTTATAGTGGGATAGTTGGAACCAGAAATCAATTCAGTAACCTTGTAAAATACTTCTAACTTATCACAAATTGTACTTGCCATTTTCCAATCCAATGCATTAGGAAGACTATTATAATTCTTATCCAATTGTTTTAAACGAGGAAACAATTTCTCATAAAACAATGCATTTTTAAGCATTATAAAAGTAGAATTCCAACGAGTTTGACAATCAAGAGATAAATTCTTACAAGAAGATTTTATCTAACTTTAACAATGCATTGAGAAATTAGATTTAACCCATCTTTCACTACCAAGTTTAATATGTGAGCAGCACAACGCATGTGAAAATATCTCCATACAATAACATTGAAGTTCTATCTAATGAATCTAACATATCAGGTAGCATTGAATCATTAGTAGAACAATTATCTAAAGTTAAGGTTGAAATCTTACGATTAATGTTCCAATCCAAAAAGCAACTCATTAGTTCTTGACCAATAACTGCAGCATTGTGTGGAGCAGGAACATATATAAACCTACAAAAAATTATATAGTAACAATAAAATTGTTATATACAATCATTTAATATATCAAATCTCTAAAAAAATATTTAATAGGAATTGTATAAATTTTAACAATAAACTTAAAAATTACCTTATTATTTTACTATGCAAATACCAATTGTCATCAATGAAATGACAAGTTACAGCCATGAATCCTTTGTTCTGATTTCCAGACTTCCACATATCACTCGTGATTGCAACACGACTTTTATTGTTCTCCAACATATCCATCATTTTTTTCTCAACATCATAAATCTTTATAATGTCTCTCTTAACTGTCGCTCGAGAAATAGGCTTCCATATTGGTTGTAATGAATGTGAATATTCCCTAAATCCATGATGTTCTACAATACTAAGAGGATACTCATGTAAAATTATCATCTTTGCACATTTATCACGAGAAACTTGAGAATTAAAATTCCAATGTCCTAATTCAATTCTATCCCTTTTTTTGTTAGGATTTAACAATGATTGACCGATACCCCTTTCTTGACGTTTGAATGGACAACTTTTTGTATGTGCTTTCAAATGAGATGTCCCATTCCTTGTATCACCTCCTAACCGTTTTCCGTAATAATTACATATTGCCTTCCATATCCCATTAATTTTCTTCCTATAAAAATGAAACCATGCTTCAGACTTTAATTTAGCCTTCCCATCTTCTTCCTCACTACATTCATTTGATGGTTGACTTTGTGTATTTTCAGGTGAAGAGGTTGATGTAAGGAGAGGAACATTTGTATGTTGATCGGCACTTGAAGTTCCACCACTTGTTACCTCCACATTAAGTTCAATGTCATTTACTCCTTGAGATGATTGTGGTGAACAATTCTGAAAAAAATAACTTTCAAAATGTAAATTCATATGTAAAAAATATATACTTATACTTTCTATTATCTCAAGTTACCTTTTCAACATATTCATTTGTCATGATATTTAAAATCTCTCGATAGTCTTGATATGATAACCTCTAATGCCAGTGATCCTTATCCTGGAACGTGGTTGCACACTAAATAGCACACACAAAAAAGGAAACATGAATACCCTAGAGGAAATAGCCAAAACAGGAATGTCCTAATCTAATTTTCTATAAGCATGCAGCAAATTGATGCTAATAGGTTTCTAAAACAATGTGGGACATAAAGAAAAGAGACATAGGTGTGGATAACAAGTTAAAACTACTGACATTATCAAATAAAAGGAAAGGAATGATTGATACTAACAAGATCGTTCTTAAAGAAAACCAAAGAAGTGCGAGTAAGGATAAACCACCGCTTTTTCCAAGATTTCCACCCTATTCCTGCGAGTTCACAAAAAATAATTAAGTTGTGTTACAAAAAGAAATAAATCTAATATATTACTAACGTTCACACATTACTTGAAGTAGCTTACAAAAGTAACATGTTGCAATCAGAATCAATAGTTCAATGGTTTTTTCATGAATGTGTGTTGCAAAGGTAAAGGAAGAATAACTTATAAAAATGAGCAGTATTATATATCACAAAAATATCATAAACACATTTAATCTGGCACAATCTTATTTGATACAATTTTGTAGGCTAACTGTATTATCCAATCAAACTCTACCACATCATTTAAGATCTATAACAAAATTGTGATAATTAAAATTTTCCTATAAAAACTGGATACCAATATATGTTTAATTAATTTATTACTAAAAAAACAATGAATTTTTCTACTGGCAAAGGTAGAAAGTAAAGAAAAGATACAATGCAATACATGAATAAGGAGTCAGGAAGAACACATCAATCTCTGAACCTTATTGCAAAACTTGAAAATTAATTACAATGAAAATCCCAACATATCTTTCAAAGAAAAAGAAAATTACAACATGATAGCCTCAATATTTATTATACAAAAATCAGAATGAGATAAATGAACAAACTCCACAATTGTTGTTTCACTTTTTACCCTTTAAGACTAATTCTGCTCATGCCCATTAAATATCTTATTGTTTCTTTTCACCCTTAAACATAAGACTCGCAAAATAGCTTCAATTCAACAGTTAACACCTCTAAACAACCTTGACTTTTCTTTCACTCTCAGCACTATTAAACATTTCGTTATCAGTCTACGAATCTCAGGAGCAGCCCACTGAATTTTTTTTTCTTTTTTCCTCCCTTAAACATAATCTACAAATCTAAATAAGTTTCAAACAATCACTTTTTAATTTCCCTAACAAGTTGAATTATTTCATGTTTGAAACTTGCCCCCCCACCCCCCTCTAATTATCATATTGTCCAAATCAACCCCATGGAGCTATGTATTAAAATCAAGGGAAGGACTGGTGTTCAAACAAAAAAAAAGGAAAGAAAGAGAAGAATCTCACAAACAACAACATGATCAAACACATTGAACAAGAAACCTGGATAAATCAATCCTAAATTAAGAAGAAACAAGGAAATGAAGAAATATGTTGATCTTCACCAACCTTTAGAAGATATGAAAAGCGGACCACTCTTGAATACCTGCTAAATAGTACCAAGTGTAAGAAAGCCTGATCTGCAGATGGAAGATTGGAAGGAAAATGAAAAAAAATGAGAGAGTAAGAAAAAAAAGGAGGCGCTGAGTAGGGATTATGATTTAGGACGGCAAGCATAAATTAGGTTTATATATTAGGTTAAAAATAAATAAATTTTAATTAATATATAATTTATTTAAATAAATATAATTAATTTCGGGTACGGGTGGATACGGTTTTTAGTATAACCGTAACCAAACCGTACCCGCGCATTTATGTTCAGTTTTTACCCAAAACCGAACCCGTCCCCGAAATTACACGGTTAAAAACCGAACCGTGGGTGCGATTATCCGCGGATAACCGAACCCGCAGTTTTTTTGCCCATCCCTAAGCAGGAGGCTTCAATGATATAAAAACTGACCGAATTGGGTATTAAAAATGTGGAGTTTGCACAAATTTCTTATTCTGATTTTTTATTGCAATGCATTTGAATTTATTAAGAAATATAGTAAGAAAGACTCAATTTTATACTATAATTATTTTAGCACCAGTACTTTTTTATAAGCAAGGGTCACCATTTGAAATTATCCTCGAAGACTAATTCACCATTCTTAACAATAGGAATTAGAGGTTTCTTAGTTTATCATGCTATTATTTTAGGTTTAGATGAACGTGCTTGATAAAAAAGGATTTTGGCTATAGTTTTCCTTGCAAAGATTGGGTATCAATTTAACAAATAACACTCTACCCCACCTAAAAGGACTTATCCTCAACGAATCTTCACCGAAGATTTTAAATTAAAGGTTATTAGTCATCAGATTCTTAGGAATTTGATTCGGCCCAATGTTATTGAAAAATAGTTCAAGCAATATGTATGCAAATATATAAAAAGTTTTCAATTTTGAAGGAGCACATTCCTGCGGATCATCCTATCTTTTGGCATGAAAGCTAAAAGATCATTACAAGCTTTATTTTAACGCCATGTTTTTTAAAATTTTAACCACTCAACCTTTCTACACATAATTTGAGGGTATGAAGAATTCAAATGATTTTTCTTTTTCTTTTTGCCAAAATTGAAAAGGGTGTATTTCTAAACGATCTTGCTATTTTCTTGGATGATAAAACCAAAGAAACATTAGCAACCATAACAAAACGCCATAGGGAAACAATGTGTTGAGGTACGAAAAACTAGATAAACAATAATCATCAAACCATCATAACACAAGAAGAAACAAAATCCACATACATCAATCCATCTGCCAAAGCGTGACTAAACAACTCAACTACACAGATCTTCACATCTAATCTAAAAGAAGAGTTGCCCATCTCATTTTAGAAGCTGTATGATATATCTGCAGCATGAATGATGTAAGTGAGCACCAATGCCACCAACATAAGCACACATGCAATCCCTTGATCTATTGATGTTCCTGCAATAGTCATAGTCACCACCACTCTCTTAAGAATACTTCAATTCAAATTTTAAACGATATCAAAATCAATAAAGACTCGTTTGTAAAGAGTTTTGTTTTCTTGTATTCGAAACTAATTTTTTGTTTTCTAATTCATTTATAAAAAATAAAAATAAAAACTTGTTTGGGTAAAAGTTCTGTTTTCTTATTCAATTTTCCTGTAAGTCACAACAAAGAAGAAGTACAATTAATTAATGAAAGGAAAAGTAAACTTACATTATGGTTTTTCACAAAAAAAAAAAATGTTTCAGAAATAATAAAATTGTGTAAAAATGAAACTAAATACCTTGATTTTAAAATTGAAAGTAAGACTCATTTTGTAAACTTGGATTAAAAAAAACCTTGAAAATAAAATTGGTTATAAACGTATCTAAGAGCCGATACTAAAAGCATGATGATATACTTGATTTAAAATATTTAAAACAATGTGATTTGAAATTAACTATATTTTCTATGAAAAAAAATATTCTGTTCATTATAAATTTGTAATGCATGTAAATTTTCACCATGAACCAAACTAATTATGCATTTAATTAGCTTGAAAACTCACCAATCTTGAAACTCAATTGTACACATTTCAATTTATTCTTCTTTCGGATTCAATTTAATCATCAACACTCCTTCAAAATTCTTAGACTTCAAATTTTCAACATATATCATAATCAATAAACTATAATATATATAAGATTAGACTACATAATCAACAATATTTTGGAATTCTGAAAAACAATTATATGCATTAGGATAAAATTTCAACCAGGACACATGACAGATTATACATTTTAATTTACTCGAAAACGGACCAATCTTGAAACCCAATTATACAACATTCGATTTAATCTTATTTCGGATTCCTGATGATCTCAATAGATTTTAAAAATGCAGCAGCAGAGACATTCAAATAAACCAATTCGGATCTGGAATATATATTTATATTAAGACTGGCCACGATAATAGTAGAGACAGCAAACTAACCATCGCTAGTGGGAGCAGGTGCCGGAGCAAGAGACTGAGCCTGTACATCCGGGAGGAAAACACTGAGAACGAGAGCTACAATAGCCAACAATGTGAACAAAACCCTAGAAACCGCCATTTTCATCTGTTGGTTAGCGCCGAATTATAAAGGGACTTTAAGGTTAGAGAACAAAAATCTCTCTCTACTACGCAATGACTCTTAGTCGTAGAGAACCGCGGAGAGATAAAGAAAATGCAGACGGATTTCAACGGTGAAGCGAACGTGAAGGGAATGATGATTGAAGAGAAGAGGTGGAGAAGAGATAGAGAGCTTTATATTGTGGGTTAGGGTCCTTGCAAGAGAGATAACCGGTAAAGCCAGTTAAGCCGGTAATTTTTGGAAGGTTGAAATTGTAGGACCCACGCGCATGTTACGATCAGTTACTGAGTCTTAGCGGAGACTCACGCGTGTGAAAAACTTTAATAAAACAAATCCAACCTATGTTAACGGAGCTAAATCAAATCAATTACATAAAAAAAAATTAATTGAATATTTAATGTTTTAATTGGTTTAGATTAGATATTATTTAATTATCACTACCTAAAACTTTATAAAATTCGAATAAATACATATATATATATATATATATATTATTTTTATTTTATAGAATTATCTTTTTAAATTTCACTTATTTTGAAGGGAGCAATTTTACGGATATAAATATTAAAAAAATAATTATTTTAACTTAAATATATTAAATAAATAATTGAAATATAAAATTTATAAATTTAAGAATAATTAAATTAACATTAGAAACTATAATATAAAAGTTAAAATAATTAATAAAAAAACTTATTGGATAAAAATGATTTTTTTTATAAAACTACTTGAACTAATCTAAGAGGAACCAAACTAAAAAAAATAGTTTGAATTGGAATGATTTATTAAATTTATTAGTTTATTTTAATTTTAATTTTTCAATATTTTATCATATTAATTTGATTTCGATTTTAATATAAAATTAAATCAATTCATATATCACTATTATAAAAATCTTATCTTTGTCATTTAAATTTCACCAATTTATTAAAAATTAGTGAAAAAAATTAAAATTCATTAGTTTATGAAAATCAACCCCAAAAATTCACCTGATTAAGAATAAATTTACGAGAAAAAAAACATCAAAATAAATTTAAATTGATATTAAAAATATCAAAAATAATGTTTAAAATGTAGGGGAAAATAATAATAAGAATTAACCGAAATAAAAGAAGAGTTTAATGTCTTGTATTGAGAGTTGATATTATTAAAAAATCATTATTATTTTATTATATATATATATATAATAATAATAATAATTTTAATTTATATTCAACTCCGGTTATATTTTTGGAGTATATGATAATAAAAGAAAGTTTGTTGGTATTAAATTTAACTTAGATTTTGTTAATTGGTATTTCTGTTAACACTAGATGGCAACATTCTTGATGGATTTGTATGATACAAAAACTCATGAAAATCATGGATTGTCCTAGGTTGGATTTTGGTATTCAATGCTTAATTTAGTATGTGATTGGACAATGTACATAAAATTTAAATCTTGTTATGTAACGAATAAGAGAAAGATTTTTATGATCGTAATTATTTATTATAAAAAAGAAATTATTTTATAAAATGTTCAACATTGAATATATAGGAAGTATTCTTTATCACTGTAGAGATTTTATTATAACATCGTGATTATCTTTATATTATATCTTTGAAACGATTATGAGATAATTATTAATAATTTATCTCTTAAGATTATTTAATTGTTATGTTTATATGATATCTCAAATTTTTTCAAAAGTTTTAGTTTTGATTATAACTACTTATTATTTATGGTATTATAGTATATAAATTAAATTCAATAAATTTTAAAATAATATGTGATAATATTATTAATAAATATAATAAAAATGTATACAACTCACATAATTATAAACAATAATAAATTAACAAATAAAATGAAATTATAGTAAGTAGTAATTGGGAAATAATTTTGCTTATTTATGCAAACATTTGACTAATATTTTCCTAATTTTAAGAACTGTTTCACCTTCTATCAAAAGAGTGTTTATTAATTAATGTTAGTATTGCTTTTAGGTTTGGGTGTTGCATGATATAAACCAAAGTGATTGTATTTTGAACCAATAATGGTAAATGCAAAACATGATAATTGGGGGAATCATAAGACTTTGTGGAGTTCAATTATATATGGGAAGCCAGCGAATGCCAACCAAAGCCTTGTTGTAGCTTGGAATATGCGACAACTATACCAATGTCCAAACACCTGATTTCACAAACATTCTTGTTGGGGAGGTTGTTTTTACTTCAAATGTTTTGAACTATTTTTAGTGCGTAAGTTTATTGTCACTAATATTTAGATGGCAACACATATAGTGATATATAGAAAATGGCATCAAAGTATTATTCTTTTATTTTTATTTTTTTGTTTTATCTTTAATTTCTTTTTATATTTTACTTTCAATACATTAGTTCAAAAATTATCAGGAATGGAGATTAAGAACGTAGAAACGTCTGACAATTTTATTATTGAAAAAGTTTAAAAATATTACACACAAAACTATTATTTATATTCTATCTAAACTTTATAGCCTTTTATTTGTTTAGAGAATATACACATGTGAATCAATGATAAGAATATGAGATAATATCTCTAACAACTAATAACAATATTAACACTACTCTTAACCAAATATAAATAATTTTTAAAATATTATTAATTTGTGTGTGAGATACAAAAACTAAGATGTTGGGAGTGTTTTAGTAAAACAATCAACAATCTCTACTACAAAAAAAGTGATTAATAATCCCACTTAATTACAAATAAAATAATGATCTAGTTTAATATGTTTGATTCGAATATGAAATATCGATTTGTGAGCCAATATATTTGCACTTACATTACCTGTAAGTAAAATTGACAAATGTGAAGAAGAAATATGAATTTCAGTTAATAAAACACAAAGCCAAATGATTTCAACAAGCTATGACATAACATGATATTTACTTTCAATGCAACTTCTACAAACCACCTTTTGTTTCGAGGATTTCCAAGACACCAAAGACTCACGGAAAAAAATACAATACGTACCAGTATTACGTCTATCATCAAGAGAACTAGAGTAAATGGCATCATAATAACCAATGAGATCAAAAATTGAGGAACCCGTTAAAGTGAGGGTAAAATGAAAAATACCTTTAAGATATTAAAGTAACTTTTTAATTACTAACCAATGATCTTCACTTGGAGCAGCCATAAAACAGTACAACTTATTAACACCAAAAGCTATATTAGGTTTTATGAGTATAAGGTACTCAAGAAAAACTATTTCGACCATATTCAAATGCATCCTATAAATACAACCATCAAACTTGCTAAATTGCTTGCATGAAACCATATGTGTAGTAGCTGATATCTTGCGAAGCTATGGCTTCTAAGAGATCTATGCAACCTTAACACCAAAAAAGTAACGAAGTATCCCAAGATCCTTTAAGACAAAATTAAGATAAGATTAAAAATTAAGGTATCAATAACAAATGAATCAATTTCAATAATAAGAATATCATTAATATATATCAAAATAAAAATAAAAACATTATTAGGTTTATTGAGGAACAAAGAACTATACTAGTAATTATAAAATCCTATTCTCAATAAACAATTACAATACTTGGCACTTTTTAAAAAAGTGATTTAATTTGATTAAAAATGACTTTAAAATAAATATTTAAATATTTGCTATGAAAGTATTATAAGTAATTTTAAGTATTTCTTTAACAATTATTTTAGAGAGAAACCAGGTATATATACGAGACTATTTTTCTTAAAAATATTACTTAAAAAAATACATTAATAAAGTTTTTCAAAATTTTGGAAAGAGATTACTTAAAAAGTGCTTTAGGTATTAGGAATCACAATCTCGACTAAAAAGATAAGCATTTCCAAATGGATACAAAGTTTCCTTATTTTTCAAGCTTTGAGAGAGCTTTGCAGGTGTTTAAGGAAGGAGAAGTTTATATTAAACAGTGCTTGGATACTAAAGACTGGTGGGGAAAAATAATGAAATTTCACCAGAATAAAGACTATATAGAAATCCATGTTCACAATCTATTCACCCACTTCCCTGCTATTATTTAGGTAATTGAAAATAGTGGGAAGATTTCTGATCTTGATAAACACGAGATACAAAAGAAAAAGGTCATGCTGACAACGAAGTATGATAAGGAGTGGAATGATCCAGTGCTTTTCAGTTGGAAATTTGGAAAGAAATATTTGATCCCAAGGGAGATGTTCAATAGATTAGACACTCCTTGGAGGGAAGATATGTGGGTTTTAATTGAATACTGAAGGAGAAGAAGAGTTCATGATCAAATATTGGTTAAAAATAATTAACTATGGCTTGTTGACTTGATGCTCATTAAACTAAATGGATCAGATGTTACAAGAGGAAAACTCTTTCCTTAGTGGTTTAAAAGGATAACTTAGTTCGAGGTGACTAACTAGAGAGGAAATGTGATAAATGAATATGTAAATAAATGTATTAAAATAAATAATATAATAATAAAAAAGTATCGTTTTTATAAAGAGTATGTTATTAGAAACTAATTTTTAAAATTAAAAAAAATAAAAATAATTTTTTGTGTTTTTATATTTTAAGAAATCAAAATTAAAAAACTAAAAATAAATAACAATAATTAATTAAATTAGATTTAAGGTATAATCTCTTTCCAAAATTTTGAAACACTTTATTAATGTTTTTTTAAGTAATACTTTTAAGAAAAATAGTTTTGATTCTATAAAATAATTACTAAATAAATAATTAAAAATACTTAAATATTTATTTTAAAATAATTTTTAATCACTTTTTTAAAAAATGCCTAGTATCAAAAGTTGTGTTCTTGTTTATTGGAAATGAGATTTTATAGTTTGAAGTCTCACAGTTCTTTGTTCCTTAAGTTATCTCATATGTTGTCGTTTTTTTTATTTTTTATGTACTGAACACAATTTTTACAAATCAAATCAGATCATGCTAGAATTTGTAGTAAATCATTAGGTATAGTTGTCTTCAAAATTGATAAACTAAACATGTTCTTTCGACTCTCCTTAGTGACCCTAAGATCAGCATCAACACCAAAAGGTCCAAAACTATCTTTTGAGCCAAATGGTCATAGCAACATGAAGATGAACCGAGGTAATCAGCTACCAAGAATCGCAAGTCCTCCAAAAAGAACCAGAGGTAGAGCAAGTACACATGCTTGGAATTTAGACACTTTAACTTTAGTTATTCTAGTGTTTGCCTTCCATTTGATTATTTTTGTTTTAATTGTAGCACTGAGAGTGATGTGAAGTTACACCTCCTCCATATATACTCTTCTTTAGTTCCATACATGTTCTTGTATCATAGCCACTATGGAAGGATTTTGCTTTTTGTTGGTCTTGTATGTCCGAAAATCTATGATGGCTCCTTTTCTATATGTTGTCCATCTTTTCTATAGTCACAATATATCAATCAATTGATCTTCTGATTTAACAAATAGAAGTTGAATAATTTTTTCTTCAAGATTATGTTTGATGAAGTTCCGATCCACTTCAACATGCTTTGTGCGATCATGTTGGACTGGATTGTGGGAGATGGCAATGGCTGTTTTCTTATCACAAAATAAGTTCATTTTAGTGTTAGGAGCAACACCAATCTCAGTTAGAAGTTTTTTCAACCAAAGGAGCTCACATATTCCCTTGACCATTCCTCGAAATTCAACTTCAGCGCTAGATAAGATAACTATCTTTTGCTTCTTGCTCCTCCATGTAACAAGATTACCCCTCACAAAAGTAAAGTACCCAGCAGTAGATTTCCTATCCTTGATATTCCCTGCCCAGTCTGAATCTGTATATCCAACGACTTTCAATTGACCATTCCTTGAAAACAAAAGTCCTTTCCTAGGGGAGGATTCGCATGACGGCATCCATATGGTCTTCACTTAGGCAGTGCATGAACTGATTCACGACACTCATAACATAAGCAATATCAGGTCGAGTATGAGATAAATATATGAGTTTACCTACTAACCGTTGATATCTCTGTTTATCTCCTGATACTTGGTCCACATATTCTCCAAGTTTATGATTTTGAACCATTGGAATATCGACAGATTTACAATCTAGTAGTTCTGCCTCTGCCAGTAGGTACAAAGTATATTTTCTTTGGGAAAGACATATGTCTTGTTTTGATCTGGTTACCTCAATACCTAAAAAGTATTTGAGCCCTCCCAAGTTCTTCATTTCAAACTCATTTGACAGTTGTTCTTGAAGTTTAGAGATTTCTTCTTTATCATCACAAGTAATGATCATGTCGTCTACATAGACTATAAGGCCTGTTATCTTCCCCAATCGATGTTTTAGGAAACGAGTGTGGTCCGAGTTGCTTTGTTGAAACCCATATTTCTTCATTGTTGAAACCCATATTTCTTCATTGTTGAAACCCATATTTCTTCATTGTTGAACTCAACCTACCAAACCATGCTCGAGGTGATTGTTTTAGTCCATACAATGCTCATTGTAATCTACATGCAGTTTCTTTTCCTAATGTAACAGTATATCCTAGTGGGATATCTATGTAAATCTCTTCTTCAAGATCACCATGAAGGAAGGCATTTTTTACGTCAAGTTGGTGCAATGGCCAATCTAAATTTGCTGCAAGAGATAACAAAACTCTAACAGTTTTTAGTTTAGCCACAAGTGAGAAGGAAGGCCAGATTAGTTTATGTAGTATTGATGTATTCTACCTTTTGTCTTCTATAGGATATTCTCACCAAGGAGATCATTGGGCGTGGTACTAAGTAAGAGCCAATCACATGCAAAACACTGTTGGTAACAAGGAACGTCAAATTTGGTTATGTCATCGTCAATTTGGGCATCCATCATTCGAGTATTTAAAGCACCTACTTCCTAGAATCTGAATGGTTTTTCCCATCACTGGTATCCAATTACCCTCTTCAGGGGGAGAGTTATGGTGAAGAACGAAATTGGTTTGATGTTGAAATATTAGATACTAATAACAATCCAGCATACTCGGATCATGCCAACAATATGGAGGAGCCAGTACTTAGACCCGAACTTGAACTTCCAAGAATTGAAGTTGAAGTAATAACTGAATCTCCAGAAGATGAAGTGGTTGATGCACCCCTCCACTCTCTAGTACCCAATGATCCTCCTGCTGAGAATACTCCTGAGGTAAGCTATCCTATCACACCTTTACAAACTAACGTTATAGATACATTTATTGGTTATGCTCTGCCTTTCAGACACAATTGAGGCAAACCTCCAAATCGATACTCCCCAGAAAGAGAAGAACGACAATCCAAGTATCCAATAGCCAATTATGTATCTACTCAGGGCGTTTGCACAAACACTCTCCTCGTGTCAAATTCCAAGTAGAGTTGAAGAAGTCTTATCTAATCCAAAATGGGCTCAAGCTATAAAAGAAGAATTTGAGACATTACAGAAGAATAACACATGGGTGTTAAGCAAGTTGTCTCAATGGAGAAAAATGGTAGGATGTAAGTGGATTTTCTCTATTAAGTATAAAGCAGATGGGTTAGTTGATCGATACAACGCGAGGCTAGTAGCAAAAGGATATACACAGAAACATGGGATATATTATCAAAAAACCTTCTCACCTGTGATCATTACGGTCTGTCAGACCTCTTCCCTACGTATGAATCCATATATTTGTTCCACCGTAGGGAATTGTTTGATTTGAAGCACATCATTCGAGTTTTGTCGAGTCTGTCATCAAGTCCATCGAGGAAGGTATATACTCGATCTTCTTATACGATGGAGTTGTATTTTTGTATGTCAATCTCACACTTCATTGGATTAGGACGACGAAAATCAATTTCTCGCCACAACCATTGAAGGTCATTGTAGTATTTTTCAATGGATCCACCCGCCTGCTTCATACGAGTAACTCGACGGCGAAGATCATACACTTGAGACGTGTCTGTCCCATCATAGTATGTGGTAGCAGTAGAATCCTAAACCTGTTTCACAGTTGGGAATCGAATAAAATTTGCAATCAATGAGAGGTCCATCGAATTGATCAACCATCCTTTAACAATGACATTTTCAGTGCGTCATCTCCTGAATGAGGGTTCGGTTTCAGCAGGTTGAGGAAAATCCCCATTAATATATCCCAGTGTGTCTTTGCTAGAGATATACATCTCCACCACCTGGGACCACAAGGCATAGTTGGATTCTCCCAACTTTATACTAATGGGAGTAGTCGACGCTTCAGTTAGCGGAGGTTATGAGGTGATCTGAGCTCTAGTTAGAACTTCCGTCATTTTTGTCGTCAAATCTTCTAATATAAAATTGGTGGTTAAATCTCTAGATTCTGCCATGAAATCTAAAAAAAATTCCTTCCTTTTTTTCCTTTTTTTACACTTCATACACTATATATAGAACATTTCGTAACCCTAACTCATTTTCTTTTTCCATTTGTGCAGCCCTCTGTACGTTTTTTTCATGCTGCCCTCTACGGTGCCTTCTTCGCGCAGAGCGACACCTTTCTTCTTTTGATGGAAGAACCCTAGCCGACTACAGCATCTAGCCAGAGTCAGCCCTCTACCTGGTCCTCCATCTCCGTCTCAGTGAAGCGTCGCTCTTTTTCTGCTTCGTTCCAAGTTTCTCCACGATGACAGCTAGACTGGTACGTAGAGAGACTGCACCAGCCCCAACGAGTAAGCGACGTTGGGCAACTACGATGGCTCCAACGAGCAGATAGACTTGAAACGCAGGTAAGCTGCAATGGCTCCAACAAGCAACTAGATCAGTATGGCTCCCTGAAGGGCTCTGTTGAGGTTGCGACGGTGAAACTGACGCTGAGCAGAAATGATGACTCTGGATACTAGATGGTCGCAGCACTGGTGAGGCTTCACTGTCTACCCATCTCCTCAGGTTTCAACCTCTGTGGTTAAGCCTTACAACAATGTTCTTTGTACTTATTCCCTTCTGGAGCACACTGGTGTTGTTGTTTTACTTGATGATATTTTTTCCAGTATTGCAACTGATTGGTTTCAACGAGTAAAACAGAAATCAGCTTCGAGGAAAAATGTAAACCAGAAATCAGCTTCGAGGAAAAATGTAAACCAGAAATCAGAAATCAGTAGGAGAACATAAATAAGCATAACAGGTAATTCCATTAGTCAGCAATAACTTGCTCTGATTCCATGACAAATATTGTGTTTCTTTGATAATTATCATGTATATTTCATTATTATTTATGTTCTCGTTTTTCTGTACAAGAGTATAGTATTTGTATACTAAGAAAATGGAAAGGAAACAAATTACGACATTATTAATTTCCACTATCATTCTTATCTGTCACATTGGTGCTTGTTATCTACTACAATTTACTACATTGTTGTCTGTTTGTTGTCTACCATACTACTCACATGCCAACAATATGATCTCAACAAATTAAATGATTCATGATTGATTGTTGGAAAAAGTTTGCCAAACTTATGAGATGTAATTAGCGTAGGAAGGGATCTTTAACAAGCAATAAGCATAAATCTTAAAGGAAAAAAAAAACATAGATACACCAATTCAACCATTCTTGGCAATTAAAACTTGAAATGTTCTTGAATTATTTAATTTTTTGGAGAACATAATACAAGATTTTTTATATTAATTGATACCTATTTTTCTCTTTAAATTTTTTCAGTCTTTTTTATTATTATATACATTGTTACTGTTGTATATAGAACTTAGTAGTAGTAAATTCATTCTCCTTTTCACAATAATAAATATCATTTTTTAATAATTAAAATATAGATTAAATTAAATCATTGATGTCTAAATTTTAATTAAATTCATAAATAAATCTTTAAAATGTTAAAATATAAGATTTAGTTTTAAAATTTTAAAAATCTATAGGATTTTAAATTTTTAAATATTAATCCTTATTTTAATATTAAAATATATATTTATAGGTGAATTTTAGAAAAAAATTATAACAAAATTATGTGATTTAAAATTTAAAATATTAATTTTACAAGTTTGAGTAATAATTATTACTCATTTATTTTTTGAATTAGTTTGAGAGGATATATTCTTCATAAAAGGAGATATATTTAAGAGGAATTGCATGGAGTAACTTTTTATTTAAAAATTAATTATATTGATTAATTTATTTTAAATAACTATATTTTATTAATTTTATTATTATATTTGTAAGTATTTTAGTATTTAAATCAATTTTGATAATTTTATCACTTTATTTTTTTTTATTCAATTTTTTTTAGATATTTTCTCTTCAAATATCTATGAATGTATGTTTTATTTTTATTAAATTTAAAATTTTCTTAAAAAAATATAAAAAATCAAAATTAATAAAAATAAATAATGTATTTAAATTTATAATAGTAAATGTCTAAAATACATTAGTTTTAAAAAATAGGGTTAATATATTCGATTTCTAAAACTAGACTTAAAACAAAAGGTCAGTTTATCCTAAAATATGTAACACTTGATCTTCGTCTCCCGATCTTCTCAAATCGAGAACATTTGATTCAATTTTGCTGTCGCCGTCTCAACCTTGCCATGGGTTCTAGCGCAGACCCAAACTTGGGTTATTTAACCCGAAAGGATACGGAAGTGAAACTACCGCGTCCGACTAGGGTTAAGAACAAAACCCCCGCTACAATTCAAATCACCGCCGAGCAAATCCTCCGAGAGGCTCGTGAACGCCAAGAGGCTGAGATTCGACCACCCAAACAAAAAATCACAGACTCAAGTGAGCTCGCCGACTATCGTCTCCGCAAGCGCAAGGAATTTGAAGACTTAATTCGCCGTGTTCGATGGAATATCAATGTATGGGTCAAGTACGCCAAATGGGAAGAATCGCAAAAGGATTTCAATCGGGCTCGGTCTGTTTGGGAGCGAGCACTCGAGGTCGATTATCGGAACCACACTCTTTGGCTCAAGTACGCCGAGACAGAGATGAAAAACAAGTTCATCAATCATGCAAGGAATGTTTGGGATCGAGCTGTTACTTATTTGCCGAGAGTGGATCAGTTGTGGTACAAGTACATTCATATGGAGGAGATTCTAGGTAATGTTGCTGGTGCGAGGCAAATTTTTGAGAGGTGGATGAATTGGATGCCAGACCAGCAAGGTTGGTTATCGTATATAAAGTTTGAACTTAGATATAATGAGGTAGAGAGAGCAAGGGAAATTTATGAGCGGTTGGTGCAGTGCCATCCAAAGGTAGGAGCTTGGATTCGATTTGCTAAGTTTGAGATGAAGAATGGTGAGATTGCTAGGGCTAGGAGTGTATATGAGAGGGCTGTGGAGAAGTTGGCTGATGATGAAGAAGCTGAGGAATTGTTTGTTGCTTTTGCTGAGTTTGAAGAGAGGTGTAAGGAGACTGAAAGAGCTAGGTGTATATACAAATTTGCACTCGATCATATACCAAAAGGGAGGGCTGAGGATTTGTATAAGAAGTTTGTGGCTTTTGAGAAGCAGTATGGAGATAGAGAAGGGATTGAAGATGCTATCGTGGGGAAGAGAAGGTTTCAGTATGAAGATGAAGTGAGGAAAAATCCTCTCAATTATGATTCTTGGTTTGACTATATTCGATTGGAAGAGAGCGTGGGTAATAAGGAGAGGATTAGAGAAGTTTATGAACGAGCCATTTCAAATGTTCCTCCTGCAGAGGAGAAACGGTATTGGCAGCGGTACATCTATTTGTGGTATGACTTAATACTTATGTTGGAACATTTATTTTAAGAAGTACATGTTTTTGTTTTATTTATCTACTTAATTGTTGTCTAATAGGTCTTATATTGAAATATTTACTTTGAGAATCACGTCTTATTTGTTTACTTTATTGGTGTCATTTTTCTATTTGTGTTATATTTAGGATTAATTATGCTTTATACGAGGAACTTCATGCCGAAGATATAGAACGGACCCGGGAAGTCTATAGGTATGCTTCATTATGCTCATACTGCAAGTTTGTTTATTTTACTTTATTTTATTTGTATCTTAGCCATTTAGCCACTTATTTTATTTGACTTTATCTTTTAAGTATCGAAGGACTTAATTTTTGTTTAGTTTTTGAGCACAATTTTTTATTAGAACTTTGTACTTATTCATTCTGTTGAGTACAGTTCAAAAAGTGTGATCACATGTCTGTTTTATGAATATATGTTCGAGATCAGGTTCTTAGTGTAAAAAAAAAATCAGTTGTGTGAATTTGATTAAAAATTTTAGTGATCGTGCAATAAGTTACGATTTCCCACTTATGATTATTGCCTTAATCACTATGTAATAAAATTTGTAAGCCTTTTGGGGATACTTTATACATTTTGATAAAAATTGAGACACATACACTGATACACCCATTTACAACTATGGATGGTTTCTAGTTTCCCTGTGATGTGATCAGATGGCACTGTCTTGCAACTTTGCAATTTTGAATAGATTACTAACCTGCTATAATTTTTTTCCCAGGGAGTGTCTCAAACTAATTCCGCACCATAAATTCTCATTTGCAAAAGTATGGCTTCTTGCTGCACAATTCGAAATACGACAGCTTAATCTCAAGGGTGCACGATTGATCCTGGGTAATGCCATTGGAAAAGCTCCTAAAGATAAGGTATGTATTACTTTATTTTGAATTTTCAATAAGCTATTTTTTAATTATTAAGAATTTAAGCTGATTTTATGGCATTCTTGCTTCTCACTTGTCAGATATTTAAGAAATATATAGAGTTTGAACTGCAACTTGGGAATATAGATCGTTGTCGGAAGTTGTATGAAAAATATTTAGAGTGGGCACCACAAAACTGCTACGCTTGGAGCAAATTTGCTGAGTTAGAGAAATCATTGTCTGAGACAGAGCGAGCAAGAGCCTTATTTGAATTAGCAATTGATCAACCAGCCCTCGACATGCCCGAGCTCTTGTGGAAGGTAACCTTATTTACTCTTCTCTTTTCAGCCTTATCAAATCGTAAAGGTATTTTTGCAGTGACTTAAATTATGCATTATGTGATTTACAGTTTTGTTCAGTACTCAACTACTGTTTTTATATTTTTGTTGTAGTTTACTTTCCATCACTTTTTAGTGCACTGGTGCTCATTTTTATCATGTATTCTTGACCATTGAATTTGGATTGTAATACTAATTTAAAAGGACCCATGCCTTTGTTGATCTCTCTTGGTTCTTCGCATGTTGTAATATATGGAAGGTGTTTATCATATTGTCTGAGTCTGTGATCTGTTTTATCTGCCAGACTCACTCTCTCTCTTCAATAAATAAATTACTTGCTAATAGTGAAAATGTGACTTGGGTATACGAATGAATGCTGAATGCTAGTGTTTGATGGCTTGACTAAGTTGTTTATCTGTCCCCAAAAAACCTTGGTGGTTTAATGACATCATACCGATTACTTATATTTGATAGGCATACATCGATTTTGAAATATCAGAAGGTGAATTTGAAAGAACCAGAGAACTTTATGAGAGACTGTTAGACCGGACAAAACACCTGAAAGTATGGATAAGTTATGCCAAGTTTGAGGAATCAACATTTCATGAGGGAAATGTTTCAGATCCGGTAGATAATGACATGGAGGACCAACCTCACGAACAAAAGAAACAATGTATTGAGCATGCTAGAAGTACGCATTCCTTCCTATGTTTCAATATTGTTTTTACTAACTTATAGGTGATTACTTTTGGGTTTCGTATGAACTATTCTCATATTTTTTATATCATATAAAACAGGAATTTTTGAGAGAGCTGTTAATTATTTTAGAACTTCAGCACCTGAATTAAAGGAAGAAAGGGCCATGCTAATGGAAGAGTGGTTGAATATGGAGGCTAGATTTGGTGAATTGGGCGATGTTAGCTTAGTCAAGCCTAAGCTTCCAAAGAAACTTAAAAAGAGAAGGCAAATAGTTGGTGAAGAGGGTCCTGCCGGGTATGTGATTTCTTACCTATTTTTTGACTGGGAATACCCATTTGAGTTCGCCTTGTAATTAGTTTTCCTTCTAAAAGAGCAATTTGATGAGTTCTGTGATGAGCAGTTTGAAGAGTTTTGACTGTTCCTTTGATTCCATTTCTTAAGGTGTCTTTGTTGCTATTGTGTATTTTCTTTTGCTGTGTCATTTTTCACGTGCTAACAAAGAATTTCGATTGGCAGGTATGAGGAATACATAGATTACCTATTCCCAGAGGAAACCCAGACCACAAATCTCAAGATATTGGAGGCTGCTTATAGGTGGAAGAAGCAAAAGGTTTCATCTGATGAGGATTAGGAAGATTATGCAGTTGATAATGTGTTTTTTCTACTTTTTAATACAAAGCAATGGTATTCCTCCCCAAGTTCTAAGTCAGAAGCATTGGAATAGTCCATTATCAATAGTTCAATACTACAAGGAAATTATTTTCTTGAATTGTTTGCATCATTCTCTAGCAACAGTATTTTAGAATTTGATTGAGCAGCTCGGAGTTCATTAACATGGCCGAGGGCTCCAAAGTTAAAATATGTTTGCCCCTGCCAAGATGCCTCTTTTGCTCGAAATTATTGTCAATACAAATTTTACTCTTGTAGTACATTTGCATTCTAACAATTTTTTTTATAGATATAACGATATTTGGTGTTATTCAAATATAACTTGAAATAACTAGTTGAACCACCATTCTAACCAAGTTCTAACTAGAGAGTAACAGAGGGAATGGAATAGTCCATTATCAATAGTTCAATACTACAAGGAAATTATTTTCTTGAATTGTTTGCATCATTCTCTAGCAACAGTATTTTAGAATTTGGTTGAGGTGCTCGGAGTTAATTTTCAAGGCCGAGGGTTCCAAAGTTAAAATATGTTTGCCCCTGCCAAGATGCCCCTTTTGCTTGAAATTATTAATACAAATTTTAATCTTGTAGTACATTTGCATTCTAACGATTTTTTTTAATTTTTTTTATAGATAACGATATTTGGTGTGGTTAAAATATGACTTGAACTAGTGAGTAACAGAGGGAATGGAAATGCATAAATGTATATGACAAAAAAAGGCTTAAAGTTGAAAGCAACATTTCATTCACTAAAAGTGATAAACAATACAAAAACAAGTCCTCACAATCGTTGTCCTTTATTACTATTTATAGACTAACAAAAACAGAAAAGGCCTAGCATATTGCTCATCGCGCAGAAAGGTAAAACACAATTAAATTATTCTATTAACAGGTAGCACAGTTCTCTAAGTAACACCAATTTTGACAGGTGATTGAGACCAGATAAAAGAAAAGGAAAAATGGTTTTCTTCAAAAGTAACATTTCGGCTCAGATAGAGTTTACTAAGCATGTATATCATTTATGCCTTGAATTAACCTAAGAATGTACAAGGTACATATCTTGGTTATAGTTTATGATTTTCATATGGTCTTAAACAAGGATAATACCAGCATCCAAAATAGAATTGTAAGTGGGTTTTTTTCGAACAATATGAGTGTAGGTAATCTATTGATTAAATAGATATTAGTGTAGAATGTTTCGTCCCAATATAACATAGATATAGATGCTTAAATTAACATAGATATTCTTAAATTAACAATATCTCTATGCTTTCTCTTAACTAGGAATGGGCACGGGACGGGCGGGGACGGTTATATCAAAAACCATCCCCGAACCGAATTATAAAACCTATAACCGAAACCGCCCGAAAACCGTTACGGTTCGGGGACGGTTTTTTACCTGCGGGTAACGGTTCGGGACGGTTATGAAAAAAACCCCGAAAAAAAACCGAAATATATATATAATTTAATTTATTAAATATATATAATTAATTTTTTATTTATAATTTAATATATAATTTAATTAATTAAATATAATTAATTTCGGGTACGGGCGGGTACGGTTTTTAATATAACCGTAACCGAACCGTAACTGTTGTTTCATATTCGGGTTTTACCCGAAACCGTCCCCGTCCCCGAATTTTACCGGTTAAAAACCGAACCGCCGGTTCGGATAACCGAACCCGCGGTTTTTTTGCCCATCCCCTACTCTTAACCAATCTATTTTGTTCATGTACATGGGACAAGAAGTTTGATGTTTAATCTCAGCATTTGACAGTATGGAAGTAAGACCTTGATATTCATCCCAATCACTTTGAAGAGTTTGAATTTAATGACTAAGTTACAATTTCACGTGCCCTTCAAATTGTAAATAGGCTTGAACGATAATAGATTTTGTTTTTAAGAAATAAATCAAAATAAAACGGTTATATTTATCAATAAAATGCATATAATATTTATGTACATTCTTACAAATAATAGAAGATACCCAAACATCTTAGTAAACAACTTGAAGAGGTACTTTTAGCATAAGAGTTTCTACAAGTAAAGGGTAACTAGTGACTTTTACTCATTGCACAAGGTGTACATAAAGTATCATTTGCAAAATTGTTAGAAAAATGTATTTAAGATTGAAGAAGAGCTTTCTTAATAGTTTGAATGGACGCATTAGCCAATCTTCTATGCCATAATTGAAGATTGGATTAGGTGATGGATGTAGAGAGTGTTGAAAAAGAATTCTGTGTAGAATGCAAAAAAAAGAGGATATGTGTGAGGATTAAGAGTATGAGATGACTCATAAACACTAGATGAGTTAGAATTTGACCTTATAAGAGCCATGTCAAAAACATATAACCCATTATGCAAGTGGCCCTTGAGAAGGATGGTACTTATCCTTTGATTCTTGACATAACCCATGTTCGAAACCTAGGCCTAACTCAACCCAATACGATCTCATTGAGTTAAGGGTTGTCCAAACTTATAAATAGTACTACTATCGAACTCCTAACCGATGTGAGACTAAAAGAAACTTAACAGCCCCCCTCCACACGGAAAAATGTGGTCTCACAAAGCCACGGTGAGACTGTTAAGAACAAAGCTCAAGTCACCAATCAAGTCAAGGTCACCTCTGATACCATGTTAGAAACTCAGGCCTAACTCAACACAATAAGATTTCATTGAGTTAAGGGTTGTCCATGCTTATAAGAAACATTGTTGTCGAACTCCTGACCGGTGTATGACTGAAAGAAACTTAACAACACATAAATAGGTAAAACTTAAAAAAATTCTTTATTATCAAGAGTAAATTGAGAAACACTCATTAAGTTTTTGGCAATATAAGGAACACGCAGAATGTTTTTGAGAATCATGGTTTTGTTTGGACAAATAGATGAAGAAAAAGAACTTGACTCTATATGAGAATTTAAGTCTTACCATTAACTATCATCATCGTATCAATACCACCATAAGGTTAAGCTCCATTCAAGTTTTAAATGTCATTAGTGACATAATGTGAGGCTCTTGAATCTGGGTACCATTGAGATTCATATGAGAATTGAGGTTGTGTTTGCGAAAAAGGGAAAGGTTATTATGGTGTTGTTTGTGAATGAAATTGATGGGAAGGTATATTGTAGGTAAGTGGTTAAGCTGTGTTTTGAAAATTGTAAGGTAAGTAGAACCTGAGAGAAGTTTTGAGGGTATAGGAAAGGATTTGATACGATCATCATAACTTGAGCATTGTGAAAATTTGGTCATCTTGGTTGGAATGTATGTGATGTTGGTCCATACTTCTAATGTTGTGATGGAACATGTGGAGGTCTTGCATTGCCTATGTTTTGTGTTGGTAGTGTCACAAAATTCTTGTCAAAATGAAACCAACAGTTGGACACTATGGTGACGTTTGGTTCACAGAATGAAATCGGATTCAGAATGGAATGGAAAGAAAACAATGTTGTTTGGTTTAACCATTGGAATCAAAGAAGGAACCAGTATTACAGTGTTTGGTTTGCCACTGTAATAGAATGAAAAAAAACTGTAAATTGCCTTAATATCCCTATATTCAGTAAAGTTTAAAGAATATCATTTAATTATTATTATTTTCATTAGACAAAATACATTATTAAAATTATTATTTTTCTAAATAAGTTTTAGGGTTTTGAGGTTTGAGATTTAAGGATTTAAGATTTGGGGTTTAGGATTTAGGGCTATATTTATGGGTTAAGGTTTAGGGTTAAAATTATTATTTTTCTAAATAGGGTTTAGGATTTTAGGATTTTAGGATTTAGGGTTTAGGGATTTGGGATTTGGGATTTAGGATTTTGTGTTTTGAGATTTAGGATTTAGGATTTGTGGTTTTAGGTTTTGGGATTTTGGGTTTTGGGTTTGGGGGTTTAGGATTTAGGATTTAGGGTTTTGGGATTTGAGATTTGGGTTTTAGATTTTAGGTTTGGGGGTTTAGGATTTAGGGTTTTGGGATCTAGGGTTTGAGATTTGAGATTTTGGATTTTGGGTTTAAGGTTTAGGATTTTGGGATTTGAGATTTGAGTTTAGAGTTATATTTTGAGTGGTGATAAAATTAGAAAAAAAATTGAGACGAAAATAAAATCATGATTCTTAAAGTGGAGAATAAATTGTAATTCTTAAAGGGAAGAAGGAATTGATTCTATTCCTGAATCCTTTTTCAATCCAACCAGACAAACAAATAGAAATAATCAATTCTGATTCAATTACATTCCTTTCAACCAAACACATCATATATGTCCCATTTTGCCATATAATTGACACTATGGTCGTCCTCTTCCTCGACCATTTCCACAGCCTCTGGTGCCAAAATCATGTTGATAATAGCCTTGATTGTTGTAATTTGTGAACTGTTGTTACTACCATATTGCGAGGTATTTCCATAGCCACTGTGACCAATTAAATTGAGTTGATTAAAATGTCTGGAAGTATCAACAACATTGTGTGTATTTTGCACATTTTTTGGTTTTTCATTTGAGGATGCTAAACCAACAGTTACTTGATTCATGTTAACTGATGGTAGAGATGAGAGTTCAAAAAAAAATTCTTCTAGTAATTCTACATTCATGGCTTAATTGTAAAGCCTTAGCATCTTCTAATGTCACTGTTTCATTTAGCATTCTCTCTGTAAGAGTAGAGAAAATATTATCATAAGATTCATCCAGACCCATAGGACTGTCATGAGTTTTTGTTGTCATGAGTTTTTGTTCATCATTCAAGCCACACCCAGCTGTATCTAACTCATCTGCAAGCATTTTTATCTTCAACATATAGTTATTGATGGATAGGTTTCCTTTCTTCAGAAGTTGTAATTCCTCTCTGACTTGGATGGCCTTAGCTCTGGATTTTGAGGCAAATGAGTTCTCCAACATGGTCCATGCATCTTTAGCTGTGTCAACGCAAGATATCTGCTTCATTATCTCATTTTTTTATGCATGACATTAGCCAATCTTTTCCACATTTTGAAAACTAAGTTGTTCTCTCCATTGGCACACCGTGATGGTGGTGGTTCACACAGAACAAACTGTTCTAATTCAAGGCTCCTTTGTATCTTTAATATCAATTGTTTCCCAATGATGTATTTGTTGTTATCAAGTTTAATAGAAACTAAAATGTTGTGAAAAGTTGTAATTTCTCGATTAGCATGATTCGAGGAATTAAGAGTGTTTATATTCCATTTTTAGTAAGCTCACAGAGCTTATTGGAGCTCTAATACCATAACAAATGTAATGGAAAAGCAGAAACGTAAATGACATATATATATAAAAGGCTTAAAGCTGAAAGTAATATATTTCATTCACTAAAACTGATAAACAATACAAAAATTAGTCCTCACAATTGTTATCCTTTAGTACTACTTATAGACTAATAAAAACAGAAAAGGTTGAGCATCTTGCTCATCACGCAAAAAGACAAATAACAATATACATTATTCTATTACTCGGTTACACTCGTCACATGCCTAAGCAACTAATATTTTGCTGAAAACTCTGCCACTCCATCACATGCTTTGTAACAAACTTTTCCTTTGCTTTTGACCAGTTGCTTCCAAAAATATGGTGCACCTTTTCACAGTTTTTATAAGCCATGTCATTATCTAGCTCACAGTTTCTACCTTGCACCTTTTGATTTTGGAATGTTGTATTATACTCAATAGAGACCATATACTCCATGGAAATTCTTTAAAAACATGGTTAAAAATAGGTACCACATGATTAACATTGGTAGCTCTAATTTCATTTTATTTTCTCGTTCAATTTAGTAGAACTTGTTGGTTGGCAACAGATCTGCGGCTGCATGTGGATATTCGATTTATACCATTGTAATTATTTTTGACTTTATGAGAGAGACATTAAATTATGAACTCATTAAAGAGTCTGGCTTTTTTATTATTATGTGTCTTATTTACTATCACTACTTGTATTTATTTTTCTCTCTTGCAATTAATGGCATTATTGTTGCGTAGGTTCTTTCCTAATCCGTTAAATGCAATTATAGAGAATGCTTGGTTGTCCTTAATTAATCGATATAAATGCCTATCGTTTAGTAATAACTCCTGGATTGGAGCCAATATATATATATATATTACATATGTGAGAAAACTTCGTTTTGCAATATGCAGTGTTGTTCACGCTTTAGTCCATAAAGCCAATGAGGAAAGAGAATGAGATCTTTTATTTATTCTTATTTTTATTTTTGCGTAGAGCTATAAGGATCGTTATTTATTAAGACTTAACAAATGTATAAATATATTTTTTATCTTGAACAAGAGGATAGTAGAAACTTTTCCTTTAATATTTAAAGGCAAATGGTCCTGAACTTGGTAAAGAATGAAAGTAATTAATCGAAATGAATCTTAAATTTATGGGATTTTTATTTCCTTTTCGTTAAATTCTTTTAGAAAGTAAATATGTCAATAAAAATGATTATATTTTTACCTTATTTTCTTTCTATGTTAGTAAACACATCCTTATCGAAAAAAAAAATCTAATAAAAAAATAAGGAAAATATTGTCACAAATTAGTGATGTTTCATCGCATAAGATGAGTTGTAGAATAATTGTGCTTGATGAGTGTTTAAAAAATATTAAAATTATCATGATTTAATTTATTTTAATTGATTAAATAAATTTATATTTGTATGATTTTATCATATTTTATATAAATATATTTTTGAAATTACGAGTATTTTTTTTTATTGTTTTTTAGGTATTTTAGTTCACAAATAACTTAAAGACTCGAAGAAAAAAATACTAGAGGCAATACATCACAAATATATTGAGAAAATAAATGAGTAAACACGCCCAGTCCCGTGCACGCAGCCGCCTAACGTGCCGAGTTCCGAGTGCACATTAGTCCTTCCACGCCGAGTCTTACGCGCAGTATCCCGCTCGCGCTGTGCCGCACACACGATAGTACATTTCATGCCGAGTCTCACACGCGCTAGTCGCCCGTCTACTGCGTTAACAACCTGTATACCGAGATTTTTGTGCCCCATACGTGCGCCAACCTGTCCAAACGCATCCAAATTCAAATTTTGAAATATTCCCCCTCCCCTTTTTTTGACCTTTTCTTCATCTATAAAAGGACATTCTTCCCCGTTTCAAAACACACCATTTTTGAGCTTTTTCTCTCTAACTTTTTCTTTCTAGAAAGTTTTTTTATTATTTATTTTTTTAGTTCTTCTCTTTTTTAGAGGAACTAATTATGTTTTTATAAATTTTTAGTTTTTGATTCAATAAGCAGATATATAAATATGTTTGAAGGTTTTTCAGTAACAGAATTAACATCAAATTATTGTAAGGATTCTTTTAAGATATTATTTTAATGGATTTTTTACAATTATCATTTTATGTTTTATTCTTATATGTTATATTTAATTTGTCTATAATTAAATTTAACATGACTAACTGTTTGTAAATATGATATAATTTTTATGTTGTTATGTTTGCAAAATATTAAATAAGAAAAACACTTTTATAAAAAAAATGATTTTGTTTTTATTTAAGATTTTATATTAAGGATGTTAAAGAGAAATACATTATTTTTCATTACAAACTTAATTCAGAAAATTAGATTTTAAGGTTTAATTATCCGGTCTAATTTTGAGTAGTGTTTTTTTATTTGTTGGTACAATCACCCGGTAGTTAGAGTGAAACTCTATTTCAAATATTTTTTTATAAGAACTATTATTCAAAAATGTATTTGCGACATATTTTCAGTATTGATTTTAAAACTTGAAAGTTATTACTTGGAAAATTAAATTCTTAAGTTTAATTTGGATACTTTAAATAAAATCTAATTATTTGATTCCGCTAAAAGCTGTGATTAGATAATTTGTTATTTTCTTAGAAATAAAACTAAAATTTAATATTTAATTAATTAATAGACCCCGCCTAAAAATATTAGTTAGTTAATATTAAACAAAAGAATTTGGGCCCTATCTAAAGACACTTTTATACAACAAAAAAAATCAATAAATATTAATTTATATTTTTAATAACTTAAATAATACGAGAAAACATAATTAACTTAATTATTATATCCGTAAATACTCCACAGTTATAAAATGATAAATATTTGCATTATTATTTATTGAATCTATATCTATGTTTATATTTATTTTTATGTTATTAGATTAAGAAACATACAAACCAAAATATCGTGACAAAATATTTAGGATTAAATTTCGTTTTTAAGATTTTGAATAATAAATTAAAAATCACATATATTCCTTATTTAGATCAACGTTTAGAATATATTTATTATTTTCTATAAAATAATTCGTACACTTACGAGAGTTTTACAAATAATAAAATCACAATTTTTTTTCGCAAGATCAAAATTTGCATTTCAAGTATTGCGATTTCATTATCATCCATCAAGTTTTTTTGGTTCAAGAAAAAAGTTTTTATTTTATTTTTAAATCTTAACTTTTAATTTTAAATTTAATTTGTTTTTTTTATCTTCAAGAATAGTTTTTTTTATAATAATTTTTAAAATTTGAAATTTGATATTTAATCGAAATGACTTAAATTTATAGGATTTTTATTTCCTTTTCATTAAATTCTTTTAGAAAGTAAATATACCAATAAAAATGATTATTTTTTACCTTATTTTCTTTTAAATTTAGTAAACACATCCTTATCGAAAAAAAACGAATAGAAAAATAAGTAAAATATTGTCACAAATTTGTGATGTTTCAAGATGAGTCATAGAATAATTTGTTGGTACATTTGAGCCCACCTGTTTTTAACCAATAATATTTTTGACAATGGTTTGTGATGACTGCGAGTTTGTGAGAAATAGAAATTTTCGAAGAATAAGGGGTGACTTTTTGGCAAAACTATAGGCAACAAGGTGAGGATTGGTGGTTGGGTATTCTAATCAATAAACTAGGCTCATATTTTGAGTTATTTTATGTAATAAATAAATTCAAATATTTAATAAATTTATTAAACATTTGAATTTACACATCTTATAAATTATTTTTGTCTTGAAAGAGAAACAATTTATTTAATTTTATAAGTCATTTTTAATATATTCGTGTACTAAATAAATCAATAAATTATTAAAAAAAAATTAATCATTTACTTGACAGACCAAGAAAGAGCTAAGATAGTTTGATGTATATTATACATATGGAAAGCGCTTTTTTTCAAATATTTATTCTTTAAATTTTGATGATATTTTCTTTAAGTTTGCTTCCACAATTATGAAAAGCCTTTTCACAAATGCAAAATCATTTTTTAATGCCAATATTTTAATATATATATATATATATATATATAATAGGAATAAGGTTAATTTGACCGTTTGTTCTCGGTCTAGATCGGTTAATTATTTATTTATTTTTTTTACCAATAAGCAGGTTAAAAGGCCCACCACTTTTGCACAAACATCTCATTAAGAATACTACTAATACATGCTCTTATGGTCTGGTCCAGAAATAGCCATTGAGATGACTATTATTCGATGCTCAATTAACGTGAAGTGATTATTTACGCCTATTAATGTAATCTATAAAAATATTCTTATATTTTTAAATAATTAGTTTTTGACTCGTATTACGTATGCATCAGTATATAAAATATAATTCGTTAATAAAATTATTTATTTAGAAAAATTATTTAAATTAACATGTAGTTTATTAAGTAATATATTTATTTTTACCTTATGCTTTTTATTAATACTTGATTTAAAATAATGATATTATTTCTATAAGTATATTTTAATATTTATTTATTTATAAAAAAAATATTAAAAAAATAAAAAATAATCCAAATGACACACAATAAATCTAACAAAATAACTATTTATAAAAGTATATTTATTTTAACAATACTTTGGTATTTATTTGTATTATAAATAAAAAGCGTATTTATTTTTAAAACATTTTTATATTTATTTACGTGTAAAAAAATAGTATAACAATGAAACATAAGAATAACTAATATACTATTCATTGATTATTTTCATATTCATTTATATTATAAAAAAATGTATTTATTTTAAAATATTTTGGTTTTTTGCATGTACAAATAAAAAATTTATTTATTTAAGAAAAAAAAAGCACCAAAAGAGAGAAAAAAACTTAGAAAAAAAAATTAAACTTAAAAAAAATTTAATATATAAAGTTAAAGATAAAAATAATTTTAAAAAATGAATAATAATGAAAATAGTAAACAATAAAACTAATAAAATAATTATTTATAAAATCCTAATCATTTTAAGAATGTTTTGATATTTAATTATATATATAAATAAAAAATATATGTATTCTAGAGATATTTTAGTATCTATTTATTTGTAAAAAGAATTAGTATAATAGTCAAATGGAAAAATAATCAATTTATCGTTATTTATTTATTCTTATTTTTTATTTATAATTATAAAAAATGTATTTGTTTTAAGGATATGTTGATACTTATTTGTGTGTATAAATAAAAAATATATTTATATTAAAAATATAAATGTATTTATTTTAAGGATATTTTGGTATTTATTTGTATGTATAAATAAAAAATGTATTTATTATATAAAAAAATTAATATTTATTTGTATGAAAAAAATTAGTGAAATAGTGAAACTAGAGAATAAGAAATATATTTTTAATTAATTATTCCTATTTTTTATATATAATTATAAAAAATGTATTTATTTTAAAGATATTTTAATATTATTGTGTGTATAAATAAAATGTGTATTTATTTTTGGAATAAAAAGAGTATTAATTTTAAGGATATTTTGGTATTTATTTATATGTATAAATAAAAAAATGCATTTATCTTAAATATATTTTGATATTTATTTATATGTATTTATTTTACAAATATTTTAATATTTATTTGTGTGTAAAAATAAAAAATATATTTATTTTTTTAAAAAGAAGTACAAAAAAATAAGAAACATTTGAACCCAATACTGTTAATTATTTATTTTATTATTATTTATAATTATAAAAAGTATATATATTTTAAAAATATTTTGATATTCGTTCGTATATAAAAAAATATTTATTTTAAGGACAAGATATGTATTAAAAAATTATAAAAAACTTATAATAGTAAAAAAAATTACTTTTTTTAATACATATCTTGTCCTTATTTTTTTTAAACTTATATAAAAAAAGTGTTAGTATTTCAAAATTCAATGAATTAATGTTTTTCATATTATCTTTAATTGATTAAAAAAATTATTATTGTTTGTTTAATTATTATTATATCAAATAAGTTTTTAAAGATATTAAAAAAATAAAAGGTATAAAATAGCACCTAGTTTTTAAAGATATAATTTTAAAACTATATCTTTAAAATACATATATTTTTTAAAATATGATATATAATTTTAAATAATAAAATGAGAAATAAATTTTTTATATTTATTATGTTTTATATTATAAAATATAAATATTTATTTTATATTTTATCGAATAATATATTTGGTGAAATACGGTACGTGAGTTTGGTAAATAATATAATAATAATAATAATAATAATAATTCTGTCATTTCCCTAACGGCCCAACAAATTATGAATATCTAGTTGTACACAACAACTACGCAACATATGCACACCTGATAAAAAAAATACTGACCTAAACTTTTCACATAGGACTCCTTTAAAAAAATATCAAACATATAATGGCCCATCTAATCCAAATTAAAATGCATTGTCGTGAAATACAGCTGATTTTTGCCAACTTCTGCCTTAAAAAATAAATAAATAAATAAATTGAAGAGTTAGAGCGGGAAAAGGCCACGTTGCGACAGAGATGAATGCCCAATAATATCCCTGAAATAAGAATTTCTCGCGCTTTTTTGCTCTCTGTTTTGTAGACGAGAATTTAGTGGATTCAGCTTTTTTTTATTTTTTTTATTTTTTATTATGTAATTCTGCTCAAAACCAGGGTCATTTTTCACTCCAGCAAACGCCAAGCTGTCCATTTCCGAGTAAAAACAAAATCAAAAAATTAACAATAGTAATTGTTAATTACTCCTCCTTACTCAATTTTGTAATATATCAAGTTTCACAAACACTAGCTTTTCCTCTATTTCTTTTGGATTGGAATGAGTTTTTAAATCATTTTTATATTAATATCTTTTTAAATATTATACTCTCTCATAACACAATTAGTTTAAAATTAATTAGATAATATTTATGTTAATTATTGTTCTAAATTTCAAAATTTATCCTTCATAGTGTAGTTAAAAAAATAATTTTTTATTTATTTTTGTAAAATGTTACAAAATTTCCCCAACACTTTACACGTTGAAGTGGAAAATGACAAAAGCATACCTTTGTTTTCCGTTTGTTTCCTGTGAGATGATAAAGAGAGAATGAAGCCAATCTATAATATATGGTCGTTATAAAAGTTTGACATACCTTTTGTTTTCTCAGAAATAAAAAATCCCTCTTCATATGCACTTTTTTCATATAATTTAATTAACTCATTAAGGAAAATGAAAATAAATAAAAAAATTATTACATAAATCATTTAGATTAAATTATATATATATCATTTAGTCACTTAAATTAAAAAGTTTTTGATTTAGTTTCTTAGTTTTAAATATTTAAATATAATAAAATCATAATTAATATAAAAATATTCACAAAATATTTATTTTTTAATATTTTTAAATTATCAATATTTTATTTTAATTTTTATTAAAAATTAAGATATATATTTAAATAATTTTTTGTTTAAATTTTATTATTATCTATTTTTTTTAAAAATATTTCATATTAAATTTCACTTTTTTCTCTCGTTAAACTCGTATTTTAATTAATTAACAGTAAATGATAATATTTTAAATACAAAATTATTAATATAATATAATTTATCATCCTTTTTACAAAATTTAAAAAACTAAATGATAAATGACATAATTTAAATAATTTTTATGACACATCACCTTCAAAAATTGAAATGAAATTTAGATGCAACTAATTCAACGTATAATGATTTATAAAACTATATGAATAAAACAACTAGCATACCACCTTTTATTCTCTTAATTAAGATGACAACTTATATAATATTATTAAAATCTATAGATTTGTATAAAGTTTAAAAATATACAAAATAATCTAAATGTTTTAAAAAATTATACATCTGTCCACAACTAATTATAGATTTTGGTTAATTTTTGTTTAAGTTCGAATGATTTTAATAATGGCCAATTTTTGGTGGAATTTGTTGATAATTAACAATAATTTTATTCTCAAGTCTAAATTACGCGATATCACCATCATCGTCGGCAAGGATTTTGGAGGTCGGCTGTGAGTTTGAAAATTTGTTTAGGTTTTATAAATAGTGAGTTTATGACAAATTTGATTGTTTTTAAACTAATAAATTAATCCAAATTCCATCGTGTATCGTTATAATGTGTATTGCCTGTTCATTAATAGGAAAGAAAAGCAAAAGACTAAAGATATGATGATGTATAACTGATGTCCACGGCAAGGGTTTTATGGTTCACCGTAGCCGCTCATTTTCTTGAAAAGGAAAAAATATCGCACACGTTAAGTTCAAAGGCTGTCTTATAATTTTTGACAGTCCAACGAGAAATTGAGAATGCTCTAAAAATGAGGTGATTAGCTGTCTCATAATTTCTCGAAATTTTGACCGTCAGACAAGAAATTGAAAAATGCGTCGTAGTTAGATAGATGATCACGAAGGTCTAAAATGGCATTAGGAGGTGATTATTGGCAAAACCAAGGGGCAAATATACGAAGAGCAACTCCAAAGATTCTATCTCACTTAGAGCAGCACTCTTGGTCCAAACAAAACTACGCTCTTCAAATTCATTTTTTACTTGAATTCTCTAAATCGTACAAGTTCTCTTTTCATTGAAGCTCTGATTGGAGAGTTATAATATCTTCCTCTGTTCTTCTTGCTTTGTTTGATTGATTGGCTTCGCGGTTGGTGTCTCTGACTTTCTGGTAATCTTTCATTTTAAAATCGATCGATCGATCAGAGCTTTCTTTTTCTGAATTCGTTCACGAGAATTTTGCTCTTGAAGTTTCAATCGATTGAGTCGTGTGGATTCGTTGTTTAGTTCTAGGAATTTACTTTCTCTTGCATACTTACTGTTTTGACTGTTTGGACTATGATTAGATCAAGAACTTGTACGATTAATTTTATTTTCCTGAAAATCGATTGATCGTTACTTGCAGTTTTGTGATTTGCTGGTGGTGTTGGATAGTTCATGTGAACTATATATTCTGAAACCTAATCTTAAAATCAAATATACTTTTTTATAAAGTGAATTGCCTTTTAAAATGTTTCGTTTTTCTTGAGAGTACTAGATTCGGAACCTAAAATCAAAGCTGTCCAGTTTCAAATTGAATAGAACTGTTTCCTTCATATTATTTTCTATGAGATTCGAGGAATTTCTAACATTTTGTTTATAATTCCATTAAAATTCCTCTGCAGCTTGGTTCAAATTATTTGGGTTTGGGGTGCTCTTCAGAAATTTCATGTTGAAGATTGGAAGGGAAAGTGCAAGAAATTCAGGTAAAACTAATTTGACTGTGCTGCCTGTACCCGAAAGTCTCTCGTGTAAGATTTGTCCTTTCAAGTTAAAAAAAATAGTAATTAGATTTAGTAACTTATTTTCTTATCGATTTGGTAATTATTTTTGTTAATGTAATATTTTAATGATTCACTAATAATTATCTGGCATTATATGAAGTAAATAACAAAATGAACAGCTTGATTTTCTGATATCTTAGCTGTCCTTTCTGAACCCAAATCGGCCACTGAAGGATTCCTCTCATTTGAAAAATATATTAAAAAAAAACTTCAAAAAGAATACGGTCTCCTATTTGATTTATTCCAGTTTGCAAAAGGGCTACAAATAATTTGTTTTCAGATACTATAACACATGTTTAATTATGCAAATTGCAATTTTGATAGTCTGAGTTGAATGTTTTAGTAAGTAACACAGTTTTTTAATACTTTTGGGTGACCCTCAAATGAATACATTCTTGCTCTATATATACACAACCAAATACTGCAACTCTATGAACCAAATAACTCACAAAATAGCATGACTTTTATAATAAAAGATATTTTCTCACATAAAATTAAAGTCTAACTTTTTGCAATTACTTTAGAACAATTAGAAGGGATTCAAACAACACTACTCTTGGAGAAGTCACTTGTATGAGTCAGAACTCTACAAATATATGTATATGTTGCAGGGTGAAGTGCTAGATGGTCTATTTGTTTAGGCCAAAGGTGTTGTTTAGTACCTCTAGCTTAGAAAAGGTATTTTTAAGTCATTTTTGTTTGTGAAAAAGTGTCATTTAAGACCTTTTGTTTTTGAAAATGTGCTAATAATGACAAAGTTAACTTTCCATCCAATTTTTCGTTAAATGTAACGGAATAACACATGTGTTACATGCATGTTTATATTTTTTGATAAGTATATACGTAAAATATTACTCAAATTTTTTAAGAAATTTTTTCTTTCAAATTTTAACAAAATTTTCATTTTCTAAAACACAAAGTAAAACATTAGACGATAGAAATTTTATTTAAGTTTAATTAAAATAATTTGTTAAAAATTCTGAATAATTTTTTAATTTAAAATTAATTTATTATATGAATGTCTATTGAAAAATACAAATATGTATGTATCACATGTGTTATTTCATTATATTTAACGAAAAATTAAATGAAATTTTAACCGTATTTTCTAGATATTTGTTACACAAACAAATGGACTTAAAAATACATATTCTAAAAAAAGGGACTTACCCGATACTTTTCTCCATTTTGTCTTTAATATGAAATAATTTCCAACAGATTAGATCTATCGTTCCCTTGCTGTGCATTGCACTAGTCAGCATAGTATGTCTATCGAGTTGGAGGTGTTATCTTAGAATTTTATTTACTAGTTGATCTGATATTTTATCGGCTACGTCATTACTTTTGATAACACCCCACTGATAATTAATAAAAAAAACTGTGAGAAGTGAACTGCTATAGCTAAGGCATTGCTGTTATACCAATGGCTCAGATTGTACATGAACTTTCGAGTCATGTGGTCTGATAGAATGAGTAGCAGAAGTGGCCAGAACATATTTGTATCAGTTTGACGCTTTTGTTGTGATTATGTTGAACAAATGCCAACAAGTAGATCTATGTGTCTTACAGTTTTGAAGCTGGGGGTGTTGTTTTTTGTTCAGTACAAAGTTGTTAGCGGGTTTTGGAATTAAAGATGAAAAAGCACCGTTCAAGGGAGTCTATCAAGTCCTTATTTGGAAGTCACGTTGATGAAGAAAAGGATGAAAAACTCAAAGAGACTAAGTCAGGTATCTTCATCTGAAATTAATCTTTATGAGATTTTTGTCGCTATGAAGACCGAAAATTTTAAATTTAATACTTAGCTCAAAATTAGCTTCATACTGTCTCACCTGAATTATCAAAGTAGAAGATTGCTTATATTTCCTTTTCCTTTCAGAATTTGAGCACAAGGTGACTAAAATCTTGAAGCTTATCAGAGAAGAAGATGTTGAAGAACAGGATGCTATATCCAAAAAGGAACCACTTACAGAGCTAATTGAGGACGTCCACAAGCATTACCAGTCACTCTATGAAGAGTATGATCATCTTACAGGAAAGCTAAGGAAAAATATTCATGGCAAACAGGAAAAGGACAGCTCTTCTTCTAGCTCCGACTCAGATTCAGTTCATTCATCAAACAACAAAAACAGTAAAAATGGACTACTAGAAATTGAATTTCAGAAAATAAATGATGCTCTTAAACAAGAACTTGAAACAACAGGTCTAGAAGTGGATGACCTGAAGAGAAAATTATCAAGTGCAACTGAGGAAAAGGAAGCTTTAAATTCAGAATATCTGAAAGCTCTCGGCAGAGTACAAGAAGTAGAGACTATTGCCGGCCACTTCAAAAGAGATGCTGAAAGATTAGATGTTGAGAAATCTGAACTTTTGGTTCAAAATAGAGAGCTGAGTCAAAAACTGCATGCAGCTGAAAAGATAGAAGTTGATCTGAATAAAAAATTAGAAGATACTGAAAGAAATCAAGCTCTCTTAATCCAGGAGAAAGAGAGTGCTATTGGAAGAATTGAAGAGGGAGAAAAGAATGCAGCAGACACAAGGGCTTTGGTTGATCAGCTGATGGAGGAGAAAGGAGCTCTTAAGCAAGAACTAGAGGTTCTCAGAGAGGCTTTCTCTAGTACAAAGCAGCAAATAGATTCTGCAGAACAACATCTAACTGAATTAACTTGCTCTCTGAAAGCTACAGAAGAAGAGAATAGATCTCTGGCCTTGAAAATTTCAGAGACTTCCAATGAGATTCAGGAGGCACAGAACACGGCCAAAGAACTTTTGGTAGAATCCAATCAGCTAAAGGAGAAACTGGGTGAGAAGGAAAAGGAATATGATGCTCTCTCTGAGATGCATCAGGTACACAAGAACGAAGCATTGACTCTGACAATGGATTTAGAGGCACAAGTTACAAAACTACAACAGGATCTGAAAACATTGCAGGGCCAGAAAAGGGATATGAAAGCATTGATTGAGAGTAAAGAAAATGAAGCAAAAGAATTGAGAGAAGAAGATGCTGGACTACGAGCCCAAATTTCAGAGCTTGTGTCCATCTCAAACAAGAGAGAAGTTGAACTTTCTGCTCTCACAATGAAACTTGAATATGATAATAATGAATCATTAGCTCAAATTAAGGGGTTGGAGGCTCAAGTGACAGCCTTGGTGCTGGATCTGGAATCATTACACAATCAGAGAAGAGAAATGGAAGTGCAGATTGAGAGAAATGAAACGGAAGCAAATGAACTGAGACATGCGAATTCTGAGCTTCAGAACCAAATTTTGAAGCTTGAATCAGCGTCAAAAGAGCATTCTATTATGGTGAAGAAACTTGAGGATAAAAATTGTGAGTTGTTGGCTCAAATAAAGGGATTAGAGGAGCAAGTGACGGATCTGGAGCTAGAGCTAGAGACATCACAAAATCAGAAGAGAGGTATTGAAGTGCAGATTAAAGGGAAAGAATTTGAAGTAAATGAATTTAGAGAGGCAAATGCTAAGTTTCAGGTCCAGATTGAGAGAAAAGAAATTGAAGCAAGTGAACTGAGATATGCAATTGTTGAGCTTCAGGCCCAAATTTCAGAGCTTGAATCAGCATCAAAAGAGCAACAGGCAGAACATTCTGTTCTGGTGAAGAAACTTGAGGATAAAATTAGTGAACTATTGGCTCAAATAAAGGGATTAGAGGAGCAAGTGGCCAATCTAGAGCTGGAGTCAGGGACATTGCAAAATCAGAAGAGAGATATTGAAGAGCAGATTGAGGGGAAAGAATTTGAAGCAAATGAACTGAGAGAGGCAAATTCTAAGTTTCAAGCCCAGATTTCAGTGCTTGAATCCATTTCAAATGAGAGACAGGAAGAATATTCTACTCTAGTGAAGAAACTTGAAGATAGTAATAGTGAGTCAGTGGCTAAAATAAAAGGATTAGAGGAGCAAGTGACAAATCTGGAACTGGAGCTGGAGACATTGCAAAATCAGAAGAGAGGTATTGAAGTGCAGGTTGAGGGGAAAGAATTTGAAGCAAATGAACTGAGAAAGGAAAATTCTAAGCTTCAAGCCAAGATTTCAGAGCTTGAATCAATTTCAAATGAGAGATTGGAAGAACATTCTACTATGGTGAAGAAACTTGAGGATAAAATTAGTGAGTTGTTGGCTCAAATAAAGGGAATAAAGGAGCAAGTGACCAATCTGGAGCTGGAGTCAGGGACATTGCAAAATCAGAAGAGAGATATTGAAGAGCAGATTGAGGGGAAAGAATTTGAAACAAATGAACTAAGAAAGACAAATTCTAAGCTTCAAGCCCAGATTTCAGAACTTGAATCCATTTCAAATGAGAGACAGGAAAAATATTCTACTCTGGTGAAGAAACTTAAAGATAGTAATAGTGAGTCAGTGGTTAAAATAAAAGGATTAGAGGAGCATGTGACAAATCTGGAGCTGGAGCTGGAGACATTGCAAAATCAGAAGAGAGGTATTGAAGTGCAGATTGAGGGGAAAGAATTTGAAGCAAATGAACTGAGAAGGGCAAATTCTAAGCTTCAAGCCCAGATTTCAGAGCTTGAATCAATTTCAAATGAGAGACTGGAAGAACATTCTACTATGGTGAAGAAACTTGAAGATAGTAATAGTGCGTCAGTGGCTAAAATAAAAGGATTTGAGGAGCAAGTGACAAATCTGGAACTGGAGCTAGAGACATTGCAAAATCAGAAGAGAGGTATTGAAGTGCAGATTGAGGGGAAAGAATTTGAAGCAAATGAACTGAGAGGAGCAAATTCTAAGCTTCAAGCCCAGATTTTAAAGCTTGAATCAATTTCAAATGAGAGACAGGAAGAACATTCTACTCTGGTGAAGAAACTTGAAGATAGTAATAGTGCGTCAGTGGCTAAAATAAAGGGATTGGAGGTGCAGATGTCCAATCTTGTGCTGGATCTAGAGTCATTGCAAAGTCAAAAGAGAGATTTTGAAGTGCATGTTGAGGGAAAAGAAACGGAAGCAAGTGAACTGAGACAAATTAATGCAGGACTACATGCCAGAATTTTAGAACTTGAATCAATGTCAAAAGAGAGAGAGCATGAACTCTCTTCTCTCAGAAAGAAACTTGAAGATAGCAGTAATGAATCATTGTATAGAATAGAAAATTTGACAGCACAAGTCAATAAACTGCTAGCAGATATGGATTCTTTGAGTTCTCAAAATGTTGAGCTGGAAAAACAGATGCTAGGTAAAAGTGATGAAGCATCAATCCAAGTGCAACGTTTGGTTGATCAGGTAAACCTGTTGCAGCAAGACTTAGATTCCTTACAAAGCATGAAAGGTCAACTGGAAGTGGAACTTGAGAAGAAAAGTCTAGAAATTTCCGAGTCCTTAATACAGATACAACATTTAAAAGAGGAGATAACCAGCAAGACTACAGATGAGCTGAGAATTCTGGAAGAGAGAGAAAATTTATCAGCAGAAAGGAAGGATCTGAAAGTAAAGGTGGACTCTATTCACAATGAGAACATTGAGCTAAAGGAGAAAATAAGAACTAGAATCCATGAGATTGATGAGTTGAGAGAGGAAAATGCAGGGCTGAAGGACAAAACTTTGGAATTAGAGAAGGTCATACTGGAGAAAGATGACATGCTCTCCCTTCTTGAGGAGAAACTTAAAAGTGGAGAGAATGAAGCATCTGCTCAAATAATAGCTTTTTCTACACAGGTTACAAATTTGAAAGAGGAGTTGGATTTGTTACAGACCCAGAAGAACCAGATGGTGATGCAATTTGATAGAGAAAAGCAAGAGCTCTTAGAAAGTCTTACCCAATTTGAAAATCAAAACGTTGAGTTGATGAACACCATTGCTGATAATCAGAAAATGCAGACAGAACAAGAGGATTCTTATCGGAAGCTAATAGAAGAATATAAGCAGATAGAAAGTTGGTTACATGAGAGCAAGACCAACCTCAAAGACACAGAGAGAGAGGTTGAAAAACTGGAAGAAGAATTGAGTAGGACCACTCAATCCAAATATGAGATTGTAGCTGATTTGGAACAAATGGTTGAAGAACTAAAAAGAGATCTAGAACTAAAAGGAGATGAACTTGCTACTTTGACTGATAACGTCTGCAATTTAGAAGTAAAGCTCCGCCTGTCAAACCAGAAGCTCCGAGTTACAGATCAATTACTAACCGAGAAAGAAGAAAGCTTCAGAATTGCAGAGCAGAAATACCTGGAAGAACTGAAGGCCCTTGAGGAAAGAATTGTTGTATTGTCTAGAACAATCACTACCAACAATGAGGCTCATAAGAGGATGATTGATGATATCTCAGAGAAAGTAAACAACAATTTAGCTGGACTAGAAACAGTGATCCAGAAATTCGAAGATGACTACAAGCACTGTGGCAACTGTATTTTGGAAACATCAAACCAGCTTCAAATCACAAAGAATTGGGTCATACACACAAAGAATGAGAAGGAAATACTAGAAAGGGAGGTTGATTCCCTAGTTGAACAACTCCAAGGTAAGAAAGAACAAGAATCAGTCTTAAGAGAGAAGGTTTTGAAATTGGAGTCAAAGGCAAAGAAGGAAGGAGTAGAAAAGGAGAATCTGAATAAAGCAGTGAATCAACTGGAGAAAATGGTAAGAGATTTAGAGATGATGTTGGAAGAGAAGGATAAGGGAATGTTGGGTCTGGGAGAGGAGAAGAGGGAGGCCATAAGACAGCTATGCTTGTGGGTTGATTATCAACGCAGCCGCTATGATTATCTCAAGGAAGTGCTCTCAAAGATCAATGTGAGAGGGCAGAGGGCAGCCTAGCATGCCTGTATGACTACCTTTTGTTGCAGTAAGCTTTCCTTTTATTCTTGTATCATCATTGTTTTTAGTGCTTAATATATATTTTTTTCTTTTTCCATTTGAAAAAAAATATATCAGTGTGGATAAAGACATGATTAAGGCCTAGGGGTCCTTTAAGTATTAGTCATGGGAACATCTTATTGTTCGATTGCCTGTTGATATTGAAAATTTGCATTGTAACAGCTAAAGCACTTGTCTGTCTACAAGTACAAAATTTCATATGGAAAACAACCAAAAAAAAAACATTTAAAACTTATAACCACAAAATAAAATTCTTTATAATCAACTCATATATTTTTACTATTAAAAAAAATCTAATACATCATTCTACATGAACGCTATCCAATTAAACGTGTTTAAATTGAATTATAATAATTTAAATCATTTCAATGTTAAACGTTGTTTAATTTTATTGGGATGAAAATTTAAAAGGAGTGTTATTTTTATTTTATTTTTTTCTAATTTTTTTCCATTAACCATTGGTGTAAAAAGAAAATCTATCAAAGAATAAAGTATCAGAAATACAAATCGCACATAGTCAGATTGACTAGGATTTTCCTGAAACACTGTTATTACCATAATGCAGAAGCTTAAGAATATGATAGTTAAAGAGTACAGGGATCTGGATCTGAAAGAAGATGTACGTATATACAGAACAAATATAAAAAATTGCTACAAGTTTTCCTAAATCCTAAGCTCAATACTTCTATTGGTTTAGTCAGATATCCTTCTCTCAACTCCAAGAACGTCCTTCACCACTTCATATGTCACAAAGGCAATGGCTATGGATGGAACCACCTTCACAGAATTGGGGATTAAGCCCTTATACAGTGCCCCAAACCCCTCATGCCTAAGTGTTTTCTGGAATGCATCAACCATCCTGGTATATTCTACAGTTGTTTTGCTCCTTCCTTCGCCAGTCAAAACTGAAGCCACATCCTTCCAGCCTACCATCTGCATTCTTCGCCGGATAACATCAAGAGGGTAAGCAACCGTCTGACCAACAGTCCCAGCAGCAGCCCCACATGCAAGCCTACTTTTGATATGAGATAATAAACATTTTGTTTAATTTTGATAGAAAACTTTTTCTTAAAATATTTGAGTAATTTTTTTAATTAAATATTAAATTTTTAAGTATATATCTATTGAAAAATATAAACATATATTTGATACATATACTATTTTATTATATTTAACAAAAAATAAGATATAAATTTAACTTTTTACCCACATTTTTTTCAAAAAAAGAATTAATGACACTTTTTTCAAAAATAAAAAGATATAAAAGCACTTTTTCTAAATAAATGAACTAAAGAACACATTTAGCCCTTAAATAAAGTAAACATTTAGACACTTTAATCTAAAAAATATTTAAAAAGTAAAATTTTTAACATGTATTTAATTTAGTTATCTAGGATGCAAAAACACATAGTTTAGCTTTTATTCATATTAAGATTTAATCAGATATCACAAGAACTACATTCTAGAGATATGTTCCATGAAAAGCCATAGTATTGATCAGGCCAATTTTGTCTCTCTTTGAAAGAAAAAAAGTTCTTAAAGTTGTAGCTTGCATTATGCCTAACTTTATTACGCAATGTTTCCTTTTGCCTATTGGGTTATGTCTCGATATTGAAAGAGCTATGAAGCTTTTATGGTGGGATACTACTAGGAATTCAAAGGAGATGCATTAGCTTCCTGAGGGAGTTGTGTGATTGGAGAATTGATGGATGGTTGGGTTTAAATAATTTAGAGCTTTTAATTTGGTTATGCTAGCAAAACAATGCTGACATTTTGGTTAAATACTTGAACTCTCTTTTTGCTCAAATTTTTAAGAAGGAATATTTTCGTCTGTTCCCTGTTTAGTGCTAATATATAGGTTTTGTTTTTTTGGGCATACATAACGAGGGTTAATAGAGTCTAAAAAAATACTTTTGATTGTTACCGTCTATATTGAAATTTATATTTAAAATAACAATTAGTTATTAATTATTACACACTTTAGAGTTTTGAATGAACAAGAGATAAGCCTATCTTTTTCTCAAACTTGATTCGAAATAGCTATCAGTTCAAGCCATCTTTCTTTGTTAAATGGCCGAATTAGTAACACCCATAGAAAGGATCAATCCCACATTTGACTCAAGATAAGCAAAGGAAAGATCAGGGATAACAGGTATCGGAAGTTTGAACTATTCGTTAAAGATTTCATTAATCTTATTACTTTAATTCTATATTTTTTTGTTACTAAGTTGTTATTATCATAAATATTTTTATTAGATAATATGATATAAATTCTCCAAACTAACGTAGTATTATCACAAAAATTATACTTTTCAATATAGTTATATAAAGATTAGGTCAATTTGATTCTTCAACAATACTAGTGAGAGTCTACGTGTTTAAAAATAGTTATGAAAACTTAAAACCTAATTAAAGATTAAATATTTTTTATAATATGTAATACATGTAATCCTATCATTTTAAGATAACTTAGATCAAAGATATTGCTTGGTACCTATACTTTATCTATTCTGTTATCGAGAAAGTGAGACTATTAATCATTTTATATTGAGAAGTGATACTATCAAGTTAGTATGAAATATTCTTTCTTATGTTGCTAACATCTCTAATTTTGTTAAGACATATGATAATAACATTTCATTATTGTTGTGGTTAATGGAGTCTAAAGGATGTGAAAAGCTCATAATATGATGACATTTTGTTACGTTCATGTTGATTTTAGGATTATTTCACGTTTTGTTAAATTTGGTTGTGAGAAATATTACAATTATGCTAGTGCATTATGTTAGTAGTGTTGTTACATAATCTTTCCTGATTTTGTATTTTTTTTTTTAAGTTTCGTTATTGTATTGTAATATATTAAATGTTGCATAATCATTGAATAAACAAATGAATTAAAATATAACCTTACAAAAACAAGTTTTGATATTTTGGCGCTTCATGACTTTATAGATAAGATTTGTTTTAAAGGTGTTATCCAGAAACGTCATCATCCATGCGAAACAGAAATTGTTACGGTATATATGGTAACTTTGGTACACAATAATTTTTTTATTTTTTGTTTGTCAAAGGTTAATGCCAAAATATTTAATATTTGATGTAATATCTTATTTTATTAAAAAAATTGTTTTAATATATTAATTTAAGTATTAATGAACGCTGTATCATTTTTAAATAATAAGCAAACATTTTTACCCAAAATATTTTTTTGATTTTTTTTAAAGGTCCTTTTCTTTTCGGTAATTAACTAGAGTTAAAAAAATAAAAAAATTGTTAATTTTTTTTAAAAATTTCTAATAGCATTAATAATACAAGGAAAAACATATATATTTTTTACATTATACTTACTAAGTTACCATGACAAAACTTTACTTTTAATTTATTTAGTCTCCGTCATAATTTAAAAGGCATATTTGATCCTTTACTTATAACAAAATTTATAATTTAATTATTAATCTTTTAGTTATATTGTTAATTATAATAATATTAAATTAATTTTAGATAAATTTATTAAATTTAAATTAAAAATTAAATTATATAAAATCAAATACGAAATTTTGATATCTTATATAAGTTAATGATCAAATGTATACATAAGTTATTTTTAGTATTAAATCAAAAAAATTATTTAATATCATCTAATTTTGAGTAATTTTTTAATTGTTTTATACAAAAATCGTTCTACACAATTTTACCACAAATAATGATAAGTCTTATCTTAAAATGATTTTAATAAAAGATAGAATTCATAATAAAACGTCGAACTATTGTGAGAAGATATTCACTGACGTGTTAAGATTTACATATTTTACCACAAATAGTGTTAAGTCTTTATTTTGAACGATTTTGATAAAAAATAAAATACGTTAAAAAACATGGAGAAATAATAATAACGTTATTAGTGTTATGATAAGTTTTATCATGATAAAACAATGATTATCCCAATAATCCTTATATTTGAAATTTTTTGATAATAAAATATATATTTATAGATAAAAAATTTAGAATTTATAAGTAAGGTTTTAAAATTTTATTAATTAAATTGTATATTTTAAAATTTTAAAGTTTATTGATAAATTTAATTAAAGTTTGTATCGGTAAGTTTAGAGAAAGAAAAAAAATAAAAAATAAAACATCAGTCCCAAATCCCAATTACCCATTTCCCATGAAGTACAGAGAAACAGTAAAAATAGGGCTCCCCATAGTCGCTTGAAATTACTTTTATTTAAAATAAAATTTGTTAAAATATTCTTTCAAGGTCCAGTATATTCAAATTTATGATCTTTAAGAGCCAGCGAGAGTAAAGTTTCTTCCTTTCTTTGTTTTTCCGGTTAGTTGATTCCCTCTCTCTACGCCTACTCAATTGTAATTTCAGAGTACGCATAAATAAGAATCCAAATGCTTTTAAACTCCTCAATAATCCCAATAAGGGAGGCGAAGAAGCGGATTAACAAGAAGGTAAGTCTTACAGGGCTTGTCACCGAGTTCAGCTTTCCCAGAAAGAGTGCCGGCACTGGTAACTTTCTCTTACCTAAAGTTTATACCTTTTTGGGTCTTTGAAATTTCTTAGTGGTTAAATCGTTTATTAAAAAATAAAGAAATTTACTTGGTGGGTATTTTTTGTTTTGGATTTTCTAATTCTTTTTAATAGATTTTACCACGACAATCAGAGTTGTAGACCAATCTTGTGGGGAAGATGAGTTACCCGTTCATTTTTTCGCCAATAACAAAGACCACCTACCTTGGGTTCGATCATACAAAGGCTTCATTGTTGTATCCAAAGTCACGGTTAGAATCTCATTCGTACAATTTTTTTTTTGTTGCAAATTTGGTGTTTTATTCTTTATTCTGTACCCATTTATTTGTAATATCACGTATTTTCAGATTGGGAAAAAGGTCCTAGGGTGTAAATAAGCACTTTAGTCTGCTAGTTTTGGATTGGGCGTTTCTGGTCTCTTGGGCACTTATAGTTCTGTTATTTATGAAATTTTGGCACATCTAATCCTATATATATATATATATATATATATATATATATATATATATATATGAAAGTTGGGCATTTCTAGTCTTGTTATTTATGAAAGTTTGACATTTCTAATTCTGTTATTTATGAAAGTTGGGTATAATTCTGTTATTTATGAAAGTTGGGTGTATGCATGAAAGTTTGTTACTTCAGTTTAAATTGGTCTCTTATGTTGCAAGTGCTCATTTTTAATGATTAGAGGAATAGAAATGCTCATTTTTCATAAAATGACTAGCATTGTAACCCAGAAAGACTAATGCTCATTAAAAAAAGAAAAAAAAGGGAGCATTGGTGCCTCACATCCTTTTCAGATTTGTCTCATAAATATTTGCATACTTATAACAGATTCGAGAGAATGAAGGGAGATTCTATGCAGTTTACAGCAAAAGTTATTCATCCTATGCATTATTTAGTTCAGAGAGTTGCATAAATTATTGCCACTATCAAGCTTCTCCGGGATTTCTTCTTCTAGAACCCACCAAGAGTTGCATTAGCCGTATGATATCCTTTTGCCGCCATTACGAAGTTACAGCAAGTATGTTTTAGTGGTCAATTAATATTTATGTTTATATTTTGTACATTTTTATTACCTAAATATTGAGTTGAAATTTGTATGTGTTTTTTAGGAAATAATGAATACCTTGTTTCAATGAAAAATATTGGATCAAGAATGTTTTTTGATATAGTGTGCAAGGTTAGTGAACATCTTATGTATTGTGTTCGTTATGATTAAAGTTAATTATTCCTATTTTTATCCTTTTAACGGTGATTTATTGATTTAGAAGTGTTTTAATGATTGTTTGTGGATCTTTGTTGAATAAGGTTTTGCATGTAGAACAAGTTTCTCGTGATGAATGGATGCTTTTTGTTTGGGATGGAGAGGATGCTCCTTCTCAAATCATTGAGTCAAAGTAAGTAATTCTATGGACCTTCCTACTAGATATACCAAATCTTGCATGTGTAGTTGTTAAACTTTTTTATTCAGTTATAGCTGGCACATTTCCGTGATATCTAACAATTGTGAATTTATTATATGAATTTTATTGTGTAAAGTACAGACTCGAAGATGAAGAATCAAATCCTCTTCCATTGCAAGTCGAACGTTTGCCTCTATCGAGCTCAATCCTAAATGGTTTTCCTCGGGTTGGAACTGTCTTAAGGGTAACAATTGACCAAGCATTTGGTGATATCAGCCCAGAACTCATTTTACAATTGAAAGAAAGCAATAGATGGATGAAAATTCGCAACATGAGTTGTAAACAGGAGTTTGGTCTATGGCATGGCTCTTTTCGTACAGATTCAAAGATTCAACTCCTTTCAGACACTGATGAGATTGTTTTACAGCGAAAAAAGTAACAAATAATTATATTACAAAGCAAATGAATACTTGAACTTTGTTGATGATTATGTTGTAGATTCTTTGTAACATTTCTTATTTTTCTCAGAACAATTAACGAGCGTGCATTGGGAACAAATGGTTGCTTACCTTTTCTCAGTCATCCTCTTTCTGGTTTAACTGGTAAATTTCCAAGCTTATGTTTTTTCTCATTGTCATTTAAACACGTGTGTATTCCTCATTTATCTTGGTTTCTTGATTTGTTGCAGTGACAGAATATAAAAATTTACCAATTGCTACTCTAATGGATCTTCAAAATCATCCTCAGGTTTAACAAATGGTGTTTTAAATTTTAATTTGAATGGATGTTAACTCTAAATGCTTATTTATTTTGTAGGTTGATATTAAAGTGAAATGTACTGTCCGCGTAGTCTCAATTTATCAATTGTATGAAAATTGTCAAGCAGACGGGCATCTTCATCACCTGATTAGACTAACACTAGAGGATCCTACTGCAAGAATCCATGTTTTCTTATGCGATGAAGATAAGGTAATACATTCAACAATCAAGAATGTTGAACGTTAAGAGGATAAGTTTAACATTAAATTTTGCTGCAGGATAAGTTTTTTGATGGTTCTTCCTTAGATGATTATGAAGCTTCAACAATGAAGATGAGCAAACTGTTGGGTGTGTCTGAAATTGATAATAGTGGGGGACAGGAACACCGACGCAGAAATCCTCCATGGATAGAATGTTGCATAAGATCATATGGCATATCAGACTATCATATATGTGGGACTTGGCTTGTTGTGTAGATTGCTTAGATGATTATATACATTTTGGTTAGGCATACTGTAAAAAGGCTTAGAAAGGTATGCTTTTTTTGTATAGGCTTCTTTTGGTCTTATCTGATTCTTCTTCGTTTTGATGTAAAGATTAGCAATGTGAATTTCATTGTAAATCTTAGCGGTAAATACCTGCTATCTTGAAAAGAATTAGACAGTAATATCAATCAGGCTACTAATTTATAGTTTTATGGTTCATGTTGCCTTGGCTCGTAGACATTAGATGTCTTGTGTATACCAGTGGTTGCAAAGTCAAAATATTTGTTGATATATGTATAAAATTATTGTTGTTCCATTTTTAGTTTAAGTTTTTGAGATGATATTTTTTTTTCAGAAAAATCTTAACATGTTATCAGAGTTTGAATTTGATTGATTAAGCCCAATTGTTTGAATTCAATAATTATGTGTTTTAATAATATTTAATCAATAACTATCCGTTTAAAAAAAAGTAAAAATCAATTGCTGTTAATTCATCTACATGATAGCTATTAGTGTCCCAAGCTTATGTGTCCAACTATAATTGGCTAAACTGGTAGGAGTATAAGGTATAGTTATGAAGATTTTTATTTATTCTCATTAAAAATTCATCATCTAATTAAAAAAAATATGTACGTGTGTCTCACTTGATTTCATAACTAATGTATGTTTAAAAATGGATATAAAATTAACATGTTAGAAGAATTTGTGCCCAGCTCAAAAGATGTGATCTACAATGCTGCTGGGCAATAAAATTGCGACAAATGAATAGGGATGGTTCAAACTAAAAGTACTTATTTTTAATTAAAAAGTGATTTTTAAGTTTTATTTTTCCTTCGAAGATTTTAACTACAGGATTTGCCCTATTTTCAGTGCCTCGGAATAAAGTTATTATAAAACTCTATTTATAATACATTAACGGTATTATTTGGCTGTTTTGATTGGTTATAGATTTAGTTTTGAAAACAGTCTTAGAAATAACTGGGAAAAATCGCTTACAAAAGAATGATTTTTATTCTTATGATAATATCAATTCTTTAAACCATATTGTCTTTTGCATATAGTAATATCTTTATGAGAGTTAACAAAAAAAAAAGGGAGTAAATAAAAGATATAAGTCATTAGTATATATATTTTTAAAAGATATATGTAACAATCTGAGTAAATAAAATAATTTGATTGGTATGAGAGAGATATAATCAATAACAGCTAAAACAAAGGTAACATTATAAATTTAGATTGTTAATTTACCATCGGTCAAAGACACGTGAAAATCTTCAATTTCAAATATTGTGATATTTTGAATTTGAAAAATCTAGCCGTTGCAGATCTTCACCCAAGTCTTATTATATAAAGTTCCTTCTTCTCAAGATCAACAAACATTTCACATCATTCTTCTATCCTCTTCCCCCCCCCTTTCAACCATGGCCGATGCTGCAACTGCCCTTAATGACGGACTAGTAGCTACAAAGAAGCCAAGGAACAGCCGTAAGGCACTGAAGGAAAAGAACCCATCTGCAAATGAGGTCAACATTGTGCCTACAAAGGTCTCCGAGCCCGTATCTGTAAATGAACCTGAGAAGGAAAACCATGAGAGTCTCTCTCAGCCACGCTCATCGCCCAAGAAAGGGAGGGGTGTCGCGTCTAAGAAACAGTCGAAGCAATCCAGTTTCGAAAAAGATTTGGAAGAAATGCAAGCGAAGCTCCAGCAATTGCAGATCGAGAAGGAGAAGACGGAAGAGCTTCTCAAATCCAAGGATGATATGTTGAAGCTCAAAGAAGAAGAACTTGAAAACAGAGGTCGAGAGCATGAAAAGCTTCAGATAGAGGTGAAGAAGTTGCAGAAGCTCAAGGAGTTCAAACCCACCATGGTTAGTTTCAATAAAATTTAATTTTTCTAAGTTTGCGTTTTTGGGTTCAGCTCAAACCCACCATAGTATAATCGATTGTTTTAGGGAATACCTAGACCAGATCGTTAGACATGTTCTTGCTTGTATTATAAAAAATGCGTTAATGATGATTTTATGCGTTGATATTGGGGAAAAAAAGAAGGTGGTTTTTTATGTTAGTCTTTTGCCCAGTAAAGTGTTTGAAAAAATTCCTATCAGTGTTTTGTTGATTTTATGGTCCATTTCCTTGCAGACATTTCCCAGTTTTCAATCGTTAAAAGAAAAGGAACATGACAAGAAAGAGAAGAAAAAGGGAGGCTTAGAGAAGAAAAGGCCATGTCCACCTTACATGCTTTGGTGCAAAGACATGTGGAGTGAGGTAATAGAATGATTAAAAAGAAGATCCTAAAGACTGGATTATTTTTTCTATTATAAATGGCAATTACTAAATGGGCTTCAAATGCAGATCAAGAAAGAGAACCCTGAGGCAGAGTTCAAAGAAATTTCAAACATTTTGGGGGCAAAGTGGAAGAATGTGAGTGCAGAGGAGAAAAAGCCTTATGAGGAGAAGTATCAAGCTGATAAAGAAGCTTATCTACTGGTGATTGCTAAAGAGAAGCGAGAGAGTGAAGCAATGAAACTGCTCGAAGACGAGCAGAAACATAAGATAGCTATAGAATTGCTTGAACAGTACCTGCAGTTTAAACAGGAGGCTGAAAAGAAGAATAAGAAAACAAAGTAGGTTCTCTCCCTCCCTCCCTCCCTCCTTCCCTCCCAACTCCATCCCAGACACTAAAGCTGATGATTTTGCTCAATAATATACAGGAAAGAGAAGGACCCTTTGAAACCCAAGCAACCAATGTCAGCATACTTTGTGTTTTCAAATGAGAGACGTTCAGCTCTGCTAACTGAGAACAATAGTGTGCTTGATGTAATTATCTCCATCAAACATTTCAATTTTTTTTTTATAGTTCTTATCTTGTCCATTTGCTTTGTGCTAATATGTGTAAAAAAAAATTGAATCTTTAGGTTGCAAAGATTACTGGGGAAGAATGGAAGAATATGACAGAGTCACAGAAAGCTCCATATGAAAAGATTGCAAGGAAGAACAAGGAAAAGTACTTGGAGGAGATGGAGGCTTACAAAGAGATGAAGAATGAAGAAACTGCTAGTCTTATAAAGGAAGAAGAAGAGCATATGAAACTACAAAAGCACGAAGCTTTGCAATTGCTTAAGAAGAAGGAGAAAACAGAAAATATAATCAAGGTACATAGCACATAAATAACCCTTTTGGTTCTTGACTATATAAGTTGTTGTTATGAACTTGTTAGTGATTGTAATTGGGTGCAGAAAACAAAAGAGGATCGTCAAAAGAAGAAGAAAGAGAAGGGTGAGAAGAAGGTTGATCCCAACAAACCCAAGAAGCCTGCATCCTCGTATCTCTTATTTAGGTAAAGCTTTTTATAATAAGTGAAAAAAGTACAGGGTATTAGTTATTGCAAAAATGACACTTAGTCTTTAGAATGAAATTAGTTTCATTTATGTATTGTGTTTACTAATGCAGCAAAGAAACAAGAAAGAGTCTGATGGAAGAACGACCGGGGATTGTCAATTCAACCCTAAATGCACTAATTTCAGTCAAATGGAAGGTACCAATTTCAAAGTTAAAATGTTTGGTGATAAAAAAAAGTGTGAGATCTTTGGTGATAATTGTTTGCCGGTACAGGAACTGAGTGAAGAAGAAAGAAAAATATGGAATGACAAAGCTGCAGAAGCAATGAACGTTTACAAGAGGGAACTTGAGGAGTACAACAAAAATGTTGTTGCTTCCGCATCAGATATCAAACTAGAGGAACAATGATCGGTTATTTTGTTTTCTGATGGTTGTAGTATACTCATTAGAGTAGTAGTGTTTGGCCATCAGTTAGATGGCTCAATTTTAAGTTTTTTTAATTGCATTTGTCAAGATTTCCCATTTTATAACGATGTTCCCTGAAGAGTTCAACAATAAACAACTACTTCACCTTATCTTATTTATGCTCGCATTAACATATATTTAAAGCTCTTCATATTACGGTGACCACGTTGCTGAAAAAAAAAGTAGTCCTTGGTTGGCTCCATAAAAAGTAGACATGTTCGCCAACCACACTAAAATTTATGCTAAAGTTTTCTAAATCTAAAAAAAAAATGCATAAAACAGATAAAAAAATGTCTGAAAAAATTCTAAGCATTTTTGTATAAAAATCAAAATATAGGTATTTTAGTAACTATTTACCCCTAAATTTTTTGAATTCATTATTTTTGAATTCATTATTTAAAAGAATTCATTATTAGGGTTCAATACTTTTTACCTTAATTTTAGAATCTTAATTTTTGTAGGTTTTTAAAATAATTACAAAGTCCATTTTTTGTGAATTGTGTTGAGTTAGGTTTTTGCTTCCTTCTCTTAATTTAAACAATTCACAAAAAATGCAAAACAAACAATTAATAGATCATAACCAATACTTGAATCCAAATTAAACATCTTTTTTTATACAACAGACTGGCATCATGGCATGTAGTTTGTAGTACAGGTTCACACCACCATGTGATTCATATACCCGTATATGAAGGGTCAAAGATATCAAAGAGAGAAATGAAAAGGGGGTAGAGATATATGAAATGTATAATTAATTCCTGGTCCAAGTCTCAACCATATAAACTTTAAATTAAGGTATGCATCAAATTTATTTGAGTATGCATCAAATTTATTTGAAGTAAAAATATATGGTTAACAAAATTTAAGAGGAGGAGGTAAAAAAAAGCATGTGATCATAATCACAATTAGCCAATAATAAGCCTCCAACTCTCATGCTGTATAATCTAATCTCTATGTATTTCTTTACCTGTAATAATTCTATAGCGCAAATCTTCCACAAATAAATAATTATCAAATTGATTGTTGTCAAAGAAAATAATAAATTAATAAAGTCCCAATCTATTATTTAATCTAGTTAAAGTAATGGAATGATAAAAGATATGTTTTCACATATATAATATAAAATACAAAGGTGTGATGCACAAAATTTATTTGGGATCAATCGTGTTTTACACTACTATGGTAGCTTCGTCCCTCTTATTCAATATCTTTTCTCTCCAATAAGAATATTCACAACTTGTTTAAAAAAGAAAAAAATTACTACCCACCCAAATACGTACTCACACATAAAATTTGAGAAAAATGTATTAAAAATCTTATTATTATGTATAAAAATATATTTTAATCTCATAGGTATTACTAGTTTTGTTATTTAGAAAGTTAAACACTTAATGTGTAAAATTTTTAAGAAAATTAAAAAAAATATATTTTTTAATAATTGTAATGCCTTGATTGCTCATTTTTAGTATTCATGAAATTAAATATACTAACTTTTTATATTAATAAGATTAATAATACTTATCTCAAAAATTATAAAATTAAAATATATATTTTTTTTAAAATAACTCATATTATTATCATCCAATAAAAATTAATAATTCAAATTGTTATTATCGTAACAATAATTTATTATTTTATTTATTAATAATGATATTAGAATATTATTAATTATACTATAGATATTTTGACATAAGAGAAAAAAACTTTTATATGATTAGACTAGTTGATAACGTAAAAAACTCATCTATTAATTAATTATTATATATAGATATTTTTATTTGTATATAATGGATGTAACTTGATGTAAATATTAACAATAATTTATTAAAAGGTAGAAAAAAATTTCAAAGAAAAGAAAGAAAGTAATTATAGTGGATTGAGATAATGAAATAAAATAATATTGAGATTAAGGCCAAATTGTATATGATATATGAATGAATAAATGAAGGCTTAAACCTTAGACGCGGAGTGTTTAGAAATCAACGGTGAGTAAGCGAAGGACGTGAAAGTTGTAAGAAAGCTAACCTTTTAGTTTTCAAGTCATGACTTACGCGTTTCAATCCTCAACAACCAGAAAGAGACCTATTTCGATCTTGAAAACCACTTAATTTCTCTCAAATCTTCTTTACCCTTCTTACTAAATCAAAAACCCTACTTAATTTCCTTGTTTTCTCTTTTAAAAAAGAAAGAAATATATATATATATATATATATGGAGAAATATTATTTGGATCATGAAAAAGCTAATCATCATCATCATCATAATAATAAGTCAAATCAGGTATGGGATTGTGGTAGCACACTTTATGACTCATTTGAGCTCAACGGTTTCAAAAAACAACTTGACTCAGCCATAGCCTGTAGAAGTATCTCAATGCCTCACTTGCCAGATAACAGAGCTCCACCTCCTCTTCTTAAGCCTCCGTCGAAACAGCCCATAGTGGCTTCGTCCAAAAAGCCATCCAAATCTCTTGCCAAATTGATTAGGTCGTTTTTCAGGAGGTCGAAGAAACCAAATTTAATTGGTTCGCTTTTTAGACTCAAAGATCAATCCAATAAAGATGGTTCGTCTATCTATGTGGTGTATGATAAGTCTGGTGCACTTACCACTATCCCTGAACTACCTGAGATCGATTTCGGAGGGCTTTCGCCGGAGATAGGCACGTTGGTGAGGAGGGCCGGTTCTGAAAGACTCGCACCAAATTCTATTCATATTTCATGTGCTCATCAATAATAAATAGGGTTTGAACTTTGAAGTCTTTCTTTCTTTCTCTCTGTTTCTTCTTCTTCTTCTTCTTCTTCTTCTTCTTCTTCTTCTTCTTCTTCTTCTTCTTTTTAGGTTAGAATTACTATTCTCTTCCTTATTCAAACGTGCTTTCGTTTTTAATTTTACTAAAATAATATATCTTATTTTTCTTAGAATGTAAAATAACATATGTTATATATATTCTTTTCATATGTTAAGAAAAATATATTTTTGTTTTAAAGATTAAAAGTGAAATTTTATATATAAATAAAATTATATTATTAGTTTTAGAGTAATAATTATTATTTATTTTTAAAAATAAATAATTTATCCAAAAAATAATATTTATTGTTTTAAAAATTACTCCTTAACTTCCACTAATTTAATGCTTATTCTTATATATAATTATGTATTTGTGTCATAACATGTATTATATCGCAGCAGAAGTAGATTAGATCACCTGGAAATAATGTATCATAAATCAGGTGTGCTGTGTATGTGGTTGATTAATGTATTTTAGAAGTTTATTAATTTTATAAATTGTGATCAATCCTTAATTTAATATTAAATTTATATATGAATAATTATGTTTATTTGATATTCATATAAAATTAAATATATTTAAAAATAACATGTTAAAATTTAATCAATTTAAACTTTAATGTATATAATAGGATATATATGTTTTTAATGTATAAAAACTTAAAAATAAATTTTTATTTTAACATGATTTAAGATATATAACTATTAACTGGTTATAATTTCTATATAATATGTATTATTCTTATTATCTTATAAAAAGAAAAAAAAGCTAAAGTATTCTTTAAGAAAAACATATAGATTTCGAAGATTAATTAATCTACTACAGAATTAATTAATAATCATGGATTTATATACATTTTGTATTTTGTTTTTAATTTTTAGTGATACAAAATAAACTTTCTTAAATTATTTTTAAGTGATGATTTTAATTAAATGTTATTTTATTCAATCATTATAATATCTCATTTTTTAAATTTAATAAAACCTCTATTTTGAAGCAAGTAGTAAAAACTTAATAAAATTTTAATATATTATCTAAAAAAAAATGAAATTAAAGAATACAATTTATCTAACCATCTATACATAACAAGTGTTCTTTAGTCTATTTACGTATTTATTATGTATTGAAAGTCACGTTGCTATTAATCTCTTCCCATATGTAAGCTATAATTCATAAAGACTAATATATTTTTTTAGTCATGTTACTAATTTTCTGGTAGCATTTAGATCACTATTTAGAATATGGTAATACTAGTATAATAGTTTGGATTTTTCTTAATTTTTAATATTTTTAGCTTTACACAGAATATTATTGCTATAAAGGACTATAAGATGATGTTTCTAATAAAAAGAAAAGGCTCAATGTTGTCAACTTGTCACTACTATTTCATTTGCCAACGACGATACATATGAGGGTCGGTTTAATATGCGTACTATATATTAGGGGTGTTCAATTTGGCGCCGCTAACCCATTAATTAGTGGGCTAATTTGGCTTGTGGCCCATTATTTAGAGTATTGAGTCAGCTTGTTGCGTATATGGTGTTGGATTTGGGCTTTTAATTATCCAGTTTTATTTTTAGTGGGCTTCGACTAGTCTTTGGGCCTACGCCTAAGGATTGGCACATCCCGTGATCCATTTTCTCAATTATTATTTTTAATATTTATATTTGTTGGGTGTCAAACTCCACCCAAATTGTAAGGACATTACGATTCAATCATTAGAATTTACCATTTATTAAATGCAGTCAGATCTTGAGTGTCCAAAAATACTTAAGATGAGTTAAGTTTGATTCAATCAAATCAAACATGGTATACGTATCTTGAAGAAATTGAAGTGTCACGCAACTCTTATTTTTGTTTAAAAATAAAAGTCATAACATACGAGATATTTTTGAATCATTGTGGATTATTGCAGTAGACTTTAATTTTTAAATTGGAAATAATGTCATTAATAAATGAATTAGAAAAAAAATTATATATCTAAACTTTAAATGTATTTCAAATGACATGACATAATGTAATTAATAAACTTAATATACAATCAATTAAGAGAGAAAGTGGGCATCGAATTTTTATTTCATTTTTCTTGGTTGAGGTTTCTTTGGGATGATCCCATCTATAATTGAGATAAAGAAGCTTGTTTATAATAGTATGTCATGTCGAACTAGTCTGATATTCTAACAATAGGAACTTATTCAGTTGGTCATTTTGATATACGAACGATGTCATTTTCTCACACAGAAACATATTAGCCGTTAATTCAAAAGCATATTCTAAGCTTGATATAATATAAAGATTCTGCCAAAGTTTTCATAGTTAAGTTAATAATGCTATAATTTTTAGGCTAAAAATCCAATGATGATGTAAGGGAATCACTCCACCCTTTATATATATAACTACTAAAACACACTTCCAACTAAACAACCACAAGAGAGTTCAATCCATACACCTGAACCACCTCCATTTGTTTGATCAATAGCCATATGGCCTCAATGCATTATGACAAACATCCTGAAGACGTCTGCTATGACGACAATTACATTAACAAATCAAACAATGGCCAACAATATACTAGTCATGATATGGTCCCTAATCAGAACCAAAGCTACGGTCAAAGCTATGTTTCTGGCTATGGCACAACCTACAGTCAACAACCACAATACCCACACCCTGACACGATGAAATCCCTGTATTATGGTGAAACCACCAAAACTCGCTATGATGATCCTTATGGCATTGCCAAACCCAATCATGGCTATGGCACGGGTGGTCAAATCTTTGGCCACCAGAGGGAACCCAATTATGCCAGGGCTGGTCAACTCTTTGGACACCATAAGGAACACGGCTATGGAACGGGTCAAATCTTTGTCCACCAAAAAGATCACAAAATGGCAACTCATGGTTATAGTGATCACCAAACTGGATACGGGTCACCATATGGATCTTATGGTATTGGCTGCAACGAAAAGTCTGGAATGAAACGGAAAGGGATATCTCATGGGTATAAGAAAAGAAACAAGAATGGATATGGTGGAAGCTGCAGTGATGGCAGTGGGAGTGACAGTGATTAAATAACCCATAAAATTGAGGTAAATTATGATGGAATTATCACCCTATTTAGGATTTTTTTTAATTTATTGTTATATTAATAGTATTTCACTAAAAAATGATTTAAATAAAAAATGAGTTGAGAAAGAAATAAATATATTAAGAAAACAAAAAAAAATCTATAAAATTTGTATTCACACAAATAGCAACTCTTATGTTAACAACATATATTTGTATTATTAAAAAAATCTTATATATTATTTTATTTTAAATTTCGTTTAATTAGATTATTTATACATGTTTAAAGTTATTATGTTGTTATTTTTTAAATATGTTATTTTTATAATTTTTAATATATAATTTGTGTTTTGGTTAAAAAATACAAAATATACTTTCTTAGCCCTAAAATTGTTTTTGAAAAGCGATAGCGACTTTTGTTTCATGTAGTCGATGATTCTATAACATATATAATATTTATTGTGTCACCAGCACACTCATATATTGTAGAAGATCTCACTGATCATTACATGCGTATCATTACCTTCGCTCATTTGGATTTGTCTGTTTTATTCTTCTTCATCCTCATGAACACAACAAACTTGAGCCTCGATCTAAACTTTGTTGTTTTCTTGGTTATAGTGAAACTCAAAAAAGGTATCGATGTTATGATCCTATCTCACATCGTCTTCGTGTTTCCCAAAATGTTATCTTTTGGGAACACCGCTTATTTGTTGAACTTTCTGACTTTCATTCTTTCCTAACTAATTCAAATGTTTTAGAAATCTTTCCAAATGAGTCTCATGTTCTTTCTACAGATACTCTTAATCCACCTTTGGACTTCACTATTCAATCTTCAGATATTTTTTATGATTATCCTAGACAGGTTGTAGAAGAACAGGTTGATAACGAGCTACCCCACCTTGAACATAGGTCCCCTGCTCTTGCTCCGCCTAAAGATCCTCCACAAGACATTCCACCTCGCCACTCAACCCGAGTAAGATCCATTCTTACACATTTACTTGACTATCATTGTTACACTGCCTTTGCTACACTTTATGAGCCTTACACCTATCGTGAGGCATCTACTAACCCTTTTTGGAAGATTGCAATGAAAGAAGAAATTGATGCATTAACCAAAAACCATACTTGGGATCTGGTTACTCTCCCTCCTGGTCAGTCTGTGGTTGGTAGTAAGTGCATATATAAGATCAAGACTCACTCTGATGGGTCTATCGATCGCTACAAGGCTCGTCTTCTAGCAAAAGGTTTTACACAAGAGTATGATATTGATTATGAAGAGACTTTTGCTCCAATTGCACGTATTTCCTCTGTTCATACCCTCTTAGTTGTTGCAATTAAGATCCATTCCTACACATTTAAAATGTAATTTGAATTAAATTTGTGGGCCAAAATGCAATTAAGAAACTTTATTTTTTCCGCGCAGGGGAGAAGAAACCCACGCGCTCAACGTGAGCCGTCAAATTAGACAATAAACGATTAGGATGCACGCATGTCATTCAATCCCGACCAAAGAGAGTGGGAGCAGATTTTCTTCTATCACGCGGCTCGGTGCACGAGTGGGGCCCACCTACCGCGTAGGTCGGCGTGCAGGGTGGGACCCACATTTCTGACGCGTTCCAGCCACTGTCCCCCCAAGTTTGCGCGCCTCTTTTCCCGTGCGGTCGATCCACATGCGCCCGGTTATTTTACGAATCACAAGCTGCCACGTGTCCCACTTTATCTTGAAGCCAATCATGTTATGACACATGGCATATTTACGGTGAGCGCAAAAGCGCAGTATCACGCACGCGTTGCAGCCGCTACCCCACGTTCACATGCGGTCGATTCACATGCGCCTCTTTTCCCATGCGGTCGATTCACATGCGCCTGTTCCTTGCAACTAATGAGGTGATGCCACGTGTCCCACTATTTATTTCAGCGAATTAGGTCGCGACATATGGCAGACTTTATTGAAAAGCAAAATAGAAACAAACGGCTCTCTCCACTCAGTTTTAACTGCGTTTTCGATACATTTTTCCCCCCACGCGTATTAGTTTATTATTTTCCCCACACCTATTTGTCCCCCGCGTTTTCAAAAGGGGTATACTATGGATAAAGCGTGTGAAGGTAGATAGAAAGGCTCAAACGATCTAAAGATGACCTAAATCATTTTCTTAGTTAAATGTTTTCTATAATTTCGCCTCGAGAGAAAATCAAACAACTTCTAAGAAATGTGAGACCACAAATATCAATCGAATTCCATACTCACATAAACATTTTCTAAATTATCCTAGCAACTCAATATTCAAGACAAGTGATCATAAATATTTTAATCTTGCAAAAATGAAACATACGTAAAAAGTATTCATCGCTTAGATAATATTCAAATTTTTCAAGGAGCTATGCATCATTTAAACCGAAGAAATAAAAATAAATCACAATTTATCGTAAAATATCTTCGATCAACCAAACAAATAAAATTTCACAAGCAAGAACATCCAGAAAATATTTCAATTAAGTTCAATATATCTACCACCCCCAAACTTAATATACACATTGTCCTCAATGTGTGAAAGTTAAAGAACATATGATATGGGTTTAAAGAAACTTCCTGGTTTGGTTTGAATGGTTAATCCAAAATAGCTTCATTACCTCCAATTTGCACCTACAAAAAATAAATGAAATAAAATAACAACAAAACAAAATATAAAAATTAATACAAGCAAAAATAATAAAAAATAAAATAAAATAAAACACATGGGTTGCCTCCCAAGAAATGCTTGATTTATAGTCGTTAGTTGGACTTCTTAATTTTTTTCTTTTTGTTAGTTAAGATTTGTGTGTTAAACAAAATCTCAACTCGCGAGAAAATTGAAAAATAAATTAAGCAAGCAATAATAACCATAAAAAAATTTGTTTTTTTTCTTTTTGTGAGTTGAGATTTGTGTGTCAAACAAAATCTAAACTTACTTGAAAAATTGAAATTAAAGAAAACAAGCAACAATAAACATAAAAAATTTGTTTTTTTTCCTTTTTGTGAGTTAAGGTTTGTGTGTTAAACAAAATCTCAACTCACGAGAAAATTGAAAAATAAATTAAACAACCAACAATAAGAATTTTTTTTTTCTCTTTTTGTAAGTTAAGATTTGTGTGTCAAACAAAATCTCAACTTACAAGAAAATTGAAAAATAAACTAAACAAGCAAAAATAAGCAACAAGAATAATTTTTTTTGAATTAAAATCATATTGATTGGTATTAATATAAACAATGAAAGTAGTAAATAAATCCTCGGCAACGGCACCAAAAACTTGTTGTCTCTTTTAGAGAACATAAAACGTGCAAGCATACAGTGTGAAGCTCATGGAGTGTAGCAAGGGCAGTGTAACAATGATAGTCAAGTAAATGTGTAGGAATGAATCTTACCCGGGTTGAGTGGCGAGGTGGAATGTCTTATGTAGGATCTTCAGGCGGAGCAAGAGCAGGGGACCTATGTTCAAGATGGGGTAGCTCGTTATCAACCTGTTCTTCTACAACCTGTCTAGGATAATCATAAAAAATATCTGAAGATTGAATAGTGAAGTCCAAACGTGGATTATGAGTATCTGTAAAAGGAATAGGAGACTCATTTGGAAAGATTTCTAAAACACTTGAATTAGTTAGGGAAGAATGAAAGTGAGAAAGTTTAACAAATTAGCAGTGTTCCCAAAAGACAACATTTTGGGAAACACGAAGACGATGTGAGACAAGATCATAACATCGATACCCTTTTTGAGTTTCACCATAACCAAGAAAACAACAAAGTCTAGATCGAGGCTCAAGTTTGTTGTGTTCATGAGGATGAAGAAGAACAAAATAGGTCGATCCGAATGAGCGAATGTAATGATAGTCAGGTAATGACCCAAAAAGGTGTTCATACGGAGTCTGATTATGAATGAAAATGTTTGGAATGTGATTAATGGCATGAATAGTATGAAGAGCGGCTTCACCCCAAAATGGGGCAGGAACTTTGGCAAAAATAAGAAGAGCATGAACAGTGTCAAGAATATGACGAATTTTTCTTTCGGCTCGACCTTTTTTTTTAGAGGTTCCTGGACAGGTTAGATGATGTACAATGTCATAGGAGTGTAATATAGCTTGAAAAGAATTTTAAGTATATTCAAGAGCATTATTAGATCCAAAAGTTTTGATATGTTTGGAGAATTGTGTTTCAACCATTTTTGCAAAGTTACTATATATTGGTAAGATTTCAGAACAAGATTTCATTGGAAAGATCCAACTATAACGAGAATAATCATCAATAAAAACAACAAAATATTGAAATCTACCAATACTAGTAACAGGAGAAGGTCTCCAAACATCAGATTGAATTAACTCAAAAATACTATTAGAGATAGATTTACTATTATTGAAAGGTAAAGTTGGCTATTTTCCTAACTAGTATGAAGTACAATCAAAATTATCTTTGGACACAGATCCCAATAGACCTTTAGAAGCTAACTGTTGTACCCGAGTGGATGAGGCATGACCAAGACGAGAATGCCAAAGTGCAAGAGAAGGTAAGGAAGAAACTACAACAGTTGCAGTAGTAACAAAGGCAAGAGCAACACGTGGAAGATAAAGATTGTTTACGGGAAACATACGCCCGACCCTAGGACTGGTCCCAAGCTCTTGCCCCGTCCTTGGATCCTGCACAATACACCCAGAATAGTCAAAAATAAGGCGATATCCTAATTCAGCTAATTGTCCCACAGTGCATAAATTATAGGATAGGTCAGGTACATGGAAAACCCCAGAAACAGAGAGGGTAAAGGTTGAAACAAAACATAGAATATTCCCATGGAGGAGAGGTTGATAGTGGATATTTTGTAGTTCAGTGGAGGAGAGGTTGATAGTGGATCCAGAAGACTAGGACTCTGCTGAACTAGAGAACATCAACAAAGTAGGCTCAATATTAGCAATAACAGTAGTAGATTTGTTGCGACAGTAACAAGTCTCAATGGTGTGGCCATGACGCTTGCAATAATTGTAGAACCTTTTATTGCTCTACCTGCTACGATTGTTAAGGTTGCTCAATGGTAGGAGCAGGAGAAGTAATAGCCAAAACATTGAACTTATTCTGGGCTTGAAGGGTTGCAAGCCGAGCTTCTTCTCTAACCAACTCATTTACAGCAGTATCAAGAGAGTGAGGAGGACTGCGATTAAGAAGCTGACCTCGAATTGGCTCAAAGTCCTTGTGGAGTGACATCAAGAACTCATAGAGACGAAATTCATCCCTAACTATAGCATATTGTTGAGCATCTATTGAGCATGCCCAAATTGGATCACAAAGGTCAATTTGGTCCCAAAGGAAGCGAAGCTGATCAAAGTAGTCATTGATGGATTGCCCTGGTTCCTGTTGAAGTTGATGCAATTCAACTATTAGCTGATATTTCATGGATCCATGAGTAGTGGAGTACCTTTTGGCCAACATATCCCATGCTAATTTGGCATCATCAAAGCTGCCCAACAGATTGGAGATAGAGGGAATGAAAGTATTTCGAATCCATATGTGGATCATGTGGTTGTGGCTATCCCATTCAATCATTCGACAAAAGAAAGTAGCATCTTCTTCACTTGCTCTTTTTAAAAAAATGATAATTGTACCAGTACAATAATGCTAGAGTATACGACCCTTAAAAAAACTATGCATAGCATGAGACCATGACAAGTAATTATTGGTCCCTTCCAATATAGTATTGATAGGGCAAGAAACAAAAGCATCATTTTAATCCATTGGAAACACAATATGCAAAAATGGACTGCAAAAATAAGGTCTACGCAAAAAACTGGGTAAGGAGGACCTATATTACAAAAGTCAACGGTCAACAAGAAGTCAACAGTCAGCACGATCAACAGCCAAGATGGTCAGCGGGGTCTTTGTGACGTCAACTGAATGCGATGATGACGTCAGCCCTAGGCAAGTCACTGATGATGTCACGAGACCAGAGCGCAGCATGCGTGGCGTATCAGATTCATGCATTGTTGATGTTGGTGGAGCGTGCAGGCATGTGAGGAGGAGGATGATTGTGATACGCCCATCGTTGTGTAGATCTGGTTGCAGCGATCATAATGGTATCTGTAGAAAGGTCATCAGGTTAAGATTCATAACGGTGCGTGAAAGGACGTGTATATCTTTTGAACGATGCGTGAGGGAGTGTGTGGTGTCCGATGGTTGCAATACTTCCATGGTTGTGTAGCTATGGTTGATCCGATCATAGTTGTATCTACAGAAAAATTATCGGAGCAAGATGCACGGCGGCGACGGTGATTGTAGTGGTCTGTGTGATGTGGGACTCCTTAACAACAGCGACTGTAGTCTCGGAATCTAAGGACAACGACTGAAAGACGTCGAAGGTTCAGCAGTGAGTGATTACAATGGCTATTGTGATAACGGAAGCTATAAAGGTTGAGTAACACGAGAAAAGACAAGACTACTAGAAAGATAAGAGCAGTGGCTCTAATACCATGTTAGAAATACTTAATGATTGTATTCTATTATATTTTAAATGAATATACATGGTGCCTTTATATAGGAGTTACAAGTAAACTAGATATGTCTAAAGTAACTAAATATAGATATATCTAAAGTAACTAAATATAGATATATCTAAAGTAAATAGATATACATTAACAGATATATATACATTAATATGTTACTAGATATATATTAACATTCAGTTACAAAATATGGTTCCCTAATTGTTTATTATGTCAACAACAAACTCATATATTATATATAATGTATACTTAATCTTTAAAGAATATATTTTAAATTTTAAATTAAAATTAAGATATTAGTTAACTCCAATAATACTTAAAAATAATTTCAAAATATTTTTTTTATCAATGTAAATCATTATCCAAAATTGATTTTTGATCAAAAATATTTTTGGATAATTTTTTTAACTAATAATAACTTATCTTAAAACTCATAATTTTATACAAGTTACATAATAAAAAGACTACAAAGACACTCCTTTCATGACTTCAATAAATGAATTCATTATTAGACACACTACATCTTTTGCAGCCACGTACATTGATCCAATTAGTAAATGTAAATATTATATATAAAAATACATATAATTATAATAGATTAAATTCAATGTACTAAAATTATTACAGATATAAGATGTTAAAAAATATTATATCAAGTATATCATTCAAAGTATAATGGATGTAACACATTATATATAAAGATATATGTAGATATTACATGTTACATTCAATACGTCGTTGAAACTTAGATGAATTATCGACAATGGTCATGGTAACTCTAGTGGATCATTAGAGGTGATTGTTGAAATTTTGATATCATGGGATCTAATCTTAGTTTCATTTTATAGAATTATGTTATAAGAGTGTTTTGGTATTTATATTTATGATACTATAAATTTTGAGTTAATTTTTTGTTAGTTTAAAAAAATTGATAAAATGATAAAAAAAAAAAACAATCTCTATATCATATCAATATTCTCTAAGATTTTTAAATAAATCTAATTAAACTCTAATTCTAAATAATCAAACCAATTGAAAAAATACTTAACTTATATTTCTTATTAAAAATATCATTATATTGTATTTAACCCATACAAAATAATATCTCTATTAAGTTTTTTTTAAAATAAAATAAAATTAGAACAAGTTTAAGCTTCACTGTCATGCCCCTCATTCTGAGTTTAAGCTTCACGGTGAAGAATGTGATTTATCTAATAGGTGCACTGATGAACAAAACAAGTTGGTTGCTTGTTGAGAGGTACTTGAAATGGTATTATTTAGGCATGTTTTGTATGTTTTTAATCCAAGTTTTTGAAAGGATTGCTATTTGGTAATTAATTTTATTTTAAGTTCAAAATAAAATTGAAATTCATTTTTATTTTTACTAACTTTTTATTGTTTATGGAACTTAAGAAAATGTTTTTGAAAAATATATTCCAATTTCATTTTTCTTTTTATTAGTTAACTTTACAATCAAATAAAAATAAATGAATTTTTTTTCACCAAACTAGTTTTTTGTTTTTTTTACATAAAATAATTAAAAAACAGAAGAATAGTTTTAAAAACAAAAAATATAAGTTAAAAACGGAACTCCTTACAAAATTATCCTTTAATTTGTTAGGAGAATCACAATTTCAATTCGAACTTAATTAAGCTCTAAACAGCGGAATTTAACCTATTCTCCTTATTTGTGTGAATCTTTTAGGAAACAAATAAATAGAGCTCAAAATAAAACATGCACAAAATCAACACAACCAATTTACGTGGAAAAACCTTCTCGGTATAGGAAGGAAACAACCACGACACTCATCTCCAAAACTTCCACTATCAAGAAACAATTGTACAACAATTCTCTCTAGGTAAAACTAGAGGCAAGCAATCAACAACATCATCAAGAATACACTTCTTGGAAACTAACAATTATTTCAAGAAAATGGAGAAATCTAACCAAATTCGTAGTCACTTTTCACTGCTCAGAATTTCTCAAACCGGTGAGCCAAATCCAAATCCCACCGCACAGATTAAATAGTCTTGAGTCTTGAACCTGTCCACAAAATTTCAGCTTAATCGGACCACAAACGGCCTTCGATCGGAGCACTTGATGAAGACTGGCTGGAGAGTGAAAACTGAAAAACTGAGAGCAGTTTTTCTGCTGCAGCTGCTGCCTTTTCTGCACACTTTTTTTCTCTCTTCAGAATTCTACCCACAACAAACCCTAAATGGGTTTATTAATTAAAGAAATTAAATGACACAATTGCCCTTCTTACTCCATGGGCTTTTAAGCCACATGGGCTTCACTTGGGCTCCTCCAAATAAGAGGAAAACCCAACAAATCTCCCCCTTTTCCGATTAGATGGAGGGATCCGCCATCCCAGCAATTGAACAACAAACTTCAAGTTTTTCTCTTGACACTGCTTTTGTCAGCATGTCAGATCCATTCTCATCAGTATGTATTTTCTCAAGTTCAAGCAACTTATTGTTAAGAGTATCTCTTATCCAATGATACCTCACATCAATATGCTTTGATCTTGAGTGAAATGCCGAGTTTTTCGCTAGGTGAATAGAACTCTGATTATCGCAGAATAACACATATTTTTGCTGCTTGAAACCAAGTTCCCTCAAGAACTGTTTCATCCACAACAACTCCTTACAGGCTTCCGTTGCTGCAATAAACTCCGCCTCTGCTGTAGAAAGTGCAACACACTTTTGCAATCTTGACTGCCAAGAAACTGCTCCACCAGAGAAAGTAATTAGATAACCTGAAGTAGACTTACGAGAATCTTCATCTCTTGCCAAATCTGAATCAGTGTATCCAACTAACACTGGTTTTCCACTTCCAAAGCTAAGTGTTAACTTGGAAGTACCTCGAAGATATCTCATAATCCACTTTACTGCATCCCAATGCTCTCTTCCTGGATTCGAAAGAAAACGACTAACAACTCCAACTGCATGAGCTATGTCTGGCCTCGTACACACCATTGCATACATTAAGCTTCCTACTGCTGAGGCATATGGAACATTTTCCATATCTTTCTTCTCTTTATCTGTTGAAGGGCCTTGACTCGATCTCAACTTAAAGTGATTAGATAAAGGAGAAGAAACCACTTTAGCTTTATCCATATGAAATCTTTCAAGTACCTTGTTGATGTAACGTTCATGTGACATGTATAACTTCTTTCTTTTCTTGTCTCGACAAATTCAAATACAAAGAATTTGTTTTGCTGGCCCCAAGTCCTTCATGGCAAAGGACTTACTCAACTGCTTCTTCAAATTATCAATCCTTGAAGAATTTCTACCAACAATCAACATGTCATCAACATAGAGCAATAAAATGATAAAATCATCATCAGAGAATTTCTGCACAAAAACACAATGATCAGAAGTAGTCTTCTTGTAACCATGCTCCCCCATAACTGACTCAAACTTCTTATACCATTGTCTAGGTGCTTGCTTCAACCCGTAGAGGCTTTTCTTTAACCGACATACGTAATCCTCTTTTTCTTTAACCTCAAAACCCTCTGGCTGTTCCATATAAATCTCTTCCTCCAACTCACCATGAAGAAAGGCAGTTTTCACATCCATTTGCTCAATTTCTAAATCCAAGCTTGCTGCTAGACCTAGAACAACACGTATGGAAGACATTTTCACAACAGGAGAGAAAATATCATCAAAATCAATACCTTTTCTCTGACTGAATCCCTTGACGACCAATCTAGCTTTGTATCGTGGTTGTGAATTGTGTTCTTCTTGCTTCACCCTGTAGACCCACTTGTTCTTCAAAGCTCTCTTACCCTTAGGCAACTTTACTAGCTCAAACGTGTGATTGTCATACAGTGACTGCATCTCATCTTCCATAGCACCAACCCAATGTGCTCTGTTTCCATCTTCCATCGCTTCTGCATAACATTGAGGTTCTCCCTCATCTGTCAATAGCACATACTCATTTGTATCATACCGTGTGGAAGGACGTCGGTCTCTGGTAGACCTCCTGGGTGGAATTTCTGGTTCTGGCAACTGATCAGTAGTCTGGTGATCTGTTTCAGCTTGCATATCTGCATCATCTAAACCATGTTGGTCATCTTGAACATTTTGTTCCATCTGTACTGATAAAGGAACCGGATCTAGGTCAATCAAATCATCGCTATACTGATGGACTCCTTTTTCTATCTTCTCAACATCTTGTATAGTTTGATCTTCTATAAACACAACATCACGACTCCTTACCAGTTTCTTCTCAACTGGATCATAGAATCTGTAGCCAAATTCATCCAGACCATAACCAACAAAGATACACTGTCGTGTCTTCACATCGAGCTTAGATCTCTCATCTTTTTGGTATATGCACAAATGCCTTGCAACCAAAAACGCGAAGATGATCATAAGAAACATCTTTGCCAGTCCAAACTCTGTTTGGTACATCAAACTGAAAAGGAACACATAGTGTGAGATTAAGAACATGTACAACTGTATTCAAAGCCTCACCCCAGAAAGATCTTGGCAACTGAGCCTGCGAAAGAAGACATCTTACTCTTTCAACCAATGTCCTGTTCATTCTCTCAGCCAACCCATTTAACTGAGGAGTCTTGGGAGGTGTCTTTTGATGTCGAATTCCCTGATGCTTACAATACTCATCAAAAGGACCTAAATACTCTCCCCCATTATCTGTTCTGATGCACCGCAATTTCTTCCCAGTTTGTCTCTCAACTAAGGCTTGAAACTGTTTAAACACATCTAATACTTGATATTTGCTCTTCAAAGTGTACACCCATAACTTTCTTGAAAAATCATCTATGAAGGTTACAAAATAACTGGCACCACCCAAAGTTTTTGTCTTCATAGGACCACATACATTTGAATGTACCAAATCAAGTATGTATTGTTTTCTTGAAGGAGGGGAACTTTTGAAAGAAACTCTATTTTGCTTCCCTGCCAAACAATGAGTACATCTTCTTAAACAAACATCATTCATTCCAGAAAGAAGATTCTTTTTAGTTAATACTGCCAAGCCTTTCTCACTCATGTGAGCAAATCTCTTATGCCACAATTCTGATGTGAGCTCATCTGTCACAGCATTAATAACACCTTTAAAGAGTCTCGCCTGCAGTATATACAAACTGGAATGCTTGTTCCCACGAGCAACAACCATAGCACCTTTAGTAAGTTTCCATTGACCATTACTAAAGGTATTGCAATATCCTTCATCATCAAGTTTACCTGCAGAGATCAAGTTCAAACAAATTTCAGGAATATGTTTTACCCCTCTAAGAAGTAGCCTCGTGCCATTATTCATCTCCAAACACACATCTCCAATACCAATGACTTTAACCAAGCCATCATTACCCAACTTCATTGTCCCAAAGTCACCTGCTGTATAGGATGTAAAGAAGTCCTCTCGAGACGTAGCATGAATGGAGGCTCCACTATCAATAACCCAACTGACCTCGTGACATGCAACATTGACAACATCTTCATTATAAACAACGAGAAAGTCTTCTGAACTAGCGGTGGCAACTCGATCATTTTCCTTGCCAACATCACCATCTTGTTCTTTGTCTTTCTTCTTGTTATCCCGCTTCAATTGTCTACAATATTTCTTGATGTGCCCTTTCATGCCACAGTGATGACACTCAACATTAGAAAACTTGTTGGACTGACTTCTTCCTTTTTTCTTTACTCTTGTAACCTCTGCTTTTACTCCTCCCTCTTCTTTCTGTAACCAAAATCTCTGACTGCTGAGAAGACCCATGTGATTTTCTTCTCATTTCTTCATTCAAAACACTACTCTTAGCCAGATCCATATTGATTACACCATTTGGAGCTGAGTTACTTAATGAAATTCTAAATGTTTCCCAAGAGTCCGACAGCGTACCCAATAAACACAACCCCTGAATCTCATCATCAAACTTGATACCCATTCCAGCTAACTGATTGATTATTCCTTGGAACGTATTCAAGTGATCTGTCAACGGAGTTCCATCTTGGTACCTTAAAGCCATCAACTGCTTTATAAGAAACATTTTATTATTTCCTGTTTTTCGAGCATACAACTCTTCAAGTTTATTCCATAGTGACCGTGCATGTATTTCTCCACTAATATGATTCAAAACATTATCATCTACCCATTGCCTTATATACCCACAGACTTGTCGGTGTAACAAAGTTCATTCTTCTTCAGACAATTTTTCTGGTTTTTCAGAGGCAAACATCGGTAAATGAAATTGTTTGACATAAAGAAGATCTTCCATTTTTCCTTTCCAAGTGTGATAATTAGAACCATTCAAAGTAATCATTTTACTCAAATTTGCTTCCATTATTCAACACAAGAAATTCCACAATAATAACCACAGCTCTGATACCATTTTGTTAGGAGAATCACAATTTCAATTCGAACTTAATTAAGCTCTAAACAGCGGAATTAAACTTATTCTCCTTCTTTGTGAATCTTTTAGCAAACAAATAAATAGAGCTCAAAATCAAACATGCACAAAATCAACACAACCAATTTACGTGGAAAAACCTTCCCGGTATAGGAAGGAAACAACCACGGCACTCCTCTCCAAAACTTCCACTATCAAGAAACAATTGTACAACAATTCTCTCTAGGTAAAACTAGAGGCAAGCAATCAACAACATCATCAAGAATACACTTCTTGGAAACTAACAATTATTTCAAGAAAATGGAGAAATCTAACCAAATTCGTAGTCACTGTTCACTGCTCAGAATTTCTCAAACCGGTGAGCCAAATCCAAATCACACCGCACAGATTAAAGAGTCTTGAGTCGTGAACCTGTCCACAAAATTTCAGCTTAATCGGACCACAAACGGCCTTCGATCGGAGCACTTGATGAAGACTGGCTGGAGAGGGAAAACTGAAAAACTGAGAGCAGTTTTTCTGCTGCAGCTGCTGTCTGCACACTTTTTTTCTCTATGCAGAATTCTACCTACAACAAACCCTAAATGAGTTTATTAATTAAAGAAATGAAATGACACAATTGCCCTTCTTACTCCATGGGCTTTTAAGACACATGGACTTCACTTGGGCTCCTCCAAATAAGAGGAAAACCCAACATAATTATCAATTAATTTTCAATTTTGTTTGGATAAATAATGTTAGTGTTATTTCCAGATAAAGTATAATTGATTTCATAATGATGTTTTAGTCTTTTATTTCATATCTGGGATGATTTGTTATGGATCTTTTTAATGTCTTATCATTCCTTTTATTGTCTTCATTTTTCACACAGAATCTCCATACCTTTCACTTTTGCTTCAGAACAAGGGTAAAAAGCCTCTTACAGTTACCATTTCTGCTCCCGATTATGTTCAGCTAGACAAAACTACAGTTCAACTCCAACAGAAAGAAAACAAAAAGGTAAGTGCAAACAGCAACAAGCTTTAGTTTGAAACTTTAACCACTAATGAGCTTTTAATGAGTTGACCAAGTAAATGGCCTGCTTGTTGATACTGACGGTTGTATTGTTTATGAGAATCAGTCACATTGTTTTGTTTGGATATATAAATTAGATTTTATTATCTTATGTCTCATTTTGTATATTTAATAAATTTGATTTATAATATTATCTCATATTATTTTATATTAGTGTTATTGTAGTTCTATTTTTCATAACTTTAAACATATATTTAATCATTATTCTTATTAAATTTATATTATAAATAATCATATATTATATTTTTTATTGTTTTGTATTCTTATTTGTCACATTTATATCCATTAGAAACAAATGAAATATCTTAATTAGTACTGTATTATTAACGTATCATTTCATTAAAAATCAAATAATATAGGATGAGATGAACTTTAAAAATTAATATATTGCATTATAAATCTCATTAACATCTAATCTCAATTTACAACATATAGTTTTGTTATTTTGTTTATGTTGTTGTTATTGCTATCTAAAACCATGGAATCTTTTTGGTTATACAGTCTATATATATATAATATAGATTATAATTCCAAAACATCTATGTAATGTATTGACATGGTTGAAAATAGTAGTAAATTGAAATGACTATATGTCATAAAATATGTTTCAATTGTTTACTTTTATTATTAAAATATTTTTTAATAAATTATTTTAGTCAAAAATTGATCAATTTGATCGAAATATTTAAGTCATTTATACAACATTTTATGTTGGTTCTTAAACTTTATCACTTTTAACATTTTGATTCCTTAACAAAATTTTAGTAATTTTTAGTTCACTAACTTTCATATTTGATAATTTTAGTTTAATTTTAATGATAATGACATAAATATGTTAAATTTTAAAATTTAAGGGATCAATAATGTAAAAAATGAATTTTTAATATATTAATTATGACTTCTATAGTACAATTTAGTCTAATTTTTAAATTTGGACTAAGTTTATTTAATATGAAAAATCAATGGATTAAAAGTTACAAATTTTTTTAAGGTAATAAAGTATTAAAAGTGATAAATTTAATGGACGAAAAGTTTAATTTATCATAAAATTATAACTTCACGTGTACCATTAAATTTGTTAATTTTGGATAAAATAGTTGATTGAAAAACATGTAAATAATATAAATAGTTAATAGAAATAAAAAAAATCAAAATTAATAAATCTAAAATTTTCATATAACATTATTTAATTGAGTAACATTTGCCTAAAACTCATCTTCTTTGATTTTGTATTATTGGATCTCCTGTTAGCCTCAACCAGGCACAAGTTGCAGAGTGCTGCAGAAACTTTTGCGAAATTAAATAAAGGTAAAGGATGAGTCCAGATGTTAGCCATTAATCTGTAATTATATCTTGTCTCCAGTCTTTGCCTAGGTTTCACTCACTTTTCGATATCCATTTTGTTCTTGGAGTGCCAAATGCAGGACAATTCGTTCCTTCATCTCCAATTCTCTGTTCAAATTTTTGACATTCTAGATATTGGACCTAGTTTGTACTAGCTATGTATTTATACCATAATTTTTTTTTTTTGTTTTGAACATATTCTTTTACCCAAATAACAACTTTCTTTTAAATAATCAAAGTTTTTCATTTAATTAATTACGCTATAATTTTTTTTGTTTTGAACATATTCAGCTTCAGCACTAGATAAGGCAACTATCTTTTTCTTCTTGCTCCTCCATGTAACAAGATTGCCCCCACAAAAGTAAAGTATCCAGCAGTAGATTTCCTATTCTTTATATTTTCTGCCCAGTCTGAATCTGTATATCCAAGGACTTCCAATTGACCATTCTTTGAAAACATAAGTCCTTTCCCAGGGGAGAATTTTAAATAACGAAGTATTCGCATGACCGCATCCATATGGTCTTCACTTGGGCAATGCATGAACTGACTCACGACACTCACAACATAAGCAATATCAGGTCGAGTATGAGATAAATATATGAGTTTACCTACTAACCGTTGATATCTATGTTTATCTACTAGTACTTGGTCCACATATTCTCCGAGTTTATGATTTTGAACCATTGGAATATCGACCGGTTTACAATCTAGTAGTCCTACCGTTGCCAATAGGTTCAGAGTATATTTCCTTTGGAAAAGACATATGCCTTGTTTTGATCTTGTTATCTCAATACCTAAGAAGTATTTGAGCCCTCCTAAGTTCTTCATTTCAAACTCATTTGACAGTTGTTCTTGAAGCTTAGAGATTTCTTCTTTATCATCTCCTGTAATGATCATGTCATCTACATAGACTATAAGGGCTGTTATCTTCCCTAATCGATGTTTTAGGAAAAGAGTATGATCAGAGTTGCTTTGTTGGAACCCATATTTCTTCATTGCTGAACTCAACCTACCAAACCACGCTCGAGGTGATTGTTTTAGTCCATACAATGCTCATTGTAATCTACATGCAGTTTCTTTTCCTGATGTAACAGTATATCCTGGTGGGATATCCATGTAAATCTCTTCTTCAAGGTCACCATGAAGGAAGGCATTCTTCACGTCAAGTTGGTGCAATGGCCAATCTAAATTTGCTGCAAGAGATAACAAGACTCTAACGGTTTTTAGTTTAGCCACAGGTGAGAAGGTTTCTTGATAATCTATCCCGTGTTTCTGTGTATATCCTTTTGCTACAAGTCTCGCCTTGTATCGATCAACTAACCCATCTGTTTTATATTTAATGGAGAAAATCCACTTGCATCCTATCATCTTCCTCCCATGAGGCAACTCGCTTAACACCCATGTGTTATTCTTCTGCAATGCCTCAAATTCTTCTTTTATAGCTTGAGCCCATTTTGGATCGGATAAGGCTTCTTCAATGCTACTTGGAATTTGACACGAGGAGAGTGTTTGTGCAAATGCCCTGATAGGTTCTGATAACCTTTGAGTAGATACATAATTTTCTATTGGATACTTGAATTATCGTTCTTCTCTTTCTGGAGAGTATCAATTTGGGGGTTTGCCTCGATTGTGTCTGAAAGGTAAAACATAACCAATAGATGTATCTATAGCATTAGTTTGTAAAGGTGTGATAGGATAGCTTACCTCAGGAGTATTCTCAGCAAGAGGATAACTGGGTACTAGAGAGTGGAGGGGTACATCAACCACTTCATCTTCTAGAGATTCAATTACTACTTCAGCTTCAATTCTTGGAAGTTCAAGTTCGGGTCTAGATACTGGCTCCTCCATATTATTGGCACGATTCGAGTATGTTGGACTAGTGTCTAATATTTCAACATCAAGCCAATTTCATTCTTCACGACAACTCTTCTCCTGAAGAGTGTAATTGGATATCGGTGATGGGAAAAAACATTCTGATTCGAGAAAAGTGACATCCATGGTAATATAGGTTCTTTTAGCAATTGGATCATAGCATCGGTAACCCTTTTTTTGTACGCCATACCCCAAGAATACACATCAGATAGCACATGGATCCAACTTAGTTCGTTGATTTTTATGGAGGTGGACAAAAGCAACATATCCAAAAATTCGGGCCGGAAGCATCAAAATAGTAGGCAAGGGAAGATGGTCAGATAGCACCTTTAATGGAGTCTGAAATTGTAAGGTTTTGTGGGCATACGATTCAGTAGATACACAGTTGTAGTAACCGCATCACTCCAGTATTTATTAGGCATATGTGCACCGATCAGTAAGGCCCGAGCCGTTTCCAAAATATGTCGATTTTGCCTCTCCGTAGTCCCATTTTGTTGTGGGGTTTGTGAACATGAGGTTTCATGGAGAATACCATGGCTGTCCAAGTATGTCCGAAATTGTTGATTAACATACTCCCCTCCATTATCAAACCTAAGTATCTTAATTTTTTCAAAAAATTATGTCTGAACCATGGTGTGAAACATGTGAAATGTAGAAAATACTTCATCTTTATGTTTGAGAAGGTAAAGCCATGTCATTCGTGTACAATCATCAACAAAAATAACAAACCAACGATGACGTAATGACCGAGGAAGGTCCCCAAACATCAGAATGTACCAAAGCAAAAAGAGTCATACTTTTATTCATGCTCATAGGATACGACGCCATATGACTTTTTGCTAGGATACAAGTATCACATTTGAAAATAAACTGGGGAGTAGGTGCTTTAAATACCCGAATGATGGATGCCCAAATCTACGATGACATAGCCAAATCTATCGTTCCTTGTTACCAATAGTGTTTTGCATGTGATTGGCTCTTCTTGCCAGCCACACGCACAGAGACAAAACACAATATATATGTTGATGCGTTTCAAGTTTCACGGAGGCAGGAAACGGTGCGGTTGCCCACGACTACGTAGAGAGACTGCGAACAATCTGTGACTCCAACCTCATATACAAAGCAGATACACAGAACGCGACCTCATCGCTGTTTATCGTTGTGTTATGTTTCTTTTCCAGAAAAGACTGATGGTGGAACTGGTGAGTTAATCAGAACGACCACCTAGATCGAACCAGTGTCAAGAGATCAGAAATGGCCACCCCAGAAATCAGATTCAGAAATCAGCAGCCACAATCAACAATCAGTAAAAAACAGAAAACATCAGTCACAATCAGCAATCAGCAAAAAACAGAAATCAGCAGCCACAATCAACAATCAGCAAAAAATAGAAATCATTAGCCATACCAGAATCAGAATCAGAAATCAGCAAAAAACAGAAATCAGCAGCCACACCAGAATTAGAATCAGAAATCAGCAAAAGCATAAATCAGTAGGTAATCCATTAATCAGCAATAACTTGCTCTGATACCATGACAAATATTGTGTTTCTCTGATAATTATCATGTATGTTTCATTATTATTTCTATTCTTGTTTCTATACAAGAGTTTAACTATATGTATACAATGAAAACGAAAATTAAACAATAACCATAATTCCTCCACATCCATGTTTTATGGCTCCACTAATATTATTGTTTATTCCACTGAGCATTAGTGTATGCCACTGTTGCACCATGCACGACAACACACACCAACAGGTTACTGATAATGCATGTAATTTGACATGACTCTTAATAGGTAGTGAAAAGCAAAATATCATAAATGTTTTTTTTTTGGCTAAATTTATCTGTTTCGATTAAATGCTTGATCCTTTCAATCTTTTACTCGGTATAAATAGAAAAATTATGTTAACAACACACAAATTTATACAAAATTTTGTATACATATCATTTATATAATGATACGAGCGTTATATAATTTGGGTATTATTAACGTTAATCTAAATAGAAACCTAAGAAAATTACATTTGTACATTTGCTTCTTTCCAGTTTTGTACCGAGTTATATGATTTTCTTCGCCAATTGGGTTGTTAATGCTTGTGCATGGTTTGGATGAAGCTTCTTTTGCCTGCAAACTTGACGTTAATACATTTGATTGTTGAGAATGACCTGCTCAATACATGGTTGCCCCGGTAAGTTTCAGTTTGTTGGACTTGTACTATGGTTATTAGAGTTAGGTTTCAGCCAGGAACGGAATTAGAATGAAAACCCAAACTAAAATTATTAAGTTTAATAGCATGGAATAAGTTATTTATATATTAAGTTTCATTTTTAATTTTTAACAAAAAAATATGTTTTTACAAAGTAAAAAATATTACCATAATTTTAATGTAACGTAAATAACACTTATTTGTAAAAGAATTAAAAATGTAATCACTTAAATATACTACTAATATATAAATGACTTGAGATTATTTAATAAAGTTACAAAGATATGTTAATGATAAATTTGAATGAGATTATTTAGTAAAGGTACAAAATAATACTAATGATAAATTTGAATCTTTGGTCGGTAAAAAAAATAACTTTTGATATTTTTTATTTTTATTCCATGTCATCGTTGATAAATGTTTATTATACCCCATCTCGCCTGCACGTACACTTATTAGGAGTAAGACGACTCCGTAAGGCTAAAGCATACATAATTAGAACGGTAAATTGATAAATTTATAATGAAGTATTAAAAAATATATAAATATATAATGGAAGTTTATTAGGTTACAAATATAATATTAAAATATAATAAATATTAAAAAATTATAAAACATAAATGATTTTTTTGTAACTTATCATGTTATAAATATAAAACTAAATTACTATAAATTACAAATTAATTATATTTTTATAACACTTTATATCAGTGATATGTTCGTAAGTTTAATAAACTTATATAGCATGTTTGTAATTTAAAAATAATAATTTAAAGGGGGTGTATTTTAAAATATAATTTTATATTTGAAATTTAAAGAACATTAAATAAAAAAACACAACATAAAAATAAAAAAAATGATCCATAATTGAAATTTTATGAAAAGTTTTACATATTCAAGATCAAATAATAGTAAGTGAAAGTGAGTCTTATACACTTTAAAATATTTGTTTTTCTATCTTTAAATTTTATTATTTTTTAATAAGTTAGAGATAATATTATAATTTTATCCCTTCTCATGTAACTTACTTGGACAATAAATACCATAGTGGGGTTTAATGGTAATTTTTTAAAGTTTATAACTTACATTTGAAGAAATGGAGATGTGATAAATATATACAAATTAAACAAGTGGTTTTGACCTTAATTATTCATATTAAACTCTTTACCGGGTAAACGGGTACTGTCGGTGGCCTTTTTTATATATATATTTATTTATTTGAAATAGGAGTTTTAAAAGTTAAGAATATGAAAAATACAGATCATTCATAAGAAACTGGAAAATGAAATGAAGGGGATTGAGTGTTGTTTGTCGGGCGATCTTCCTCCTCTCACTTTCCTGGAATCACATTGCCATATTTTCTGCCTTTTAATTAGCTGACGGACGTGTGAATGATTATACCAATATAATTATACTTAGAGTAAATTAATAAATATATTATTGAATTTAATCAATTTTTATAAGTATATAACTTAGTTTTAACTGTGACAATTAGTATATCATGTAATTTTTATTAACCTTATAAATCTATTATCAAATTCCATTGATACAGATTTGTAATACTTACAACGTTAATAATATTTTAGTGTTAGATTTACTGACCAAACAATAGATCGAAACATTTATAAATTCTTAATATAATTATAACTCACAACCACTCTTCGGAAATAGTAAATAGTTAGAGGTACAAAAAGAAAAAAAATGTAAATTAATAATAAAAAATAAAAAACCCTACTTACTATAATTTAGTGCTCAATTATTCATTATTTTTATTAATGATTTTGTTATAAAAACATAAATTTTATTTAAACATATTTAATATAATGCTCAAATTTTAATTATACATATGTAAGTTTTATTGTATTAAAAAAAAGTATTTTCCATATGCTGCCAGAAAATTTTGTGTAGACTCCATTAATGGTTGGATGGGTTGTATAGCTTCTGGGCAATCATGCATACATATTATTATTAGTCCTCAATTTTGTCGAGGATTGTTCTAAAATTAACGTATAATTCCAAAATTAATAATATGAAACATTAAAATACTTTAAAATGAAATTTCTTTTATTTATAATAAGTTTGAGATAAATTATAAATGATATAATATAATGTTACCAATAAATACAATCAAATTTATATAATTATATCAAATAAAAAATTATAATCTCAATGATAATTATAATATATAAAAATGTTTAAATAAAAATAATCTCCCAGACAATTGACAGCAAAAGCAGACCATTTTCATTCTCAAAATCACTCTATCAATATCATCAGAAAATGCTTAGAAATTTCTTTGACGGAAAACGCATGTGTGCTAAGATTTTTTTAATTATTTTTTGATGTCCACTACAGATATAATTCTTATTTTAAACTTATATATTGCTTATAAATAAATATGAAAATATCCATAGAATTCTTTATATATTCACTATGTAATGTAATCATATAAAAAAAATTCATCCATATATTCAATAATTTTACAAAAGTTTTCATTGATACGATAACATTTTTAATATTTATTTGATATTTTTTTAGGATTAAATTTTATTCTTAATAATTAAAGATATATGCATCGTACTTATATTATTATATTTTAAAAAAACTAATTATTATACAACATATTTGAAATTATGCGATAAGACTAAAAATAAATAAATAGTAAAAATTAATACCGATTTTTTCATTCAATTATAAATATATTATTATGCACGTTGAAAATAGATATGATAAGTATTATTTATCCAAAATTTAATATATATATATATAAATATATGTTAATACTTTAAAATATAATTAATTTGTATATATAATATAAACATATATTATATTTATTCATATTATAATCCTTGAATACAAGGGTATTTTATTTCAACACAATATGTTTTAAGACTTAGAACAAATACTACACAATATGAATTAGACTTACTTTAACGAAAAAATAATCAATAAATTATCAAAAATAACATTCTTAACCTTTTATAATAATAAAAATATAAAGTTTTTTTAGACTTTATTTTAATAATAAAAATATAAGATTTTTTATTAAAAAATACTATTTATAATTATAAAGTTTAAAAATATTATTTTAATTATTTCATACAAATATTTCAAAAGCAATCCTTTCATATTCATATCCATGAATATTTCAAAAACTAACGGTAGGAAGAATAGTTATTTTGAGCTATCTACATCTCACTTCCACTTAATTCCTAATCCTCATCGACCTTTCATGATTTATTTATTTTTTTCCTCTCTCTCTCTCAATAAATATTCCATCCGTAAAGGCTTATATTTTATGATTACACACGATAATATAATAATAATAATAATAATAATAATAATAATAATAATAATAAATATTTATATATAAAGAATAAATATTAACATTTAAAATAATACTCGAACTTGTAACTTTAACAATCCAATTACTAAGCAAACTGGTTCGGACTTTCCTGAGTTTATTCCATATAAACTTTTATTAATAAGTTGTTATATTTCACTTGATAATTTTGTTTAACATCATTCCCTAACTTAATTTTTTCTTACTAAACATATTCTGTTTGATAGAGTGAAGTAATTTATTTTCTACAAATACATTAAATCCTCACCGACCCTTCGAGTAATGAGACAGAGACCCCCACATGGCTCTGTTCTTTTCGTAACTGTTACTAGGCCTTCAAACAGAAATATTACCAAATTAATTAATTAAAAATAATGCAAATACACACATAAAATTTTATACTCATATTATTTATATTATATTTAAATATTATCTAAAAATTAAAAACTTTCTCAAATATTAAAATAATCGTAGCAAATATAGCATGGTGCATAAATGACTAACATTAGCATTTATCTCAAAAAATAAATATATATATATAAGTAACAATATTATTACAGCTTAAGGAGCATTTATCCCAAAAAGTATATATATAACAATATTATTACAACTTAAATTATTTAGTTAGTAATATTATTATAATATAAATTATTAATATCATAAAATATTTTATTAATAACAAATTTATTCAAAAATATTAACTTAACGTGTAATTAATATTATAGAGAAAATAAATATTTTGTATATTTTTACTCTTATTATAATAAAAATATTTGGCAAATATCATTACACTCGATTATTATTATTTCAATAATAATTCATTAATAAAAATTTTATTCAACAATGATATCATTATAATTAGTTTGTTCATAAAATTAATAATAGGTATTAAATTAACATTATATAAAAAAATTCTTTTATCTTTATTATTAATCATTCTTTAATGCTATTATCAACTAATAAAGTTATCCCCAATAAATATCTTTAGTATATAGTCATAATTTTAATTGTAATAATATTGTAATCCTATTTTCATTATGATTATGGAAATAACAAAATAATTATGGGAATATTATTAAAAAAAATATTTTCTTTTTCTTTTTACCAATCTCTGGATTATTGGACTTCCCTTTCCTCCTCAATATATATATATTGTAACTTAATCTGGCGTCCCTCTCTCACTCCCTACACAGTACACACTCTTCAAGTATCTTTTCCTCTTTATTCATTGGAGTCTCTCCATAGTTTGGTTGTTTATCAGAAATTTTAGCTGATAAATGATACCAACATTCTCTATACGTTAATGGGTTCCTCATTCTAAAACGAAAATATAACATCATTCGTATGCACAGTTTTAAGCTTGTAAAAGTTATCAGAGTGATTCTGCATTTGGGTGTACTTTTTTCAATTCTGGTATAGTTGAAATGGCAAAGCTTACTAGAATAATTTCAATGGCTCCTCTGTTTCTGCTTCTCTGTTTTCCACTTGCTTTAGCAGGCCATGACTATGGCCAAGCTTTGAGCAAGAGCATTCTCTTCTTTGAAGCTCAGAGATCTGGTTACCTTCCTCCTACCCAGAGGGTTACTTGGAGAGGCCATTCTGGCTTATGCGATGGCAAGACTAGTGGGGTAAGCTAGCTTTGATTAAATTAAACTGTTTAGTACTTCATTTATACTAGCTCGAAATTGAAGTGGTAGAAACCTTTTGCGGGTGAATTGCAGGTGGATCTGGTAGGAGGGTACTATGATGCTGGAGATAATGTGAAGTTTGGACTACCCATGGCATTCACTGTTACGATGATGTCATGGAGTATAATAGAGTATGGCAAGCAATTGGCTGCAAATGGTGAGCTTGGTCATGCTATGGAGGCTGTGAAGTGGGGTACTGATTACTTCATTAAAGCCCACCCCCAACCCAATGTTCTCTACGGAGAGGTACTGTCTTTCACCTCTTCGTCTATTTCATTGTAATTTCTTTCAACACTTTTTCAGTTCTTGTGAGTTATTTTAACTCAAGAATTCATGGTGTTCAATGAACTTTTATTAAACCATTTTTTCTGCTTAAAACGCACTTGAGCAGCTCTAACTTTTTATTAAAATTGTTGGGTCCTCCTCTAATTATTTTAGATTTTAAACTGTAAATAATTATTATTCTAATTGAAAATGACGCCGAACATCCTACAGCAGAAAAAGAAACAGACCCTAAATTTGTTAGTAATGGACTAATGGTAATAATCCGGCTGGGTATTGTAGATTGGAGATGGGAACACAGACCACTACTGCTGGCAAAGGCCGGAGGACATGACCACCGACCGCCGTGCCTACAAGATTGACCCAAGCAATCCCGGATCGGATCTTGCCGGAGAAACCGCTGCAGCCATGGCCGCAGCTTCTATCGTGTTCCGTCACTCTGATCCGGCATATGCCGGTGAGCTCCTCCACCATGCCTACCAGGTTCGTAATTGTAATAACTGTCCCTTGGCTCTTCACCTTTATTAACTGTTTTTCTTGTCCCATTTCTACCTTTTAAAGTGCTTATGAAAAAAACAAAAAAATGGTGAAAACAAAACAAGAGGAATAAATTTGGAATTACGTTTATATCAGTATAACTTAAATTTTATAATATTTTAATATTATTTATAAAATTAACTTATTTATTTAATTTTAAAAATAATTATGAATATAAAAGACATTTGAAATATATATATATATATATATACATTTGTGTACGCGCGCGCAAAAGTAATATTAAGATTTCTTAACCAAACAACACAGTTAAAAGGGAAAAAGCTTATCAGAAAAAGAAACGTGAAACAAAAATTAAAAAAACCTCCTATTTTTTAGGATTTAATTTAAAGACAGAGATTTTTCTTAAAATACAAATTATTATAATAATAATAATATTTTATTAATAATAATTTCATCAATTAACAGTAATATTAAAATTTAATTAATATTAAAAAAATATTATTTAATATTTTTATTATATAATAATAAAAAATATTGTGATAATATAATTATTTTAATTTAATTGCATTTTATAATAAAGTTTTACTTTTAATTCTTTATATATTAAATACTTGTTTTTTTATAAAAATAAAAAATATTTTTACATGTTTAAAAATATAATACATATATTTTTCATAGAGTAAAAATATATTTTTCTTTATAAGTATAAAAATGAAGTTATATAAATAACTGAATATATTATTTTTATTGATAATTTATTTTATATAATATTTTTGTGACAACAAATTTATAATAGAATGATGGATATGAGTTAATGATACGAATGATATTTTTAATTGATACAAATTTTATGTTATTTCTAGTTTTATATTTATGCTGGTAATTTTGTCCTTACCATATTTGGTTAATTTGGTACGAAAATACATGTGTGTGGTAGACGTTAAGATCGGTATGGTAACGTCCGCTACATAATGATACCGACTGATTTGGGAGTTAAAAAATATTTGGTAAAATTAAAAATAGTAACGCACGTTATGATAACGTGTATATAATGATACCACTCATTATATTTTTAAGTTAGGTATATAATTATAATTTAAAAAATATATATTATTAAATATATTTTAATTAAAATTAAAATAAAATAGATAATTTAATTATTTTTATAAATTATCTCATAATTATAAATATAAATTATAATTAAAAAAACTTTAGAAATAAATCAAATAGTAAAATAAGTAGTAATATGGAATATTATTTTTAAAGTCATATTACATAGTATTTTTAATTACAAAACATAAACGGGATTAAAATTAATAAAAATATTACTTCAATATATTGAATTTAATTTAAATCGTATTTAATTAAATAATATATTAAGATTTTTTAACAATAAAAAATATATAAATTGATTGGATGAAAGCATTATAAGTCACTTTCTTTTATAGATAGATCATTTTAGTGGTTTTCTTTTTGAGTAACTTATTCCAAGTTATTTTATTATATTCAAATTATAAAAAAATACATATAAAAAGAGACATAATTAAAAATCAATTATTTAATTTAATTTTCTACTAAATGTTTTAAAACAATATTTTTAACACAGTAAGTAATCTCATAATCTCATACACATAAATATCTCATATTATATGCAAAAAAAAATCAATAAAAAAACTTCTTAAGTGTAAAAAATGTTAAAAAAAGCTTGTAAAAAATGAAAATGAATATTTGATTTTCAATAATGTCTTTTATTATTTAAATATAATAATATAAATTAAATTAAATTTGATTTTTTTGAAAGTAAAGTTATTTGGGATGAAACACACAAAAAGTAACTAAAGTGATTTATGATGTAATTCATGTTAAATTGATTAATATATTATTTTTATAATTTTAAAATAAGAGTGATTAAATAATTCAATTAATTCGTTTAAATTAAAAAAATTATATTCGATATATCGAATTAATAACTTTTATAGTTGAATTGAATTCAGATTAAAAATTATATAATACGTTCGAAATTACTATTGAATTATATATAAATGTATATTTTATTTTATAATATATTATATTTAAATATTATACATATTATAATTATATTAAATTATTATTTTGGTTTGAAAATGATAGAAATATTTATAATAATTTAATAATTGTACAAACATATTTTTTATTCTTTTGATTTTTTTATTTGTGATTATAAATAATAATATTTGTTATAAATATTAATTTAAAATTTAAATTTATGTACGTAATGTTTTATATATAATAATAATTTATAAATAAATTTAAATATTAATCTAATTTTATTTAATTTAAAAATATATAATCTGTTCGATTTTAGATAGATTTATATTGATTATATTATCGTATCATATCAAATTTGAATTAGATTAAGATTAGAAATTTTTAAATCTATTTGAATAGTATGTAACAAAAAACATATAATTTTAATACACTTTTTTACTTAAATTGTAAATTTTAAAATGTGTTATTTTTATCGTTTTAAAATTTATGAAATAGTATAATAGCATAAATTAGTCGCATTAACTAGGCAGCTGTGATTAGGCTTACTTTTTGTCAGCCAGTCGTTTGAGTTCCTACTTTCTTTATGTTCCCACTGCCTCGCTTTTGTTGTAAAAAAAAAAAAAAAACACCCAACTTCGTCGCCAAATACGGCACATATTTTGGATCCACTTTCAAAGTACTTGCCCGATTGATGCGGGTATTGTATTTCTTGGCCGTACTATCTATTTTCTTATCTCAGCCGTCCACGTGAAAATATTCCCCAAGTGCTATTTTTATTTTTTGCTATTGCTCACGTGCTAGTTCTGCCGGTGGAATTGAACCGACAACTTTTGTCACGAGTCCAATACTCGTATGTTATTTTTGGATTGTTAATGCAATCTGCATGTGTCATTAATACTTAAAAAATATATAATAATTGGGCATATAAACTATAAAGTAAATGTGAGCAGTCTATGGATAAAAGATGGATGTTTTGTTTACGTTAGGACGACTATTTTAGGCATATAAACTACAAAGTAGCACATAATTAGGACAAATTATTAATTATTTTTGTATTAAAAATGACACCATATTTCCTATTATTTATATTTTTTTAGTGTAAATAATTTATTTAAAAATGTTTACTATATAAATCAAATTTATTTTTAATATGAATGATAACTATTATTACTTTCAGAAAAATAAATAATTATTTTAAAAGTGTCTTTTGTGAGGCCTCCACGAAGCTTCCCTTTTTTTTCTTTCTGAAAGTGCCATTTTTAACCATAATAATTTACCATGGATTTGTGATTTGTAAATCTAAATTCTGACGTGTTGATTGTTTTTTTTTTTTCCTCTTGCATTCAGCTGTTTGATTTTGCTGACAAGTACAGGGGCAAATATGACAGTAGCATTACTGTCGCACAGAAATACTACCGGTCTATTAGTGGATACAATGTAAGTACTTATGTACCCTGAGCCCCCGCCTCTGAGCCATTAAGTAAAAGAGACATTTGAAAAGCCCCAGATTAAGTTCAGATATTATACTTATGGGTTTTTGACGTGCGTACAGGACGAGTTGCTCTGGGCTGCTGCGTGGTTGTACCAGGCTTCGAACAACAAGTATTACTTGGACTATCTTGGAAGGAATGGTGACTCCATGGGTGGAACTGGATGGGGCATGACCGAGTTTGGTTGGGATGTTAAGTATGCTGGAGTTCAAACCCTCGTTGCTAAGGTACACTAACAGTCTGTTGTCTGTTTACCAATTACCATTAATTCAATTATATGCGAATTCAGTCAATTGTCTCCTAATGGCATATGGTACAAGTAAAAAGATTGTAGGAGTGTGCAACCATTTATTTAAAAATAAAAATAAAAATGACAATTCAATCTAACATAAAATTGGGTTGTCGCATTTTCATTGATTTGTAGTTATATGTCGTGAGTTGATTAATGTTTTTGTTTATATCCCTGCAGTTCTTAATGCAAGGAAAGGCTGGTCCCTATGCACCAGTATTTGAAAGGTATCAGCAAAAGGCGGAGTACTTCATGTGTTCTTGCCTTGGAAAGGGCACTCGCAATGTACAAAAGACTCCTGGTGGCCTTATTTTCCGCCAGAGATGGAACAACATGCAATTTGTAACAAGTGCTTCCTTCCTAGTCACAGTGTACTCTGATTATTTGGCATCTTCTGGAAAATACATGAAGTGTTCTTCTGGATATGTCCCATCGTCTCAGCTTCTATCCTTTGCAAAATCTCAGGTAATTTTGATTTTTTTGTCATTGTTTTACTGCCATGGTTATTGATATGACGACAAAAGAAGACGAAGAAAGTTAATGATTATTGTTATGACTTGTTGGAATTTTAAGGTTGATTACATTCTTGGAGACAATCCTAGAGCAACCAGTTATATGGTTGGCTATGGAAACAACTACCCAAAACAAGTTCACCATAGGGGATCATCAATTGTTTCCATTAAGGTTAATCCTTCATTTGTGAGTTGCCGAGGTGGTTATGCCACTTGGTTTAGTAGAAAAGCAAGTGATCCAAACTTACTTACTGGTGCCATTGTTGGTGGCCCTGATGCTTATGACAACTTTGCTGATGAAAGAGATAACTATGAACAGACAGAACCTGCTACCTACAACAATGCTCCCTTGCTTGGAATATTTGCAAGACTTAGTGGTGGTCATGATGTTTATAACCAGCTCTTACCTGGTAAATTATCATCTAAAGTCATAATTGTGATTCATTTTTTCTTCTTAACTCAAACATGTTTCCCAAAAACCTTCTCCAAAATCTAAAACCAGTCCAGCAGCTCCAGGTACTTTACAGCCCCTCTTTTTAGCTGCATGTGATCTGTAAAAGTTCCTAGTATACCGTACACCCATTGGATTTTTAATAACAATCTAATCACCTACTCTTTAATCTTCATATTTTGTTAAGTACCTATATCTAAACAACATAACATGAACATGAGTATGGGTATTTAGACACTCTAATTTAGTGTAAATTTATAAAAAAATTAGAAAACTTAATATGTTTGACACTTGGATATGTATCAAAAAATCTACGACTTTCGTTATCTTAAAAGAGTCCGAGTAACATAGGTGAACACCCAATTAGATTTCTTTCTTTCTTGTCAAAACCCAATTAGACTTTAGTTAGCTAAAAATGGTAAATGAAATATTTGTTTAACATTATGTTGATATAGACAGTAAAGGTTATGTATGGTTAATAGTAATTCGAATGGTAATGAAAATTATGTTTGGTTAAGAGTAATAGGAATGGTAATGAAAATGGTTCATAATTTTACTATGTTTAGTTTGACTATTAATCTAAAATAAAATATAAAACATTCTAATAATAGCAAAAATTCTAATTCCTCTCACACACATCAAGGATAAGCTAGAAGATATACACATTTATATAATTATTTATTTATTTTAATCATTTTATCTCATTTTGAAACTAAAAAATTTTAATTCTAACTTTATTTATTTATAATTTTATAAATTTTACTTTAATACTTATCATTATTTTGCTACATTGTTCAAACAAATATAATAATAATAATATTGTTTATATTGAATTCATTATTTATTACCATTCATATTCTTATTACATATTCTCTTTACTTTTCCATTCAACAAATCAAAACAACCTAAATGTGGGATCTAATTGAGAAGATTTTCTGCAGCTTCTTCTGTTCCAATTGCCATAGAGCAAAAGTTGACTGCTTCATGGACCAGTAAGGGAAAGACATACTACAGATATTCCACGGTAGTGAACAACAAGTCGACCAAGACTCTCAAGGATGTGAAGCTTTCGATATCCAAACTTTACGGTCCTCTATGGGGTCTCACAAAAGCTGGAGATTCCTATGTTTTCCCTTCATGGTTGACTTCCTTGCCTGCTGGTAAAAGCCTCGAGTTTGTCTACATTCATTCTGCTTCTCAAGCATTTGTCTCAGTCTCAAGTTATACATTAGCATAAGAAAATACGATACTTGGTTACCGAAAAGAGAAAAGAGAGATGTCGATGCAGTTTTTGAGGTTGTAATTCAAGAATTGTGCAGTTTCTTTTTTTGTCAAATTTTCTTAATTTTTTTATAGTTGCATGTGATTTGGAATTTGAATAGGCTTTTTTAAGATGAGAGTATGATAAATAAAGTCAAAGATTAGGGACGAAAGGTGTGAAGAGAGTTTAAAGGAAGTGCTCATCCTCTTTCTCCTCAACTTTACTATTTATATAGATAGGTTTGAAAGAGATGCACAGAGTAAGAGTGTGAAAGTGTGTGGATTGGGATGACTGCAAACAGCTTTTCAAACCTATTGGGAGAAGTCTTTTGTTGTACTTAAAAGCAGCTTTGGATTTTTTATACTTTTTTGTGTAGTGATGTTGTAAGCTTTACACCAATTTAAATTTCTCAATGAATATAGTTTGTGCAATGACATTTTGTTCAGCTCTATTGTTCTGTACTGATTTTAATTTATACGGGTTATCTAGTTGAGGAAAATTTGTAAAAATGCTGTGACATTTTTCAATGATTAAGTGTACGTGATTTTTTTAATTCAAATTCAAATAAGGTATAAATGAAAATAAAAGTTTGTTTTTGATTTTTAAGAATTGGTTTTTGTTTTTAGAAATAATTTTTCACTGTATTTGTTATTTGTACTATCATTTTTTTAAAAGCAAAAACAATAAACTATTACAAAAAAATAACAAATAACTAAACTGTTTTTCTTAACATAATTAATTTTTTTTTTTGGAGTCATTCACCTTTTGTCTAACTACCAATCAAATATTTTTTAAAAACCAAATGCAATAACCATATATATAATTATATATATTGAAAAGGAAAAAAAATATTGTCAAAAATAATTTAGTTTTGTCCCAAAAAAAATAATATTAAAATGTTAACTAAATCTTTCAGAAATATAAAAAGAAAATTAAAATTAAATTCTCCTTGACAATAATGCTAAGTGGTTTATAATGTTTATTTAAAAATGTTATAATAATAATTTTGAAAAATCTAATGAAAATTTTGATTTGAAAAAATTAAGTAGTTTTTAATATTTCATTTGATAAAAAATAATAAAATGTTAAGTCTAAAAAGTTAAATAACGTAAAGCACTTAACTTAGAATATCAAAATTTTAATTTTAGTCAAAATAGTTATTTTTTAAAATAAAGAGATATTAACAATAACATATTAGATAGATAAATATTTTTTTAAAGAGAAATTGGGATTATTAGATAAAAATTAAATACTAAGCAAAATGAAAAATTTCTTATTTGCATCTCATTGTTTTACTTTTGGATTTTGGGGAAAGCATTCCGTATGAAAATGGCGGGAAAATGTCCTTATAGTCCTCAGTTCATATATAGTAACGCCCTAACCTTATTTTCAAGTCCTCGTTGTTTCCTATTTATTTCTCTCGCACGCTCTTCGATGTCTTCCTTCGATCCTCGTCCAGCTTAGAACTTAGAAGTACCTCCGACCGACATCATAGGACTCGTAAATTCACTGATCACAGTATTAGGTCTCATGCTATTGCGACCATTTTGCCCCTTTCATTGCTTCTAGGGTTTCTTGATTTGGGGAATTTCTTTTTGCATTTTATTTTTATGTTACAATTAATTCCAATTCTATAATTTTTTGCTGACATAAAGTATATCAGGTTTGGGACTAAGACTCGTATAAGAGTTGTCTCATTTTGTTGTTCGAAACTAGTAGTTTGAAGCTTGTGTGAGAATGGCTGATGTGTTTGATGATGAAGTGGAGCAGACCGTTTCCATCAAAGAGTACCTTGAAGGCGTTGAAGAACAGGAGCTGGTACGCCTTATTCTTATCTATCAATCTTCAATTTTATTCTATTTTCCTTGTTCTAATTGTGCTAAATAATTGCAAGTTTCAGGGTTAGGCTGTTTAGAAAACGTTGTTGTATAAGGTTACCAAGAAAATGATTACATTGGATGTCGGGTTTAACTTCTGATATCTAATGTTAGGACAATGAGAAATCATTTAAACTAAAATGAAAATAGATGTGTGGATATCACATTTTCATTGTTATTGTCAGAAACTCCTTGATTAACTTAAGTGTATTCGGTTTTTTATCTGAAGTTCATAACAAAGATCAAAGCTAGTATTTATCATTAAAATTTAAAACAGTGTTCTAGCATCTTATGAAACGTGCCATTGCAGAAGGGTTTTTGGGATGTATGATTAGATCTTAGAAAATAGATACCAGTAGGAATAAGAAGGGCTTCATTGAGTTAAATGTACTCCTGTTTAATATTGTGGTGTAGGCGTGCAGCTAGACCTTTGTTGGCCTGTCTTCAGGCAATCTTAGCTTTGTGTAATGCTTGATTCAAGCTTGGGCTCCATCATTTAAAACTTCATAGCATTACATGGATGTTAAAGCTTAGCTTATAAAATATTCATGTGGCTTTACTGGATATTTTTTTGGTTTTAATTGACAAGATGTATAGATTAAGTTTAAGAAATTTATCAAGCTCATGTTAGGTTCTAAATTTATAAGCTTAAGCTCAATGTATTCACAATTTATTAAACTAAAAGGACAGTATACAACTTGGTTTTGTAAATATATCATTTTAGAACCTTTTCTTCTCCTTAATATTAAGGCATCTGTTATGAACTCAGTTACAGTAAGAACTTCCAGAATTGAATTCAGAAACACAACAATAATTCGGAAATTTAATGGTGGTTGCTTTCTTATTAATAAAATTTAGGAATTACATCAGCTTCTCCCAAGCATTCGAGAGGCTTGGAGACTCTTCCAAGAGTTAAGCTCATACAATCACTTAATGATCCCACATACACCTCTTACCATCCCTTTTAACGTAACAAACTGACTCATACATGCAAAATTCCTAACAACTTCCTAAATAAAATGCTATAATGGGACCACACACCCACCCCATACACCCACTTCAGCCCCTTTCAGTATTCTCAGAATTATCCCTCCTCCTAGCATAAATAAATTGCATCTGCGGCCTAACATTACCCCTTCCCAAAACATACACCTTGTCCTCAAGGTGAAAGGAAGGAAATTGTTTCTGGATCATGTAGTAATCTTCCCAAGTTGCTTCATAATCAGGGAGATTCTTCCATTTCAGCAACATTTCAAGTTCGCTAGTCTGACCCTGCACCATAGGATGAACTCCCAACAATTGTTCAGGCTCAACTAGCAATTCTAAATCAGGAGAAAGCTGTGTAGGCAAAATTGAAGAAGAATTTGTCTTTCCCAAACTTTATGTAGTTGAGAGACATGAAAGGTAGGATGGATGAAAGTAGAAGATGGGAGCTCAAGTTTGTAAGCCACTTGACCAATTTGTTGAAGAATTTTATAAGGTCCATAGTAGGGTGCAGCCAGCTTTTCATATCTGCGCTTAATGAGTGATTGCTATCGATATGGTCTCAATTTAAGGAATATTAAATTTCCAACCTCAAATGTTTCTTGATGTCGCGTAGATCAGCGTATGCTTTCATTTTATGTTGTGCACGTAATAAGTGCATCCTTAAATCATTTAAGTTTGCATCTCGATCTTCCAATGGAGGCATTGTACGTTGTATTGCATTAGTTTTCTACCCAATGTAGACATCTTCCCCAAGAATGAGGTTTCTCTGAAGCAAAACAATGTAGATAGGTCTCTAAACATCTGGTTACTACTTAAGTTTTCCCATCAATCTAAGGGTGGTATGTTGTACCTCTTTTAAGAGATGTACCCTGCAATTTATAGAACTGATTTTAGAATTTGCTTTAAAAAATTCTGTTGCAATCTGAAATAATAGATTGTGGAAGACCATAGAGCTTAACCACTTTTTTGGCAAAATTCCAGCCATTGAAATGGCTGTAAAGGGGTGTCTTAGCCCTATGAAATGTGCATACTTAACCTATCAACTACCACCAAGATGGTGTCGATTCTTTCAAATTGAGGAAACCATTCTATGAAGTCCATGGTTACTTCTTCCCAAATTTGGTTTGGAATGAGTATTGGTTGGAGTAATCCAGCTGGAGTGGTAGCTAAGTATTTTTTTTTGGCACACTACACAATTTTGCACATACCTGATCACATCTTTGCGCATTCCGTCCTAGTAGAGCTTAGAGGCTACTCTCTTATAAGTTTTTGTCTCTCCCGAATGGCCACCAATGGGAGTAGCATGAAACTCTTTCAAAATAGAATTAAGTAGCTTGGAATTTCTGGGGATTACTAGCCTCCTTTTAAAAAATAGCATGCCATTGTGAACTGTGAACCCCACAGGTTGTCTAATTCCAGCCAAAATGTCTTAGTTGAGCTGTTGCAAAGCTTCATCCTGAGAAATTTCATCTTGTAAGGCTGCCCAATGTTGCCATTGTGGTACAGCCAGTTCAGCAAATTCAATCTATTCAGGTCTTCTTGAGAGAGGATCTGCCACCCTATTGCTTGCACCAGATTTGTATTGAATGTCAAAGTTATAACCCATCCGCTTGGTCACCCATTTTTGATACTTAGTGCCCACCACTCTCTGTTCCAACAGAAACATTAAACTTTGTTGATCTATTTTGACAATGAAACACCTTCACAACAAATATGGCTTCCATTTCATGACAACAAACACAATTGACATCAGCTCCTTTTCATAAATTCACTTCAAACAAGCCCTAGGGCCTAATGTGTGACTGGAATAGGCCACTAGCCTCTGTTCTTGTAGTAACACAGCTTCCAAACCATAGTTAGATGCATCTGTTTCTTTAATTATAACCATTGAGAAATCTGGCACCTGGGTCATAGCATTTTTCAGTTCTTCAAAAGCTTGTGTAGCCTTCTCACCCCAATTAAATTGACCCTTCTTTAGTTGTTCAGTTAATGGCAAGGCTTTTTTAGCATAAGTTGCCACAAACTTTCGGTAATGGCATGTTCTGTAACTTATTGGGATTTTCTGAAACCCCTATTCTAGAGATTATGTGCCTTAGGTAAGCCACTTCTTGGCAAATTCACTTGTTTCGATTGGCATACAAACTGTGCTTGTGCAGCAATTCCAAAACCAAGGCTAGCCCCATTATACACTAGGATATCATCAAAGATACCAACACAAATTTCCTGAGAGATGGTCAAAACATCTCATTCATGAGGGACTGGAATTCGCTTGGGCGCTGGTGAGATCAAATAGCGTCACTAAAAACTCATAGTACCCATCATGAATTCTGAAGGTAGTTTTATGATGTCTTTTTCTTTGACCCCGATTTGGTGGTAGCCAGATTTGAGGTCCAACTTAAAGAAGATGCAAGAAGCATTCAACTCATCCAAAAGCTCATCATTCACTTGAATGGGATACTTATCTGTAATGGTGGATTTGTTGAGGGCTCGATAGTCAACACAGAATCTCCATGACACATCCTTATTCTTCGTTGATAACAATGGATTGAAAAATGGGTTGGTAATAACTCGAATTATTCCAGTCATTAGTATCTCAATGACGAGTTTCTCAATTTCATCTTTTCGAATGTGAGGATAGCGATATGGTCTTACATTGATAGGGCCACTACCTTCCTTAAGAATTATTGAGTGCTCTCTTCCTCGAAGTGGTGGTAATCTATTGGGTATATTAAAGACAACATCAAGTTTCTATAGTACAGATCTAAGAAATTCTGGTTCATGTTCTTCCTGTGTTCTTATTGTACCCATGTGATTTAATTCCACTAGTACCTCAGTACCCTTGTTTTTTATAGCTCGTAGTATTGCCTTCAAGGATACACATGATTTTCCTAGTGAAGGATCTCCATGTAAAGTAATAGTCCGATCACCCGTAGAAAACTTCATGATTTGTACCTTCCAATTTGTATGGGTCATTCCTAAAGTTTCTAGCCAATGAATCCCCAATATGACATCTGAACTTCCAAGATTGAGAGGTAGGAAGTCATTAACGATGTTGATGCTCTACAATTGCAAACTCACACCTCGGCAAAAAAAAAATTTCAGAGCCCAAAGTAACTGCAGCCTTTCGTTTTTGTTACAAGAAGTTAGAGTTGTGTGACTAAGCTTAGAAAAATAAAATTATGAGTGGCTACTAGATCGATAAATGTAACAATCTCTTGTTTCCCAATTCGCCCTCGTAATTTCATAGTTATGGGTGTGATAAACGCCACTACAGAATTGAGCAAGGTCTTAACTTCCTGTTCAAGCTCAGCAGTTTTCAGTTTCTTATCTCCACTGTTCAACTGTGCTTTGCCACCATCGTCATCTTCCTGTTCCTCATCATTCGTGAGTAATACACTCAACTCCTTCCTCTTACAATGATGTCCTGGTGCCTATTTATCATTTCCATGATAAAACAATCCCTTCTCCCTCTTCTTCTACAACTCAGAATCTGTCAATCAACGAACCTCCCTCGCCTACTTAGTTGTGATCAAATTTCCATCTGAAATGGTTCGAGAGACGTTTGCAGAGGGTTGGAATCGTTGACCCAAATTCAATTTAGTTCCATGGAATTTACCAAAAACTTTGGAGCTATTCGCGATTACAATTTCATCTTCTATCATTTGGGCCAAGTCCATAGCTCGGCCCAATGTATTTGGCCCAAGAATTCTCAATTCCACCTTGTTCTTTGGTTTAAGCCCATTAATGAGGTTTCCCATGGAAAACTCCTTAGAAATTTACTTTAGTGGAGCTGAAAGCTCTATAAATTTTCGTTGATAATCCTTCACCGTTCCTTCTTACTCTAATGCCAACCATTATTTATAGAGTGGCCCACTTTGTGTTAATTGGAATTGTCTGATGATCATTAGCTTCATCTCCTTCCACGATGCAAATCCACTTTTCTTATTTTCCCACTGATACCAAAGCAACACATCACCTTTGAAGCTCACGACAGTTGCTTCGAGCTTTTCTTTGTTAGTCATTCGGTGAAAGGTGTAGTACTTCTTGGCTCTCATGATCCACTCATTGGGATTACTACTGTCGAACAGAGGCATATCTAATTTTTGAAATCAAAAATCATGTCGCGTTTTCAAGGAGTTACTCAAGTTTCCAATTCCTTGCAAACTTCCATGGTAGTTTCTACTCATAGGGCTTTGTACCAATGTCTTTTTTTCCTTGTTGGTAGATGTTGTTGTGTGGCGTAGGGTCTCTTCATGCAGCTTAAGCATCTGCTTAAATCGCTGCACAGTCCCAATCACTTCCTCCATTGCCTCTATTCGTTGATTAGTAGTTTTTGCCATTTACCCAAGAGCAATTGCTTTGATACCAAGTTTGTTATGAACTCAGTTAGCAATCAGAAACACAACAATAATTCTAGAATGTAATGGTGGTTAATTTCTTAACGTAGCAAACTGACTCCCACATGCAAAATTCCTAACAAACTTCCTAAATAAAATGCTATATTGGGACCACACACATGCACCATACACCCACTTCAGCCACTTTGAGTTTTCTCAAAATTACCCCTCCTCCTAGCATAAGTAAATCACACCTGAGGCTTTACAGCCTCCATCTAAGCTTTCTTTAACTTCTATAGTTCTCGGGCAATTTCTACATTTAAAAGCTTGAGCTCAACCCATTCGATAAGTTACAGAATTATAAGGACAGTATAAGTTGTTGACTTCTTTTGACTATTTTCTTTGTTCTTTATATTATTCACAGGAAGCAGATTTGGTTCTTGGAGGTGATGAAGGCAAGGAGTGTACGTACAACAAGGGCTATATGAAGCGGCAGGCAATTTTCTCGTGCCTGACATGCACCCCTGATGGAAATGCTGGAGTTTGCACAGCTTGCAGCCTGTGTTGCCATGATGGCCATGAGGTTTTCTTTTAGTCCATCTTCTTTCTAGCATAGTGTGCTTTATTTTACATATTGTCGTAGTGATTACTAGCCATTTTCATATTTTAGAAGTATATTAACTAGTATAAACAAAATTAAGGTGTTGTGTATATAAGTCCTACGCCACACAACTAATCCCTGAGATTAGAAAGTCTACGAGGGCAATTAATAGTAAGATCAACCATTACATTTACAGGAATCCTTATTTCTATTATGCTTGTCAATATCTGTGTTTTACTATGCCGAATTTAGAGATAGCATCATGTATGTGACTCCTTTTTTATTATGTATATATTTTTTTAATTTTTAATTTTATATCTTTTCCAATATCTATTATCTAACAGTATTTTTTGGTCACCAACGATGTCTTTGTTACCATGTTTGGACTTTGGACAAGATTGTGGAACTATGGACCAAGAGAAACTTTAGGTGCGATTGTGGAAATTCCAAATTTGGGGAGTTTTTTTGCAAGCTGTTCCCAGATAAAGATATTGAAAATAGTCAGAATTCTTATAGCCATAACTTCAAAGGTGCATACTGTTCATGTGGCCGTCCTTACCCTGATCCAGATGCTGAAGAACAAGTAGAGATGATTCAGTGCTGTGTATGTGAAGACTGGTTCCATGAGGAGCATATTGGTCTTGGATCTTCTGATGAGGTTGGTAACTTGAGATGCTTCCTCCGTTTGTTTGTTTTTTTTAGTGTCTTGGTTATACTGTCGGGGTTATTATTTTCCTCGTAACCCTTTAACATAGTAGCTAAAACGATATTAACTGATGAAACATATATAATGTTATTGCGCCCTGTGACTATTTTTTGAATTGAGGGACAAATTTGTAATTGCACCATGATTCATGCTGATAGATGGTTTGAACTTGAAAAATCCTTTTGAGTATCTTAATCCTTGTTTTCATTATCTGTGAAGAAGTTCATCTTCTTGTGTTACTGTCTGCTGCTAAGCCATTCAGTTTTTTTTTTGGCTTGCCCAAATCTCATTTCATACCAAATTATATAATAACTATCACTTATCATACAAACCAGGTTCCAAGAGATGAGGAAGGAGAGCCTCTCTATGAGGATTTTATATGTGGAACATGCTCGGCTGTTTGTTCTTTCTTGATACTATATCCTAAATCCATCTGGACAGCAGAGAAGAAGCAGCATACTGCTACTGTTAGTGCCTGTAAAAGCAAAGATGTTGTGGTTGATACACCCTTGGCTTGTGGATCTGGAAAGGATAACAATGGTTCTAATATATCTCCTCGAAATGATCATATATTGGCAGATGCTAAATTAGAATGTGTTTCTGATGGCTCAAGTAGGAGACTTGAGGAAAATCCAGGGAATGATATGGGTATTGATAAATGCAATAATAGTGCCAGTTCACAAAATGCATGTCTTCATGGTGTTGATCTTATGGTTTCTCCCCCTGGTTTAGAGAAGAAACCAATGTTTCTATCGAAAAATTGGAGGGATGTCCTCTGTCGATGTGAAAGATGTAGTGATTTTTACAAGCATAAGTCTATCAGTTTTCTTCTTGATAAGGAAGACTCGATTATGGAGTATGAAAAAATGGCAAAGCAGAAGAGAGAACAGAAGTTGCAGCAACTAGAAGGTGCTGAGTTAAGTCTATTGGACAATCTTGGTCATGTTGAGAAGATGGAGATTCTGAATGGCATTGCAGATATGAAGGATGAGCTTCATTCTTTCATGGTATGCCCTAGATGACCTCTTTCTTCTTCTTTCACGTTGTACGTTTAAAATTTGATGCTCAATTATGAATTTTGTTCCTCTGCAGGAATCCTTTGATTCGTCAAAGCCAATTACCTCTGAAGATGTCCACCAGATCTTTGAAAATCTTGCAAAGAAGCGCAGGCGTATGCTGTGAGTAATATTAATAGCAAAGGCATGCATATCATATGTGAACCTTTTTTTTTCTTTCTAGGCTGACTGTTCAGAAAGCATGCAAGTTTTCAACTGTTACTTAAAATGCTTTTATATTTGAACAAATTTACTATGTAGAGACCCTTCCCCCTCCCTTTCTGAATACTATGTAGTTAAGAAGCACTTTATATATATGTTTATCTGGGTTTTTCATACTTGTTCTGATTCAGTCTTGCACTCCATTCGATGAAAAGGTCAAAGGTCTGATTAAATTATCTTATGTCCCTACTCCCTAGCAGTAGAAAGATTATTCTGTAGCATTAGAATAAATGTATTTGTTCGTGCATGTGAATGCGTCTGAAAAAGCGAGGCCAATTCTGTGGAATGATCCGATTCATTGGTATTTTTTTATGTTACCGTGTCGTTTTTCTTTTTCTTTATTTATGGCATTACATGTTGATTGTTAAACTTATGGCGTCTAAGAGTTCCCAACATTTGTTCTGTGGCTCTTTATTTTTTATTTTATTTTCCTCTGCGTGGAAGTGGTTGTTTGGAGTTCAGCTTATGATGCAGTTGAAGATAATAATTTGTAGAATCTGAAGTACTTGATAGGATTATAAAAATTTGAACATATGTTATGCTCCTGGAGTAGGGATTAAATTTTAAACAATGATCATGAAGGTTATCATATGCACTTAAATCTTAATATCTTTCTAATTATTTGGTGTAGGGAATAAAAAGAAAAAGGAGTTCAAATATTTTATAGTGAGGAATTACGCAATTATCCATCTGATAAGACAGCTAAAATATACTTCTCTGCAGTTCTCATCGTTTAATCTATACGCATTTTATCAAACACCTAACAGTATTCCTTGCTGGTCAGTTATCAAATTCGTTGTAAAAAGTTTTTCCTCTGCTTTTTAAATTATCTAGCTATGCACGTGTTTTTACTTTTAATTTTCTAAAACAAACATGTTTTTTAACATGGAAAAAAAATGTTTTTATGTTATACGAAAAAATACGAGTTAAAAATGAAATTTGATATTTGATTTATGAAGGTTGTTATATTATATAATTAAATCAAATTTTTTTAGAGAATTATAAAAAAAAATCTCTTTAAAATTTTAAAAAATAAAATAATATTGATTGAGATTTAATTATATGATATTTAATATTGAATGAGTTTAAATAGTTGTATGTTAATTTAAATTGTATTTAATTGATTTTTTGAAATGATATGTGAAAAAAAAATTAATCGTCTTATTTTTATAGTTAAAAATTTTAATTTGTTAAGTTTGTTGTTTTTTCTTAGGGTTGATTTTGCATATAAAGTCAATAAACAATAATTGTTTGTCGTTGAATTTTGTATGGTAGTATCAATCCTCGATGTTTAGGCTTCGGCAATTCTTCTTCACATGTTTTGTGGAGGACAATTTTAACCGCTCAATAAAGGCTTTTTCCCTTCTTTCAATATTTATTTTTTTATTTTTTTAAAAATAAAAAAATGGTTTGTTATAAAATCTGTTTCTTTTGTTGCTTTTCTTAGGAAGAAAAGGGTTTAGGCAATCTTCATAGCTCAGATTTCGTAGGAACAAATTTGCCTTCATAACCTAAAGCCACAGGATTAACAATATGGTGTTTCTGTACTTGACTAATCATTTGCTGTTTTGCTGAGGGATTTTTTAAACATACTTTTTTGTTTTTGTTTTTGGTTTGCCTTTAAAAGTCACCCGAATAAAAGTTGGGTAAAAAAGTTGTCGAATTATTGCGTTCACAATCAGATTTGTCACCGAATAGAACATTTCAAATCAAAATTCTATAGTTGGTAAATCCATAGACCTTTTTCTTTTAATCCATGGAAAGGAGCCTTATTTTCATTGACATAAAGCATAAAGTAAAATATACATTGTCCTGTTGAAATAAAATGGATTTTTTTTTGCAAGCACACCACCTGAAGCAAAAATAAATAATAATAATAATAGAGATATATTAGTTACATTGATTTCTTTAATTTTGGTTGGATAAAGATTTATGGTTCCGTTCCTAAAAGATGGGAGTAGGATCATATTTCACTCACTCGTTTCCTTGGCAATAATATGTAAGGGTCTTAAAAATAATATATTCCTCCAATTTTCATATTAATAATTTAAGGAAAATTTCTATGTAATTGAGAAAAAAAAAAGATATGGGTTTTTTTAATCTTGTAAAGTGGGTGCGCGTATTATTATTTAATTATTTATTTTAAAAATAATAAATAATTCATTAAACTTTTAACTAGAAGTAAATTGTTTCAATTAAAAAAAAAAAGTTGTTTCCCGTGAGATATTCCATCGCTTTCAGGCTGTATATAATGCAAGATTTGTCTAAATTGTAGGAAAGAAAAGGATATTTGTAAACTGTTTATTAATTTGATGAGCATCACCTAATTTGATGTTGGTTGGGAGTTAGGCTGCTGTATCCCATAATGAACTTTAAATGTGTCGGGAAGATTTAACTTCGTTCAAATTTGAAACTCGAACTTTCAACTGCTTTTTGGTTGCACAATTTCAACTAAACATTATTAGTTTAATACCATGACCAAAAATTTCCCTTCTCTTCCTAGAAAATAAAACAAAACAAAACAAACAAGAAAGAAATCTAATATATATGCCAATTCTTACAAGATTCTATTTTATATAAATAGAATGAAAGGTACTATTAACATGTGGATACTTATATTATAAATAATATTATTTAATTTTAAAAAATTGAGAAAATAAATGATAAAATACATTATAATTTTTTAATTAAAATATTTTTTAAAATTAAAATGATTAAATGATATTATTTATAATTTAAGATACAAAATTGCATAAATAACTAAATATAAGATATCTTTATAATAAAAAAATTCAAAGTAAATAATACTATTTATGTTAATATGTAATCTGATTAAGAAGTTGTCTTATGTACAATTATGTAAAGGTTCAACTCAGACCACCGTACTCGATATTTTGCTAAAAATTTAGTTATTCTGAAAAAATAGGGTATATAAATAAGATCCCAACTGCAAAGGAAAAAAAACAAGGGGTAGTAACTATTGGATCTTTCACGACCAACCAATAAATTGGATAGCAACAAAATAACAAAATTTAGTAACAAATCAATTTTCTTTTAATAAGGGCAGGCTATGTCGACCAGCTTGTGGTTTAAATACATATTAACACATTTGTAGAAAATCTGAAACTTAAATGTGTGACTAAATAATAATTTACCAGACAACAACTTTTTTGTTTTTGATAAAACTATGAATGCAAGCTGTAATTTGAACTCTCTTGATTTTTGACACTGTTGAGTGCTTGAAATAGAGTAAGGGGTTGGTCCATCTGAGTATTGAATGATCAGAAAAAGACAGAGAGAGTCACGGACCATAATTAGAGGAATTTTGTCGTTAACAATTCAATCCACATAAGATAATTTCTTTATTTTAATTATTAATTTTATAATAATTTCATACCTTTAAATACCCTCCTCTACTTTCTCTCGTAGCTTACATTAGGTGAAAAAAGTTCAGACTCTACTTCTTCATCAGGTTTTAGTTTCTGGGTTCTGAATCTTCTCAACACATTTTTATTTATTGAGAGTTTAAAAGTTAGTAATTTCATTCATAATTAAAAGGTTTGTGTTGTTTTAGAGAAATTTGGTCTTTTGGGATTTCAAATTAAGTAATGGGAAATTTTATGGAGACATGCATCGATAGGCAGCAAATAACAGAGGAAAAGCAAGAAGAAAGAGAAGCAGAAAGTGAAAGTGGGTTTGTGAAAGAAATAAGTAGATTGGGAAAAGGATCTAGCAATAACATGAGGGTTAAGATTGTGTTGACAAAAGAAGAGTTAGAATGGTTTATGCTTCAACTCAAAGACAATAATAATAAAGGAGGGAGGAGCTTAGAAGATGTTTTGGGAGAGATTGAGAGAAACAGAGCAAAACTTGTTGAGGTTTGGACGCCTTCTTTAGAGAGTATCATGGAGTGTCCTGAAGTTGCTGATCATATGGATAGATCTTAACTTTCATGCTATAGAATCTAGGTTTTTTTTTTCTTCTTTTGGTCTGATTAGAGTTTTGATGTCATGTATGTGACTAGCAAAGTTGTAACTAAAAGTTTCTTTAATGCCAGAGTAGAGTCCTCTTAGTGGTTTGTGATTCTTACTATTTTACTTAGTTTTCTAAATTGGTAAGTACTAGCTATTTTTGGCATGAATGTTTGAGCAAATAGTATTTATTTAACAAATAATTGCATCACGGGGTTTCATAAATGAAATTATATTGAAGAAAGCTTTCAAGTAAGCGTTCAAGCATGATTCCGAATCCGAGGCAATATTAAAACATTAAAAGTTATTTCTCAGTTATTGTTTGTTTTTCTTTTAATAAATATCTAAAGTGTATTATTTGATTATATATGTTAAAATTATTAAATATAAAATTAGTTATTAAGTAATCTCTCTGTGCAAATCCTTCCCTGGTGCTACTAATGTTAAAAAATAAAGAAAAGAAAGAGGTGTTGGAACGTGAAAATGTATGCATACACATATGCTTTGTATTGATCTAATTATCAACTCAAGTATTTAGCACACAAACGGCTCAACAATATGCAATCTAATTAGACGTATAAAAGATATGAAGTTCAAACTCCATTTACAGATATGCGAGTAATAGACTCACTTAAAAAAATAGGTCTTTAATTCAAGGGAAAATAAACAAATAAAAAATTTGTTTCATTCTCCTGATGAGCTCATTGATATAATTTTTTCGACTTCTAGCGTCTCCTCCTTCGACATAGTGGTACCTTGAGTTGGAATGGCAATAGGAAGTTGTTGACCACTCTAAAATGATGTTGTTGTACTTACCTAGAGCTTGTTTGACGATGGAGTTGTCAACCAAAGCAATTTTATGCTTGTCTAGCTTTCCATAACCACTTTTGTACGTATATCAGCTCCTTTAGGCTCCACAAGTTAGGGTATCCATGTGTCACATATGGTTTCACCATACGCACCTTGTTAGTGGTAGCTTTGTTTATTTTGAGAAATACCCCATTGAAGATTTGTCTCAACCACAAGAGTTGCAAGATTTTTCTTGTCTTTGGGTCAGCAGCATTGATACCACGAATACGAATAATAAAGAAAAGCTTAGTTCTGGGTCAACATAAAATCCTCCTTTCAACTTAGCCTCACGCTTCAACTGGGAAAGCTCCTTTTTCTTGTTTTTCATATTCTTTGGCATACTACTTAGTTCTATTGTATATGAGCTTACAGTTTTCGGCACTCTTTTTCTTTACAACCTCAAGTTCTTGCTTCTCTGCTAACACTTTAATCCCTTTTTTAAAAAAAAAAAAAAAAAAACCGCTTCAAAAATCATGTGGTTCTAAAGGTGTCTACCATTAGTCATGTGAGAATTGTTGGCGTTGGCAAAGCTTAAAAACAACTCTGAAGAAAATAGAAAAAAATATTAGAAGAGACGACCTTTAACTTTATTGAAACTATCAAATTGCAAGAGTGCGTGGACAGAGCTAAAAGAAAGGAATGGCTCTTTCCATTTTCATCTCCCAAACCATCGCTAAAATGCTAAAAAGGAGCATTATACACTTTTCACAAATATCAATCTTGCCAACTTTTAAGGCTCTTCTTAAATCCCACTTTCTGGGAACAAACTTCCCTCACCTTTCTCACAGTTCACAACTCACAAACCACAGTTTCTACACACAAATGTTAATAACACATAAATTTACACCTGATCTTTATCATGCTATATGTCAAAATTATTTTAAAAATTAAAAAAAAGAATTCACTTTTCTAGATAATACTTACAAGTGACAACATGAAAAATGTGTGCAAAAGCGGGTGCAAAATTGTGTAATATTAGCATTCCTCGTCTAAATATCATGTATTACATGTAGGGTTACAACACCGAGGTAAAAGGCCATTCAGAGAAAAAATCCCATGTTTGAAAAGGATTCAAATTATATGTATTTTGCTTTCAAAAATAAAAAGCTATTTCTATCTGTCATGAATGTGCAAATTTGACATTCCCATTTATGGCGGAAATTAAAATGAGAAGATTCTCTTAAGTTTACAATCATACAAATGGATATATGTAAAGAAATTGTTTAAGAATCGTATTCATCACAATTTATGAGCTGTATTTCATCATAGTTTTCAATTACTATATTGCTCTGCCTGGAAAATCCTTAATGGAAAGAACTTGGAATATTTCATTGTTCAAAAATGGTAAAAGTAACATCCAACATGCCTTCTCAAACTATATCAAAACATCAGAAGCAGCCACCCATCTGCCAAAAGATAGAATACATAAAGTAAGTGACATATCCAGGGTTTTAATTCAAGATGATACCGAATAAACAGTAAAAAATATTACTATTTATTTTTCAATTACTAATTGTTTCTTATTGAAAATAAGATGTAATGCATATGATATATTTCGTTTGAGTATAAATATATTTAACTTATTAAATCTATATTGTGTTTTTTATTTGATAAGAACTTAAATATGAAAATCCAGAAGAAACGTAGATCCATTTTATGCGTGTAATTTATCTATAATTTTATAAATATTACACCTAAAATTTCTACTATGAGAAAGTGAGAAAGAGCCAATGCCCCTTCTGGGAACATGTAGTTCCACCTGTGCATAAAGTACGTATGATGAATAGCAAGCAAAGACAAAGTCCAACAGGAAACCTATAACAGCTCTATTATACATATCCTGCAGAATACATCTCTCAAATTCTCAAAAACAAATGGCAATCCGTAAAAAATAGGCTTGCAATGAATTACTGATTAGAACATCAATACAAGACAGAGCACTGTACTATGGACGTAACTATTCAAAGCATAAAAGAAAGAGACTTAAATAATAACAAGTAATTGCATGCAAGGAATCATAATCAAGGATCTACATACCAGAATGGCCTCAATCTCTTCATTGGATACTGGCGTTCGTTTTGGCTGAAGTGAAGCTTTCCCTCCCACAGTTGTTGACCCTGTTGAACCCTTGTAGAAAACCTGGGCTGCATCGCCAACGTCAGATGTTCCTAAAGTCTGTGATGCAGAATCTGCAAAGTAAATTCTTCAAAATTTGGTCATGCCTAAGAAACTCACAACTCACAAGTCCTTCAAACGATCACGAAAACGATATTCATAACTAAAAGGTAGGACTGAAAAAAGAAAACGATATTCATAACTAAAAGGTAGGACTAAAAAAACAGAAAAATACACAAAGATTCAATTGATGGGTTACAACAATTTATATGTGATTCTTTGATTTTAAAAGGCTTAAAAACAGACATACAAGAGGCTAACCATTATGCTTAACTGCATATGCCACTTGAATGATGCATATATGACTACATCAACATAAGATTGTCAAAACCAAGCAGAGCGATCACTCAAAGGATGGTTTGCCTTGGGTTCTTCAGCACTAGTTTCTTCACCTACAGTCTACAGGAGCTACTATGTTAAGGCCAAAACGTTGTCCTTTGACCATTAAAAACTATAATACTAGTGCTAAGGACTCTTATCATCTGATTAAAGAATAATTTACCTCCATATTCTCAATGAAAATTGGCTTGGCCACTAGAGGCTATTATTAAAATCTGAGATAAATCAATTTAACTAAAGCTAAGATCACTTTATAATCACTGGGTAAAAAACATGATGGTTATTAAAAGGTTTAATTGCATAGCATAATGAACACTAGTGGAACTAAAGTGCCCCCTCTCACTTCACGATAACAAAAATTTTAAGTGTAATATTTATAAAATAGTATACAGATTACATGCATAAAATAAGTACGTGCCCCTCTGGATTTTCATTTCTAAGCTTTTATCACACAAAAAATACACTATAAAATCAATAACTTAAATATATTTATACTCAAATAAGATACACCTAAGAACTTTTCAATAAGAAACAAGTAATAACCGAAAAAAAAATAATACTATTTTTACTGTTTATATGGTACCCTCCTGAATTAAAATTCTAGAACACTCTCAATGAAGATGAAGTTTTATTTTTAACCCCTTTACATCGTGCATATATGTTTTTTTTTCTTTCCACAACCTAAAAATCATATGTTTTTAGGGTAAAAAATTGAAGCCAGTTTTCTTACAAAGATGAAGGGGAAAAAAGAAGAGGAGTAAAACTAATTCAATACATGAGTCATATAAAAAAGAGGAGGAAGCAAATGACACGACAAAAAATTAGATCACAAAGGGCATAAAAATTGAACCCCGAGTTAAGATCAGAAGAATAATCAAGCTTTACCATAGTATATATATAAAAAAAATCCGATCTTGACACGAAATGGAATTAAGAATTACAAATAACAAGTCCAATTAATCCAAAAGGCCCTGTATATTAAGCTATTATTATTTACATTGAGTCATATGAAGAGGACCCATCCGGAGAAATTACATTAAAGGAATATAAACACTCAGTATCAAAAATAAAGAAAGAACGACAAAGGAATAAAACATGATTTTTACGCGATCATTGTTCCATCAGATTAATGGGAAATTTTTTTGAGGGAAAAATAAGAGACTGAGAGAAAGACAGACCAGAGTGTTTGGGACGTCGCTGAGGAAATTTGATGCGAGGGATTCTCTTCATCACCTGTACTCCGACTCCACTCATCTTCTCTATCTCCGTCTCTCTCTTTTTCTATGTTTTTTGTTTATAATTCTTTTCCTCCCTCCCTTCGATGGTTTATTGGTGTTAAAGCGGCGATTTTGACGATCTAGGAGAATTTGACCTGTTTGAGATTTAGGTACATGGCTTTCATTTATTTTTTATTTTATTTTATTTTGAAAAAATATCTATTTAAGACAAGTGTAATATTATCATAATTAATTATAAATTTTATTATTTTAATTAATAATTATTTATTATATTAATTATAATTGTAACATAATTTTAATGAATCTTAATCTTTAGTAAGCTTATTTTTTGAAAATGAAGAAAAGTGAGTTTTTAATACTCGTATTATTGTATGAATTTTTTTTTCGTTTGAAATAAATACTTACGTACCTTCGTCATAATAGATTACATACCTTCATCGTAATAAATTAGATACAGATTTATGTTTTGTTTGTTTGTAATTCTTACAAAAATATTTTAGAAGAAAGCACTTTAATGACATATTATATAAGATACGGTAAGAAATACAGCACTTTAATAACATATTATATAAGATACGGTAAGAAATACAAAATGTATTTTTTGAATTTGAAAAATGCTTACGATGATTTTTTTTTTCCTATGATAAAACATTTTTTTTATTTTTAGAAATACTTTTACAAAACTTTAGAAGCATAAGCAGTGAAGCAAACTACAAGCAAATATTTCATTACCAAAAAATAAAACTTACAATTAAATATTTTACTTGTATTTTTTAAACTATTGGTTCAAAATAAGCTAAGTAGTATAAGAAGGAAGGGGTAAAAAAAGAAGACGGAACCGTCCAACCCTAAAGACCTAAAACATTTAATTTTGTAAAGTATGTGAAAATTTATTTATTTTATTATACAAGAAATTGTTAAAAATGAACTAATGCTTAGCTATGTAAAAATTATGTAGTTACTTATATCGGTTATTTTTCAGCTTCATTGTTTTTTTATTTTTAACATAGAATTATATACTAAAATATTTTTAAAATAAATATATTTTTTATTTAAACATATAAATAAATATCAAAATATTCTAAAAATAAATATATCTTTACCATTATTTAATCAATAAACATTATATTAGTTATTTGTCATCTCTATGTTCTAGTACTTTTTTATAATCAAATAAGTATTAAAATAAACATAATTTTTATTATAACTTTATCCCTTTTTTCCTGCCCATTTATATTGGTTATTTTTCAGCTCAAATATTTCGTTAGTTTTTACACATAATTATATACTAAAATATATTTAAAATAAATATATTTTTCATTTATATACGGAAATAAATATCAAAATAATTTTAAAATAATTTTTTTTATTTGTACATAAATAAATACAAAAAAATTCTTAAAATAAATATTTTTTATCATTATATATTATTATACATGAAAAGCGTGAATAACTAATAAACAATATATTGGTTATTTGTCATCTTTATTATTCCACTATTTTTTTTTACACATAAACAAATATCAAAATATTTTTAAAATAAATATTTTTTTATAATTCTCTTGTTTTCCTCTTCTATTATTTTTTACACATAAATAAATATCAAAATATTCCAAAAATAAATACATTTTTATAGATAGTTGTTTTGTTAATTTTATTATACACCGGTTTAATTATTTTTTACTTTTTTAATTTTTACTTATTTTTTAATACACAAGAAAATATCAATATGTACTTATATTTTCTTCATTTATTATTATTATTTTGTTAATCGTTAGTTATTCTCTGTGTTTTTTCTAATGTATTAATAAATATCAAAATGTTTATATATACTTATCAAATTTAAAAAAACATGTTTAAAGATATTTTTATTATGGTTCATCAATCAATACTATTATATACTTATTAAATTTAAATAACATAATATTTTTATATTTTTAAAAGTAATATCAATATTTTAAATTAAATATTAAAAAAAATATATTACTTAATAAATTATATATTTATTTAAATATTTTTATTAATATAATCACATTTTATATACCTATTATACACAGATTCAAAACTAATATTTATAAAAGTAGACTTACTTTTGAGTTTTGAGTTTTTGATAGAAGTGTTGTTATTAATGCATCACGAGAAAGAGCAAGAGGAACAATTAAAAACTACTCTTAAAAGATTTAATATAATTGATATTTATATATAATAATAATAAATAAAAATAATATATTTAATAATTAAAATATATAATTTTAAAAAATAATATATATATATATATTAAAAAAATTAATAGATTTAAGATTTAGTATTTAGATTTTAAGATTTAATATTTAAAATTTAAGGTTTAACGATTAATAAAAATATTGATAATTTAATATTTTTTTATTTAAAATATATTTATAATTATTAACCTTAGATTTTCATCAATTTTATTTTTAATTGTAAGTAATACATGTATAACTTCCAAACTAAATATGAAACATACACTTACCGACGTGAACTACAAACACAGCAAGTTGATGTAGTTTTATTTTATATTTATTTCATTTTTTTTTTATTTTTTTATAGAAGCAAGTTGTGTAGTGGATCCTTTTGTGTTTATGGTATGCAGATTAGCACATAATTCATAATTATGATTTTAGTTCAAGTTTAATTCCTTTTTAGTTTCACCACTTATTACATTGTTTTATTTCTTTATTTTATTAGATGTTTTTTTTAAAGAAAATTTATATTAATTTAAAACTTTATTGATATAAAGTATAATCATATATAAATAATGAATAATTTTTAATATTATTAGTCACATTTACTTACATTAAACATTATTAAGTTACTAAATATAAACAAGAAATTTGTGTTTTTAGACCGGTTAACACGAATTTCGAGTTTTTCCTTACTTTTATATGCATAAATGTTGTAAGATTAAATATATATATATATATATATTAAACATTATTAAGGGTAAAAAAATCAAAAATACCTTTAATGTTTTCAATATCTTCAGAAATACTCTTAACGTTTAAAAAAAATTACAATACTCTTGAAGTTTAAGATATCTTCAAAAATATTCTTATTATTTAACATAAGCATAAAAAACCCGTAAAACATCACATCAATATCTGAAAAGTCATTTCTATCCATACTTATATAGTTTTTTAAATATTATCGTTCAGAATATTATCGCAAATACCCTTTAAGTTTTTCTTTTCTTCAAAAATACATCTGCTATAATAATTAATTTAACTTTATCAAAAATACCTCTACTATAATAATTAATTTAACTTCATCAAAAATACTCATGCTACAATAATTAATTTAACTTCATCAAAAATGCCTCTGCTATAATATTTAATTTATCTTCATAAAAAATGTCTCTACTATACTTCTACTTCTCAATAACACGATATAAAATATTTTCCAAAAATACCCCTGAAGATAAATTAAGTTAACAAAGCACACAATATCAAATATTTTTGGAAAATATTTTATATCATGTTGTTGAGAAGTAGAAGTATAGTAGAGACATTTTTTATGAAGTTAAATTAATTATTATAACAGATGTATTTTTGATAAAGTTAAATTAATTATTATAGCATAGGTATTTTTAAAGAAAAACAAAACATCAAGGGTATTTCTGATAATATTTTCAACGGCAATTTCGTGTTGGAAGATTTGACGGCGAAAATGACGGAAGTTCTAACTAGAGCTCAGATCAACTCACAACCTCCGCCAACTGAAGCGTCGACTGCTCCCATTAGTATCAAGTTGGGAGGATCCAACTATGCCTTGTGGTCCCAGGTGGTGGAGATGTATATCTCTGGCAAAGATAAACTGGGATATATTAATGAGGATCTTCCTCAACCTGTTGAAACCGACCCCTCATTTAGGAGATGGCGTACTGAAAATGCCATTGTCAAAGGATGGTTGATCAATTCGATGGACCCCTCCTTGATTGCAAACTTTATCCGATTCCCAACTGCGAAACAGGTTTGGGATTCGGTTGCTACCACTTACTATGATGGGACAGACACGTCTCAAGTATATGATCTTCGCCGTCAAGTTACTCGTACGAAGCAAGCGGGTGGATCCATTGAAAAATACTACAATGACCTTCAAAGGTTGTGGCGTGAAATTGATTTCCGTCGTCCTAATCCAATGGAGTGTGCGAGTGATATACAAAAATACAACTCCATTGTACAGGAAGATCGAGTGTATACCTTCCTCGATGGACTTGATGATAGATTGGATAAAACTAGAAGTGATGTGCTTCAAATCAAACCATTCCCTACGGTGGAACAAGCCTATGGATTCGTCCGTAGAGAAGAGGTCAGGCAGACCGTGATGATCACAGGTGTCGATACGACACCCAGAGCAGTTATGACTTTTAAAGGGGTCAAGGGACACCATAATCTAATGCCACCAAAGACAGGACCTTCCTTGGATAGCAAGAAATCCACGAGAAATCCACCATCTCTTGACATAAAATGTGGCCATTGCGGAAACTCCAAACACACACGTGAAAACTGCTTCAAACTACATGGGTATCCAGAATGGTGAAATGATCTTCAAGCACGGAAGAAACGTGACACCACTGGGCGAGCAACGGTGGCTACCAATAATGCCTCAATATCCCTTACTTCTCAGGCCGAATCTTCCCAGGATCCAGGTATTTCAAGTAAAGTATTTCACATCTCTACTCGTAATGAGAAAGATGAGTGGATTCTGGACTCTGGAGCTACAGATCACATGACATTTGACCCAAACGATCTCTCCAATACAACCCAGCCAAGACGGAGTCGTGTTGCCAATGCAAATGGGGTCACTTATCCAGTTACAGGAGCTGGAACAGTGACCTTATCTCCTTCATTATCATTATCTAATACTTTGCTTGTACCCTCTCTGTCAAACCGACTAATGTTTGTAAGTCAGGTCACTTCAGACCTTAACTGTGTAGTATTGATGTATTCTACTTTTTGCCTTCTACAGGATATTCTCACCAAGGAGATCATTGGGCGTGGTACTAGGAGAGGAGGGCTATATTATGTGGATGACCTCAGTTCAGGAAGAGCCAATCACATGCAACATACTGTTGGTAACAAGGAACGACAGATTTGGCTATGTCATCGTAGATTTGGGCATCCATCATTCGGGTATTTAAAGCATCTACTCCCCAGTTTATTTTCAAATATCACACATTCAGATTTCAAATGTGATACTTGTATCCTAGCAAAAAGTCATAGGGTGTCTTATCCTATGAGCATGAATAAAAGTGTGGCTCCTTTTGCTTTGGTACATTCTGATGTTTGGGGACCTTTCCCGATCATTACGTCATCGGGTCATCGTTGGTTTGTTATTTTTGTTGATGATTGTACACGAATGACATGGCTTTACCTTCTCAAACATAAAGATGAAGTATTTGCTACATTTCACATGTTTCACACCATGGTTCAGACACAATTTTCTAAAAAAATTAAGATACTTAGGTCTGATAATGGAGGGGAGTATGTTAATCAACAATTCCGGACATACTTTGACAACCATGGTATTCTCCATGAAACCTCATGTTCACAAACCCCACAACAGAATGGGACTGCGGAGAGAAAAAATCGGCATATTTTAGAAACGGCTCGAGCCTTACTAATCGGTGCACATATGCCTAATAAATACTGGAGTGATGCTGTTACTATAGCTGTGTATCTACTAAATCGAATGCCCACAAAGACCTTACAATTTCAGACTCCATTAAAGGTGTTATCTGATCATCTTCCTTTGCCGACTATTTTGATGCTTCCGCCCCGAATTTTTGGATGTGTTGCTTTTGTCCACCTCCATAAAAATCAACGAACTAAGTTGGATCCATGTGTTGTCCGATGTGTATTCTTGGGGTATTGTGTACAAAAAAAAGGGTACCGATGTTATGATCCAATTACTAAAAGAAACTATACTACCATGGATGTCACTTTCCTTGAATCAGAATGTTTTTTCCCATCACCGGTATCCAATTACACTCTTCAGGAGAAGAGTTATGGTGAAGAACGAAATTGGCTTGATGTTGAAATATTAGACACGAGTCCAACATACTCGGATCGTGCCAATAATATGGAGGAGCCCGTATCTAGACCCGAGCTTGAACTTCCAAGAACTGAAGCTGAAGTAGTAATTGAATCTCCAGAAGATGAAGTGGTTGATGTACCCCTCCATTCTCTAGTACCCAATGATCCTCCTGCTGAGAACACTCCTAAGGTAAGCTATCCTATCACACCTTTACAGACTAATGCTATAGATACATCTGTTGGTTATGTTTTACCTTTCAGACACAATCGAGGTAAACCTCCAAATCGATACTCCCCAGAAAGAGAAGAACGACAACCCAAGTATCCAATAGCAAATTATGTATCTACTCAAAGGTTATCAGAACCTATCAGGGCATTTGCACAAACACTCTCCTCGTGTCAAATTCCGAGTAGCATTGAAGAAGCCTTATCTGATCCAAAATGGGCTCAAGCTATAAAAGAGGAATTTGAGGCACTGTAGAAGAATAACACATGGGTGTTAAGCGAGTTGCCTCAAGGGAGGAAGATGGTAGGATGCAAGTGGATTTTCTCCATTAAGTATAAAACAGATGGGTTAGTTGATCGTTACAAGGCGAGGCTTGTAGCAAAAGGATATACACAGAAACATGAGATAGATTATCAAGAAACCTTCTCACATGTGGCTAAACTAAAAACTGTGAGAGTTTTGTTATCTCTTGCAGCAAATTTAGATTGGCCATTGCACCAACTTGACGTGAAGAATGCCTTCCTTCATGGTGACCTTGAAGAAGAGATTTACATGGATATCCCACCAGGATATACTGTTACATCAGGAAAAGAAACTGCATGTAGATTACAATGAGCATTGTATGGACTAAAACAATCACCTCGAGCGTGGTTTGGTAGGTTGAGTTCAGCAATGAAGAAATATGGGTTCCAACAAAGCAACTCTGATCATACTCTTTTCCTAAAACATCGATTAGGGAAGATAACAGCCCTTATAGTCTATGTAGATGACATGATCATTACAGGAGATGATAAAGAAGAAATCTCTAAGCTTCAAGAACAACTGTCAAATGAGTTTGAAATGAAGAACTTAGGAGGACTCAAATACTTCTTAGGTATTGAGATAACAAGATCAAAACAAGGCATATGTCTTTCCTAAAGGAAATATACTCTGGACCTACTAGTAGAGGCAGGACTACTAGATTGTAAACCTGTCGATATTCCAATGGTTCAAAATCATAAATTCGGAGAATATGTGGACCAAGTACCAGCAGATAAACAGAGATATCAACGGTTAGTAGGTAAACTCATATATTTATCTCATACTCGACCTGATATTGCTTATGCTGTGAGTGTCGTGAGTCAGTTCATGCACTGCCCAAGTGAAGACCATATGGATGCGGTCATGCGAATACTTCGTTACTTAAAATCCTCCCCTGGGAAAGGACTTATGTTTTCAAAGAATGGTCAATTGGAAGTCCTTGGATATACAGATTCAGATTGGGCAGGGAATATGAAGGATAGGAAATCTACTGCTGGGTACTTTACTTTCGTGGGGGGCAATCTTGTCACATGGAGAAGCAAGAAGCAAAATGTAGTTGCCTTATCCAGTGCTGAAGCTGAATTTCGAGGAATGGTCAAGGGAATATGTGAGCTCCTTTGGTTGAAAAAACTTCTAACTGAGATTGGTGTTGCTCCTAACTCTGAAATGAACTTATTTTGTGATAACAAAGTAGCCATTGCCATATCTCACAATCTAGTTCAACATGATCGCACGAAGCACGTTGAAGTGGATCGGAACTTCATCAAACAGAATCTTGAAGAAAAGATTATTAAGCTTCCATTTGTTAAATCAGAAGATCAATTGGCTGATATACTCACAAAATCTGTGTCTGCAAGGAATTTCTACAACTCACTTGACAAGTTGGGCATAAGAGACATATATGCACCAACTTGAGGAGGAGTGTTGGTGTGTGCTATAACAGTGGCAAACACAAATGCTCAATGGAGTAAAACATGGAGCAGACAATAATATTAGTGGAGCCATAAAACCTGGATGTGCAGGTTTTATGGTTATTGTTTAATTTTCGTTTTCCTTATATACATATATCATAAACTCTTGTAAAAACAGAACAGAAATAATGAAATATACTGATAATTATCAGAGAAATACAATATTTTGACAGAAACAACCATACCTAGCAAAAGTGCTTATTTGGAAAATATAAAAGCAGAATTAAGTTGACACACAACTAGTTAGGAGTATTGATTTGATTAATCACAAGTATAGACAAGCCCATCCAAAGTCATGCCAGTGGCAAGATCCAGCCAAAGCATCTTCCCTCTTGCACGTAGAATCACATAAGTCAGAGTCGTTACATGATCCTGTAAAAAGTCTGCTGCCTCTTTCACAGCCAAGTGCTTCCACCATTTGTAACCCACCTGTATATATATATGTAATTAATTAACTTATATTATAGTATAAATAAGAAATTTCAAAAATGAAAAAAATGGAAAAAAGGGAAAAAAGGGAAAAAGAAATTAATTTATGATATTTCTAACGATTAATTAGTTAATATTGATCGAGGGAAGATGAACTAATTAGTATTACCCTGAGTGATAACGAAGAGAAGGAAGACACAAAGAAAGGCATTATTGCAAGTAGTAGTTCTGCTTGTAAAAGACTTGACCATTATTGAAGCTTTTTGTCGCTTAACTAATATTTGATTTGATGAAAACATGTAAAGTAGGTAGTATATTTATAGCAATAGATTGAGTTTGTGGCGATGTATTCGATAATATATATGTTACAATGAACTAATTACATAAAAGTTAAATATTATTGGTCATGTCGATTTAACATACCATGATACCAAGAAAACTCATGCTTATTCAAAGAAAACTCATCGAAAAAAATAGAGATTTGTTAAAGTTAATTTGAAGAAAACTTTTCCAGAAAAACACAAAATTTTATAGTTGGGACTAGAATAAAATCTTCTGGGTTATATTTGGTTTACAAATAAAGCTAATAGATGTTAAAATAATATGAGAAAATTATAAGACGAGTATTTTAGATTATATCATTTATATTATTTAATCTATTAGATTAAAAATTATATTATTTATTTTATTAACTTTATAAAAATGATTAATTAAACATTAATTATATTATTTCAATAATTTTTTATTAAAATATTATTATTATTTTCTATCAAATGGTTAAACCCGATTAAAACATAAGTTTTTAACAAAGATAAAATTAAAAATAAGATGAAAAAATATTTTTTATATAATATTTATTAATTGTCAATACTTTATTTTAGTAGTTTGTTAATTTTTAATTTTTATTAAAAATTTAAATATATATATTTAAATAATTTTTTTGTTGTTTATTTTTCTTAAACAATTTGATATTAACTTTTTTTTTACACTATTTTGATTATTTGATGCTTAACCAAGTTTGCCTAGTAAGAAAAAACAAAACACTAATATCTCTACTTGTCATACAAAGAGATATTTAAAGAGGTTATAGATCTCAATATCCATGAAAGTTATTTTTATGTATTTAGAGTTAAGAAGTTATGTTTAATGATAAAACGTGGTGAATATTTATATGAAAAAATATACATATTGATGACTCTTATCTAGACTTATATTTAAATTTTAAAACTTTATATTTTTAATTATCTAATTGTTGGATGTTTATCATATTGAATATTTACTTGATATTGATGTTTATATACTAAATCACAACTTAAAGTTACTTGTTGAATATTGATTGTAAATAATTATATTTTATCACATGATGTCAACTATTTTACACATAACAACATTTAAAAACAAAAAAAAATAATATTGTTAGTAATTAAAATAACCACAAATTTAAAAGGATATTATTAATAAGTTTATTTTTTATTTTATTTAGAATATACCTTTTAACTAGTGATATTTTATTTTTATTTATTTTATTCTTAAATATAAATAACACTTGTAATAATCCCATATTCTCAAATAATATAATAATCAATCAATTAATTAAAAATATATATTAGTATATGTTTTTTTTTTCATTTGCAATAAATTAACTCATATTCGATGTAAGTTAGCCCACAAATATATGTAATGGTATCAGTTGGAACCTAAGTTAGTCACATTAAAATTGGATAAAAAATGATTAACTTTTTTTTAAGGAAAAAGAAAAGAAAATATCTCTATAACAATAAAAATAATATTATAATAATATTAAATATGTTTTAATTTATCGATTTAAATATTAAACATATTTAAATATCGTATTTTAAATTGAATAATATTTAATTATTATGTTTAAAGTAAAATAATGTATTAGATTTTTTTTAATAATAAAAATATATAAGTTGATAATAAATAATATTATTTTTATATTTATAAATTTTAAATATTTTATTTTTAATTAAATGATAATTATTATAATTAGAGCATATAACATAAAATATTGGAAGAGTGAGCATGATCGCCCAAAAAAATTATATATAAGCGAGTAAAAAAATTGTTGAAAAAAGTACGTAATTTATTAGAGGATAGAGAGTTTGCTTGTTTAAGTCTCTCATTTAAATTTAAAATATATTATTAAAAGAAATACAAACGTAACACGGAAGGTCATTTCAGTTAATTCAATTTCCCACCCAAAGGAGAAAATGAAATTAATATTTCACCAAAGTCGTGTTACGGTGGCTGCGGTCTAGCACTAACCCACTACCCGCCGCTAAAAACGACCAAATGTTAAAATCATAATAAAACTAAATATTTTTAGTTAAAATTTATTCTTATAAAAAAATAATTATATATTACATAAATACTTATTACCATACCTACTTGAAAAACTCTACATGTTATTAATAAATTTATTTTATAATTCTATTTTTACTTAAAAATAAATTACATATTTTATAAATATTTATAGATTTTTAATAGAGTAAAAATCACTTATAATATCACACATCACTTAAAAAATTAAATGATATAATTAAACTATTAAAATCATGTTATAATATAAAGTAAATAATATGATGAAGTAAATAATAGGATCGTAACTATTACCCCAATTGAGTTATACGAGTTTATATTTTTACCAGAATATAAGACTCTTAAACCTAAATTTAACGTATAATTAAAATTGATTTGTATATAAACTTATAAGTAATAAGATATTTATAAGTATGTAATATATTACTAATATAAACCCAACACTCCCAATTATAATCTAAAGCGAATGATGTCATACGGTAGAATGAAATCTCCTGCATCCGTTCCACCAGATTTAATATTTAAGTAGCGATGATAAAAAATTTACAGAAATTGTGTTCCAATACAGACAAATAGACTTATACTATTATGTTCTTTATCCATTTTATTAACCAAAAAGAAACTTATGTCGCGACTTATTAAGTTAGAGGCAAAATAAAATTTTGATTGCCGCTTGTTTATCGTCATCGCAGGAAGGAACTAAACCTTCGCATCAGTAACTATAAATTGCACTTGTTTTTATCATCAATAAAGTTTCAGACTTTGCAAAAGAAGCTGTTTGGTCATAGTCATTGCACGTTACCTACAACCGTTTAATTCTCTATTCCTCGCATCGTGTGACAGTCATGTCGAAGAACATTCTGGTAACTGGAGGTGCCGGCTATGTCGGTAGCCACACAGTTCTTCAGCTTCTTTTAGGTGGTTTCAACACAGTCGTAGTAGATAACCTCAACAACTCTTCTCAAGTTGTTTTTGATAGACTCAAAGAACTTGCGGGTGATTTTGCCAATAACCTTTCTTTTCACAAGGTTCGTCTTCTTTCTCTTTGCTTTTCCTCTGTTTTGTTTATAGAAAGTTTTGTTTTTTACGGTGACCCATATGAATCTTTCTTCCAAACCAATAAGCTTATGTGTTGTTAGCTTCTGTTAATTTTTTTCTTTTCAAATTTTAAACCTCTTTTTTTCTTTATTATTATTATTATTATTATTATTATTTTAATAACTTCCATTAATCGTTTCATTTATCCGATTTCTGTTACTTGGGTTACAAAAACTCTTGTTTCTTCAATATTTTTTTTTCAAGTGTTTACATCTTAATTATTTTTTCATCACACCCCATCCTTTCCCTTAAAAATAAACTAATGCTTCTTGTAGGATCAATATGATTTATTAGTGAGATTCATGTATAATAATTAATAAAAAAATTGACATGCTTGTGAGATGAACTCCACGAGAAATCATTTATTAGTTTAATAGCTAGATTGGAGTATTAATGGTTAATACCAATAATATATATGTCATACGTAGGTGATAATAGAAATAAACAATATAAAATACCACAATTTTTGGTTTTTTGTCTATCAAAGGCTAATAATATACAATAGTTTAGAAATAGTCTTAATTAAGATTTAGTTTAAAAATGATCAAAATAAAACTTGATAAATAATTTGACGGTAATCTAACTCTCACACATTCTCTTTTTTTTTTTTAATTAACAACCCATCAATCACGTTTTTTTAAAACATAAAATGTTTTGTCTTTTCCTTCTCTCTCTTTCACTAATTTCGATAACCTTATTTTTTTATAATATATTTATTCATCAATTTTTAATAAATAACAATTTATTTTTATTATAAATAAAAAATAATAAAATAATTTATATTTATATAATAAAAAAATATATTTTTATAATAAATACCTTATCAAAATTTTATTATAAAATATTTAAAATAATAATAATAATAATAAATTATAAAATTTTAAATTATCAAAAACTTTACCAAATAGTTACAATAATTTTTATGAAAAATTATTGACATTTTAAAAAAATAAATTATTTAAGATTAAAAAAATTAAAAAATATATTACATTATAACAAATATCTATAATATTATTATAATTTTAATTATTACTAAGATAACAAATACCTATTAACAATAATTATATTTAAGTATTAAAATATAATTAATTCAATATAATTTATATATTTTATTATATTCATAATAAAAATAATTATAATCATATTATATTATATAATATTTTTTCATAAAATTTATGATATAATATTCTATATTTGTATTATATCTCGTAAAAAATTATATATAGAGGCTTTACAATTTTTTTTAATAATTTAATTATTTTTATGAATATTATTTTTTATATTATAATTATAATTAATATTATAATTATTTATTAAATATAATTATAATTATATTTAATAATAATAATAATAATGTATTATATTATTTATGAATTATCAAAATATTTAGCATATCATTTTCAATATATGTATAAATTTATATTTATTTTATTGTAAAATAAATTATTTTTTATTTTTGAAAATAATTTTTTTAATATATAATATGATAAAAAAGATTTATGTATTTAAAATTAATTATAAATTTATAAGATGTTAATATTTTTTATGTTTATAATAATTATGTTTTGTAAAATAGAATTTTTAAATAAAATTGATTAAAAAAATTTCATTCAAGTTTAAGGTAAGATTTTGCCCATTTTTAAAAAAAATTCTTCTTATGCCCATTTTTAAACTATTGTATATGAATTGGCTTTTATAGATAAAACCCCACAATTTTTCTTTCTTACTTAATTTTGTATTTGTAGATTATCATCAATTTACACCAACAAATCATCCTTAATCTAATAATAACAATGTATAATTTTTCAAATTCCTATTGTGTACAAATATAGTCACTCTTTTTATTTTGATAAAAATGAGACATTTTAATATTAGGGTGAGTGATGTCTAGTTAGCTATTTTCATAAAAATACATACTCTATTCATTTTATTTTTAAGAGATATGTCATATGTTTCTTATTTTATTAAAAAATATACATGTTTATAACATTTGTGTTTAATTAATAGTAAGTTATGTCATAAAATGAGTAAAGAATATATAAATTTATATTAGGTTGTAAGTATATCACTTATATCATGACATATGATATAATTATCTTATAAATATAGAAATTATTTTATTTTTTAGACAGTTTTGTTATATGCAATATAAGTAATGATATATGCAAGTGTAAATTTATAACAAATGTAGAGATTTTCTTATATACAAGAAAAATGAATATTTTATATCTCTTAATTTACTTTTTAAGTATTTTTTTATTTTTTGATAAAATTAATTGAATTTATGCGTAACTATAAGAAAAAAATTGAAAAAGTAACGATGTGCTACTATAAGGGGAATAAAGGATATATTTTGAATGAAGGATGAGAGTCCCCAAACATTTTCCACTTTAATATTAGATGACTTTTATTTGTAGCAAGTAATTCTAGAATTACAAGTTAATTAGTAATTATCTATAAATTAAAATATTTGAACCTTTTTTATGAAAATTACATATGCATATCCTCGGTGTGTTTAATGAATAATAGGTTTTATCATTTAATAAAATTAATAAAGTTAATAACATACAAATTTATATATTTTTATAATCATCATTTATATTGTGACTTATGATATAATTATTTTAAAGAATAAATAATAAAAAAATAATTTTTTTTTATAATTTTACTATATATAACTCTTAAAGATTTTTTATGGATAAGAAAAATGATTATTTTATCTCTCTTATTTTACTGCATATGTGATTTTTATTTTTTTGATAGAATACAATTGAATTTATGTGTTTTCTATTTAAAAAAATTAAGAGATAATGATGTAATACTCTAAAATAAGGGTCAAAAGTATACATTTTTAATGAAGTATGAGAGTTCTTAAAATTTTACACCCTTAATATTAGATGATTTTTATTTGTAATAAGTTGTTGTATAATAACAAATTATGTAATAATTATCTATAAGTTAAAAAATTTAACTTGATTTTTTTAACCTATCATAATGAATTATATAACTTTTACTACACAACAATCTTATAAATAGATTTTTTCTTGTCAGATATAATATTCTTTTTACATCGCTCGACCAAGTTCATTACTTCAGATTCCTTTATTTTTTAAGAAAATAAAATTAACTAATTTTACCTATTAATTCTACTCTTTTCAATTTTTTTAGCGTTTGTAACCGGACATTTGTACTAGTTTTTGTAACTATAGTTATGTTACTAGTTATGTTTTAGACCAGCTTATTCGATTTGTTTTAAAACATAACATCTCACATATACAAAACATTGCACTTAGAATATATTAATTTTTCGATCTAACCTAATTAATTAGGTTTGTAAAATAAAAATATATTCTTAAAACGGAGTGATATTATTATGTGATAGTTAAATATAGGTTAAAAAAATAAATTATATTATTTTAATTAATAATTATCTATTATATAGTTATTGGATCATAATTTGTTTTGTATAAAAGTACTCTTTGAGAAACATTCTTAAATGTTCGTAATTGTTTGTTTATGTAAATTTCCATTATTATTAAAAATTTATTTAATTATGGATGTAATTAGTTAGATGGAATGAATAGATAATTAGTAAAAATATAATAAATTAAATTTTTGTAGACAATCAAACATGCAACCATGTGTAAACAATATAAAAAATAAAATAACACACATAATTTTTAGATAGAAACAACCTATTTCATAATAATGACCTAAGAGGAAGATTATCAGTTCACTCGACCATCTAATTATCCACTATGAAAATAATGTTCAATTATAAAGTTGGGATTCAAACTAAGGGTGTCCAACGGTCCAGTCCGGTCTGGTTTTGATTAAAAAACTTTAACCGGATCGGACCCTTTATATTACTCGGATCGGATTAGACCGTTTGATTTATAAAACGGTTCGGTCTGATTGGTTCCTGGTTTTTTTATACATTTAATGAAGAATAATGTGAAAATTTTAATATATTATTAAACTGATACAGTTCGGTTCGAACGGTTTAAAATTAGTACAAACCATACCAGACCGTTTGATTTGTAAAACCGTTCGGTCCAGTCCGATTCAGTTTGGTTTTACGATTTGGTTCGGTCCCGTCTAGTTTATGGACACCCCTAATTCAAACTATCCATCCAGATAATGTCCTCAAGTAACTTACTTACCAGCCTCCGCCTTTTTTAACAATCTTTAGAACTAAGGTATTTAGATCCGGATCAACCTTATGATAAGCTCGAGTCGCAATAGTTATCCAACCCGTTTAGTTGACACCTAAAAAAGTTAGTACAATAATACAAGTATCATGTGTGTCTAAAAGTAGATTCAATAATGAAAATTCTAACTAAATGATTTAATAAAACATCAATTAAATCAAAATTAACTAACAACTTTAGAACAAACAATAATTACAAGTTCAATAAAGATAATTTTTTTAAATAAAAATAATCACACAAATAATTATCATATTACACACAACTATTTGATCAAATAGTTCAAAAACAAAATAAAGAAGAAGTTACGTGAACATTTTATCAAAATATCATAAATTAATTACTTTTATTAATCAATCAAACACAACTATCAATGTAATAAAAAAATTAAATAAAAAACCCTAAAGAAATATGATATTGTTTTTGAAAAAGAATTTGAAAGAGAGCTTAAGATGAAGAGAATAACACTCTTTATATAAGAAAGATTGAAGTCTCGATGCTAAGTTAAAGTTTAATTACAATTCTATCCATAAAACAATTCATACACCGATAAATAATAACGATAAAATGGTAATTGTAATATTTGATTCGAGTAAATAATTAGATTAAGTTAAAAACCTAACATTGTGATCGATCTAATTAATCTAAAGTATTAGAGTATTAAATAAATAAATCTTGAGACAAGTAGATCGATCTAGTCATTTTTTGATCGATCTAATGCCTAATCGATTGACAATAATAACTCGATCAATATACTCAAATGAAAAATTAATTTTAATTTTTTTTAATTTAAGTAGATTGATTCTCGATATATCTATTCCTTTCGATCGATCTATTAACTTAAATTCAAAATGTTCCTATTGTATAATAAAAAATCCAATTTACATAAGAAGAGATATTTATAGGAAATGTACTTGTTGGACTTGATAGCTTCTTTAGTTTAAAATATTCTTAAAAGATACCTCTAAAAATTAAAATTAGATTTCGATATTTTATTCATAAATATTTCACATTCATGAACATTACAATTATATCTCTGTTTGTAACACAGGTGGACCTTCGGGACAAACGAGCACTTGAAAAGATATTTTCTTCAAAATCGTAAGCATTTCCATCCCAAGTCACTTTTCTTCTTCCCCACCGGATTATGTAAAATAATTATTTATTAATGTTAATATTGTTAATAATCTTATAATTAATATTGGTTTTTTAAGCCATGTTGTAACCTTTTAGTATGACCTATTGATATTCCAGATTTGATGCTGTGATACACTTAACTGGATTGAAAGCCGTAGGTGAAAGTGTACAGAAACCATTGCTCTATTATAACAACAATTTAATTGGGACAATTACACTGTTAGAAGTCATGGCTGCACATGGATGCAAAAAGGTTGTTTTCGTCATTTTCCATCCGTGTACATCTGTCCTCTCAAACTTCTTAACTTCTTTTGCTCTGCATGACTTACCTCCTTCTAGTTTGCCTAATGAAGCAATTATGTATTTGAGGGTCTGTTTGCTTCATAATTAAAATGAAAAAGGAAATTCAAAATTTGTGATATAATTAAGCTCTTTCCGGGATGACATTGGCACAAGTTAGTTGATTATTTTGAGTACGAGTAGAGATGCAAACCCATCTTGGTGTATGATAATAGATGTATTGAGACTAGCATAACAAGGAGGGAGGATTAAGAGATTTTTTTAACATCTAAGTGGTATTGAGTGATGTAGTAGAGACAAAAGATATTTTCTGTTTTTCTTCTTCATGAAAAGCACTTTATTCTAAATTGCTTTTGATCAGAATCACTTAGCAGAAACATAAGCAAACAAAAGTCTCTCTATACCATTGCTTGGAGGGATTCTCAAATTTCAAAGTCCATTTTCTTTAGGATAATGATACTACCACAATTCATTTTCTTATAGCCACAACAATAATTGTAAGTATATAGTATGTATTTCATACACTTTTGTTTTGACAATAACAAAAATAATTATTGTAATATTATTACATTTTTTTTTTAAAGATGCTATTTGTGTGATGAGCCTGGTGAAGTGATTGTTGGAGATTTGATTTGTATATTAATTCTCACTTTTGAACTTTACATCTCATAGCTGAGTTAAATATATTTCCTTTCAGCTTGTTTTCTCATCTTCAGCTACGGTTTATGGTTGGCCAAAGGAGGTCCCATGTACAGAAGAGTTCCCTATTGCTGCTGTGAATCCATATGGGCGAACTAAGGTATGAATTAAGGCTTATTTAGGCGCCTCTCAGTTAGAAACATCAAATTTATTTATGATAAAACACTTATGATGGATATTTATGCTTTTAGTTTCACTTCTTGCTCCAGTTCAACAACTTTATTATAGCTTCTTTTTTATAAATAATTTGTTTGTGTTATACTATTCTCTTAATTTACTATTAAGAATATTATTCTATATCACAAATATATAGACTTTTTCTTCGGATAATGATTTTTTTCCCTATCAATAATGATTGATTGTGTTATGTTTCTATCAGCTTTTCATTGAAGATATCTGCCGTGATATTCACCGTTCTGATTCTGAATGGAAAGTCATATTGCTAAGGTACTTCAACCCAGTTGGTGCACATCCTACTGGTCGTATTGGTGAGGATCCTCGTGGAGTTCCGAACAATCTTATGCCTTTCGTGCAGCAAGTTGCTGTTGGTAGGCGACCGGCCCTGACTTTGTATGGAAATGACTATTCTACTAAAGATGGTACTGGGGTATGCATTTATCCTAGCTTGTTCTTTTATTGTTTTCCATTAATGAAGGATCGTGATCACTTTTAATATGTTAATATTTATTTCTCAGGTTCGTGACTACATTCATGTAGTTGATTTAGCAGATGGGCACGTTGCTGCGCTGCGCAAGCTAGATGATCCTAGTATAGGTATGTTTCTCTGCAGTTGTCACATTCTCACCTCTGTTTTTTCCATTTATCTGCAATTAGCTTGTAACTCTGTGTGTGTGTGCATGAGTTATATGACTAGGGATCAATTCACCTGCCTTTTGTTGTTTAGTGCTATCAAAACATTTCCCCAATTTTACTCGAACTTTAACCATACAATATCATAATATATCTACCGAATAGTGTTATTATCTGCACTTTGTAGTTCTGTGTCTGAAAATTATAATTCCTGATCACTTTTTCCTTCTTTACGAAATTCCATCAGGATATTAGATAATTACTAAATTTATTAACTTTTTAACACTTGTAAAATTTATAATAATAAAAATAATATTAAACGGATTCAATTAATATTTAATTTTTTTTGTTAGTTTTTAAAATAATATTTTTATATAAAATAATAATTAGTAGGGTTAGATCCAATAATTTGAAACATGGTGAATCACAACCTTTAGTAATGGTTGATAACAACCTAAAGTTTTCCTTTTCAATTCATTAGGTTGTGAGGTTTACAACTTGGGAACTGGAAAAGGAACTTCGGTGTTGGAGATGGTTGCTGCATTTGAAAAGACATCTGGAAAGGTAATGGCTATTCGTTATCATAATTTTTGTTCCCGCACCTTTGTCGTTTGGTCTTTTCTATGAAATAACTGCTCATATGTTGGTTTAATCTTTGTTATAAATTATTGCACATTCTAGAATAACGAAGATAATAGAAGAGATATTAAAAAAATGTCTAAGAAATATGTAGATTATAACCGCCAATAATTATAAAATGCTACACGTCTCTTTGTAATGTTAAGCGTCTAACCTTAGAGCTTTAATCATTATTATATTTTTATATATTTTCTAAGTGTTCTATATTTTCAACTATTCAATATGTTTCTTATACAAATTATATCAAATATTATTATGTTACTCAATCTTTTTAAATTCTAAGGTGATATCAAAATTATTTCAAAATATAACAATCTTAAATGTTTAACAAAATATTTATCTAATTTTAGTTAAGAAAAGCTTTTAAAATCCTATTTGCATGTATTTTATAGTTTATATCTATATATAAAAGATATTTTAATTGGACGAAAAATGAAATTTACAAGTACCTAATTATTTCAAATTTAAGGTAGATCATTTTATCTTCGTATGTTTATAGATAAGATCAAAATATGTCTTATTCTTAATGTTGTATTAGATTTTATTGAACTAATCTCAACTACTGATGAGGAAAGAGAGATTAGGCAAACTCCATTCCTTTCTGATATAAGTACCTTTGCTGAATTGAAAGCAGTGATTAAAAATATAACAATATAATACTTAAGGTATTTCAACTTATAAGAATAAGACCTTGTTTAACTCTTCTGTAGTTTTGATGGATTATGCATTTTAATTAATTCTCTGTATCAATTCATCTTTACAGAAAATTCCTCTAGTGATAACTGGCCGGCGACCTGGTGATGCAGAGATTATTTATGCATCAACAGAGAAGGCAGAGAGGGAATTGAACTGGAAGTGAGTGACTATTTAACACTGTTGTGCAGTATTATTATGCTCGATATAAGTCTCTGTGTTTTGACGTTCCAAAGTGACAACTTGTCCCAAAATCGTAGGTTTTGATAAGTGTATAGGTTGTACTGCATGATTCATGCATGCAATTTTGGGTAGAACATGCTCAAAAACTCATTTTTTTTGGCTTGAAATGGGAAATATTATATTGAATAATCACCATTAAGATCATATCTAACTAAGATTGATGGTTCGTGTGAAAGTTAACCTAATAGGTCTTTAAATCTAAAAAAATTAACCTAATAAATTAAGACACCTATATTTCTTATAAACTCGATCAAGCCTAGTATTGTCATTAATATCAATGTGAGACTTCCATTTTTTCCAACAAATTGATCATGTTTTGCGGCATTCTCTTAGTGGTTTTCTTATAAGCTGTGATGGTGGTTATGCAGGGCAAAATACGGCATCAAGGAGATGTGTCGGGATCAATGGAACTGGACTAGCAAAAATCCACATGGTTATGGATCTGCAGAGTCCATCAACTAGGAGTTTATGATTGCCAATTGTCTAATACACATACACAATGCCTTAAAGTTTGGCTCTTCAATGTTATCATGTTTTTGTATTCATGCAAGATTTAGAGTATCTCACCTAGTTGGTGTTTAATATTGGCTCTAAAAATAATAAATTAGTTGCTTAATTTAAGGCTTAAATTATGACACAATTTTAAAGAAATGGATCATTGTTTCATCTATAAATAAAGAAGAGTTCATGCATTGAAGAATAAGAAAAAAATCAGAAAAAATCATAGAGAGCATAAGCAAACTCAAAGAGAGAAAATACTTGTGAGTTTGAGGAAACACTTGCGATATATTATTAGTGAGAAAATATGTATCTGTATTCTGTATATTTCTTACTCAGTTCAAATAATATATGTGGGCTCCCGTGAACCTAGGCGAATTGTCGAACCATGTAAATTCTGTGTGTTCATTTTATCGCTTTAATATACTCACATACCGCTATTTATTGCTTCCGCCCATAACAAATTGGTATTAGAGCCAAATATAGCAGTATTATATATCAAATCGAAGCTCTCAACGAGACGAATGCAAAAGTGAAAGAATCGCTCTAATCGAGAGTCAGAATCACCACTAGAAGTTGTTGGAGTGCTGCTACCAGCAACTAAGTCAACTCAGTTACTAGTGATATTTGGACCGAATTAGTCCGTTTTTCATCCGTTTTCAGCTAAGTTGGATCTATTCCTAGTAATTGGATCATTCTAGATTTAACTGCGGACTCCGTTTTTTCAAATAAGGTATAAAATTTGGGAAAACATTGTTTTATGTTGTAAGTGCAAAAATTTTGTTATCCGTTTGTACTTATGGCTGATAAAAGAGAGATCGAAAAAGGTGAACAAGTTTACCATAGAATTTATGGCAAACCAAGTTGTTCTACTCGAAGAACTATATTGTCCAACGCAAAGTTTAAGGTGGAGAAATTCGACGCCACCAATAACTTTGGCATGTGTCAATGTGAAGTATTAGATCTATTGTTCCGAGAATGATCTAATATAGCCTTGGAGACCAGGCTAAGAGATTATTCAAATGAAGATTGGAATTATGTCAACCGACAAGCTTGTGGCACAATTCGACTGTGCTTAGGAAAAGATCAGAAGTATTTTGTCATGAAAGATAATGTAGCCGCAATTCTCTGGAAGAAACTAGAGGACAAGTACATGACGAAAAGTATTGAGGAAAGACTCTACTTGAAGAAGAAACTTTTCCGTTTCCAGTACAAGAAAGGTACCCTTATGATTGAGCACTTAGATAATTTCAATAAAAATTTGGCCGATCTACAAAATTTAGATGTTGAAATAATCGATGAAGATAAAGCTTTATTGTTGCTGAATTCATTACCTGAGAGCTATGAGCATTTAACCACAACCTTGTTATATGGAAAGGATGAGGTTAAGTTCGTAGATATTTCAAATGCTTTGGTAAATAACGAGTATCGAAAGAAGAATCAACATGATCACAAAGACTCAATATCAGAAGCATTGACGGCAGCCAGAGGTAGGACTAACAATAAAAAATATGGCGGATCAAATAATAGGGGACAATCCAGATCAAAGTCTAAAGGAGAGTCATCGATAAGACGTCCTGCGAAGGACGAGTGTGCCTATTGTCACCAGAAAGGGCACTAGATGAAAGATTGTCCAAATAAGGACAAGTCAAATGCAAATGTTGAACAGAAGGCCAATGAAGATGAAGAATCAGTCTTTTCAATTTCATCATCAGAAACCTACTCAGATAAGTGGATCCTTGATTCTGGATGTTCTTATCATATGTGTCCAAACAAACATTGGTTTTCAAGTTTTGAGAAGCTCGATGGAGGAGTTATGCTTATGGGCAACGACAATGCATGTCAGACAAAAGGGATCAAAATAGTACAATTAAAGATGTGATGGTACAATCAGACGACTTACAAATGTAAGGTATATTTCCGAGCTAAAGAAAAACTTTATTTCTTTAGGTGTTCTAGATTCTGATGGTTACAAGGTAACATTAGAAAATTGAGTCTTGAAAGTTGTACGAGGTGCATTTGTAGCGATGAAAGGTACTCGTAAGGCGAATTTGTATTTCCTAGATGGTAGTATAGATACAGGAAGAGCAGTTGTCTCAAGTAGTTCTGAAGAAAAGAAAAATGATTCTTCCCGCCTATGGCACATGCGCTTAGGGCATGTCGGTGAAAAGGCTTTGCAAGGCTTAATGAAGCAAGGTCTTTTGAAAGATACCAAGACTGGAAAGTTTGATTTCTACCAGCATTGTGTAATGGGAAAACAAACAAGATTCAAGTTCGGCACTTCCATTCATCGTACTAAGGGATCTCTTGATTATATTCACACGGATGTCTGGGGACCTTCAAAGAATGCTTCACTTGGAGGTAAACGCTGGTTTGTGACTTTTATTGATGATTTCTCTAGATATGTCTGTATATACACCATGAGTCACAAAGATGAAGTTCTAGATATCTTTCTTAAATGGAAGAAAATGATCGAGATTCAGACAGGCAGGAAAATTAAGAGGCTCAGATCTGATAATGGTGACGAGTACAAATTAGATCCCTTCTTCAAAGTTTTTCAAGATGAAGGGATAATCAGACATTTTTCTGTTCCTCATACACCACAATAGAATGGAGTTGCAGAACGAATGAATCGTACTTTGGTTGAGAAATTTCGATGTATGCTATCTCAATCCAAATTGAGCAAGGCATTTTGGGCTGAGGCTTTGTCATATGCAACTCATATAGTCAACAAACTTCCTACAACTGCATTAGATGGGAAAGCTCCTAAAAAGGTATGGTCTAGACAACTTGCTTCTGATTATGATTCATTGCGAATATTTGGATGTCTTGCATATTTTCATGTTAGTGAATCCAAAATGGATCCTAGAGCAAAGAAAGTTGTTTTCTTAGGCTTTAAGGAAGGAGTTAAAAGATTTCGACTTTGGTGTGGTGAATCCAAGAAGATCGTCTTAAGTTGAGATGTCACATTCGACGAGTCTCTTATGCTAAGACAGACAAATTCAGAGAAATAGAATGAAAGTCCAAATACTCTTTCTAAGGTGATGCTTGAGACTCCGGAAGATCCAGAAAAGATTGCACCGATTACCGATCGTGGTGAAGATGAAAATGATGATCAAGAAGATATCTCAGTTGAGGTGGAGGTTCTCTCACCATCACCACCGATTAATCAGCAACCAGAATCTATTGCCACTACTCGACCGAGAAGGGAGATTAGGAAGCCTACTAGATACACAGACATGGTAGCATTGGCACTTCCAATAATTGATGATGATGTCCCATGCACTTACAGAGAATTCGTGCAAAGAGTTGATAGTATGAAGTGGAAAATGACAATGGATGAAGAGATGATATCTCTACATCAGAATCAGACTTGGGAGTTGGTTCAACTTCCCAAAGGAAAGAAAAGTATTGGTTGCAAATGGGTCTATGCCAAGAAGGAAGGTGCTCCTGGTAAAGACAACATCAGATACAAAACCAGACTGGTAGTAAAAGGCTATGCTCAGAAAGAAGGAATAGATTACAATAAGGCATTATCACATGTTGTTAAGCATTCATCTATTCGGATACTATTGGCTTTGGTAGCACAGTTTGATCTCGAGTTAGCTCAACTCGATGTTAAAATAGCTTTTATCCATGGTACTTTGAACGAAGAAATCTACATGTCTTAACCAGATGGCTTCAAAATTCCAAGACGATAGAATCAGGCTTGCAAGCTGAGCAAGTCAATTTACGGTTTGAAGAAATCACCGCGACAATGGTACAAGCGTTTTGATAGCTTCATCAGAGAGTAGAAGTACACACGTAGTTAGTTTGATCACTGTGTATACTTTCGGAAACTCGAAGATGGTACCTTTATTTATTTGCTCTTATATGTTGATGATATGTGATTGCATCTAAGAGCAAGGTGGAGATCGATAGATTGAAGGCTTTGTTGAGTTCAGAATTTGAAATGAAAGATCTTGGAGAAGCTAAAAAAATTCTTAGGATGGAAATCATAAGAGATAGAGTTGCAAGCACAATCTGTGTGACATAAACTCAGTACCTGAAGAAAGTACTACAAAGGTTTGACATTGATGAAAAACCAAATCAGTAAGTACACCGCTTGCTCCTCATTTTTAGTTGAGTGCATTGATGTCACCTAGCACCACCGATGAGAAGAAGCAAATGGAACATGTTCCATATGCAAATGCTGTTGGTGCCTTGATGTATGTAATGGTTTGCACCAGACCTGATATTTCCCACGCTGTTAGTATGGTGAGTCGGTACATGCATAATCCCCGTAAAGGACACTGGTAAGCAGTGAAGTGGATTCTATGGTACTGTGGATATTGGTTTGAAGTTTGAGAGAGATAAGACTAAAGGCAAACACCTAGTTGGATATGTGGATTCTGACTATGCTAGAGATCTGGATAAGCGTCGATCTACAACTGGTTATGTGTTCACAATGGCAGGAGGACCAGTTTGTTGGAGATCAAAATTGCAGTCAACTGTAGCTTTGTCTACTACAAAGGCAGAGTATATGGTTGTAACATAAGCATTCAAAGAAGCTATCTGACTTCTCGGGTTGACCAAGGATTTGGGTATTTTTCAAAAGAACGTGGAGGTTTTCTACGATAGCCAGAGTGCCATTTATTTGGCAAAGAACCAAGTTCATCATAGTCGCACCAAGCACATCGATGTTCGATTTCATTTTGTTTGAAAAATCATCGATGAAGAGAATGTTATACTCTAGAAAGTCGGAACTTCAGATAACCCTACAGATATGCTTACAAAGGTGGTTACAGGGATCAAGTTTCAACATTGCTTGAACTTGATCAACATCTCTCGAGCTTAGAGCGCCTAGGACGCATTTGGAGGCAACATTATGAACTGTTTCGCCAAGGTGGAGATTGTTGAATATTGACTCTAAAAGTAATAAATTAGTGACATAATTTAGGAAAATTAGTAACCTAATTTGTGGCATGATTTAAGGAAATTAGTGACATAATTTAAGGCTTAAATTATGACACAATTTTAGGAAAAGAGAGTCTTGCTTCATCTATAAATAAGGAAGAGTTCATGCATTGAAGAACAAGGAAAAAATCATAGAGAGCATAAGCAAACTCAAAGAGAGAAAATACTTGTGAGATGTTATTAGTGAGGAAGTCTGTATCTATATTCTGTATATTTCCTACTCTGTTCAAATAATATCTCTTGCCTCCCGTGGACCTAGGCGAATTGTCAAACCACGTAAAATTTGTGTGTTTATTTTATTGATTTGATATATTCATATACCGTTATTTATTACTTCCACTTATAACAGTTTGATGGTTGTGAAACTGATAATCATGGTAACATTCTGCCTATTTTAGAGTATACAAGGTTGGTGTACACTTTTTTAGTGTAGCGTCTTCCCTTGATAATTGATTGAACTTCGATATATATGGGACGAAATGGAAGCATAAAAACAAACAAATGCAAAAACTTAAGAAATTAATCTAGTTTAATAAAGTGGTTTCATAAATTAATCTAGTTTACAACTAATGTTATTGATAAATACATTAATATCACTTCTAAAAAAATTCTTAATAGAATAATTAATTAACTGTATATCTCAATAATAATATCAATAAATTAAAATAATATTATATCTGACGTATATATATATGAAATACTTCTATAACTATTAACCATTATTTACCTTTCAAATTACTTAGAATTTAATCGTTCATATCACACACTTTACATTATTATAATTTATATCACTGACAACTTTTGGCTACCAAAATCCACGTTGGGCTCTCAAGACCTTACTATTAAAATTTATGAATTATCATATATATATATATATATATATACCACCGTTTATCTTTTAAATTCACTTAAACTCTAATAATTTATATCACACACGTTATATTATCACAATTTAAACAATTTTTGGCATGTACTAATTAACATGGCTCTTGATACTTCGCTACTAAAATTTTTAACTTCACATTTTCTAGAGGCTTTTGCGCTACCAATTTCAAGAATACACGCTCCACATGTCTACATGTCTTTGTCCATTTGTTCACATATATGAGCGTTTTTACTCGGAATAGCATCTTTTCGGAAACTAATGTGCATGGGAATTGATTGGTTGATTCTTTTATCGGATGTTAGATATTTATTTTGATATATTTTGTAAATATTTTATAGATTATAATATAATATTAAGGTTTAATTATATATGAAAATAACTTGATATATTATTTAAAACAATTAAACACTTGATTGGATAATTCATCACGTGAAAATTTAAGTTTTTTTTGTTCAATAATTTTTTTAATTTTAATTTATTCAATTTAATTATTATTTATTTAAATTATATATATATATATATATATATTAATGAAATGAGATTTTATTTTTCTAAAAAATTTGAAAATTACATGCATATTCTTTTCATTAAATAAAAGCAATCAAAATAAAATACAAGGTTTCGTTCTAGTTAATTTACTGCGAACCCATCATCAAAGTAACCTGATAATAAACATGACATTATATATTTTCTCAAATATGAGTTTAGAATAATTTGTAAATTATACCCATTAAAAAAAATCATTTCAATTTGTGCCAATGAGATTTCTGAATCAAGATTCACATGTTTAAGTTGAAAAAAAAAATCAAATTGAAAAAGTTGGAGATGTAAAACCAAAGGAAAAGCATTTAATATTAAAATAACCTAAAAATATTGGTGGCACTCTTAATATAATAGATTAATTATATTAAAGTATTTTATATAATACTTTATTATAAATTATATAATACAGTCGCTTAAAATTTATTATAAATATTTATTTAAATAATTTTATTATTTTTAATCTAATATGAAATAAAAAGTTAATATATATAATTTTATAATTAAAAATCTAAATAAATTAATGTATTGATTTAGTATGATTTTTACCCATATTTTTCTGATCTTATAAATTTTTTATATAATCTTATTCTGATCTTATAATTTTTTTTATATAATCTTAATATTTTATATTATATGATTTTATTTTATTTTATTAAAAAATGCATATAAAATATAAATTATACCTTTTTTTATACCATTAATCAAACATCCAATGCAGAAATAATCTTTTACAGGACAGGGACAAAGCACCCTATATTGCGCACCGTTGATCCATCATTTGTATTAAAAATGAAGGGTTTGGATGTGTGGAATGTAACACTTGGCCATTCCTCATTCCACAACCGATTTATTTATTTTTATTTATTTTTAATTTAAATCTCTTGGACCAACTTGCGTCTTGCTCGTTTCAATTTTCAAACGACAACAAAAAAGCTAGAAAACATCAAAACCCTGGGCACCAAGTCCCCAACTATACCTCTGTTTTCTTTTTTGAACTTCAAAACGCTAACCTCTCCTTCTTTGATCTCTCTCTCTCTCTCTCTCTCAATTTCCACGACGCCGTTTCGAGACTGAGTCGTCAGATCCACCAGATCTGAGTCTGATATCATATTTGCCGGCGTCGATCTCTTTGTTCGGAGATGGAGAACCTCATCACTTTGGTGAACAAAATCCAAAGGGCCTGTACAGCTCTTGGTGACCATGGTGAAGAAGCCAGTGCATTGCCTACTCTCTGGGACTCCCTTCCCGCGATCGCCGTCGTAGGTGGTCAGGTCAGTTGCTGATCCAATCTGCTTCTTGCTCAGCGATTCGTACGATATTTTTTTTATATTTTTTGGTCTTTTTTGTACCTTTTTTTTAACCTTGAAAATATTCTGGATATTATTATTCTTTCGAAGTAGGTTAGCTCAGTTTCTTAATTGGTATAGGGGTGAATTATTAGCTGTAAATTCAGGGGGGAAAGGGAATCGATGTGGATGATCTTATAGTTATGATCCGTCAATATTCCGCTTAAATTCTTCTTGCAACTAGTAATAGGACATTCTGCGTGAGGGATACTTACAGCGTTACGCAATAATGTGGGGTGAAATGCTCACAAGTTCTGTTGATTAATTTTTGTTTGATTTACGCTTGAATGACCGTTAATTATATTCATGAATCAATTAATCAGCCAATATGCTATAACTGTTTGATACGTGTAATATATGATGTTTCACTGGATAATATAAAATATTTACCGCATTTTACTTCCTTTTGGGATTTTGTATTTAGTACAGTGATTAAAGACATTCTTAAGTGCAATTTAAATATATTTTCCTTTTTTTCTGTTTAATTTTGTTATCATGTTGTTTCACAGAGCTCAGGCAAGTCTTCCGTGTTAGAAAGCATTGTCGGCAAGGACTTTTTGCCTCGTGGATCTGGTAATTTAAATTTACAGATTTTTCTCGAGGGTGTGCCTTTGAATTTGAATGTTCTAGGAATGATTAATGTAAAATGTGTGCAGGAATTGTTACTCGGCGTCCTCTTGTTTTACAGCTTCATAAAATTCCTGAAGGCAGAGAATATGCAGAGTTTCTCCACCTCCCAAGAAAAAAATTTACAGATTTTAGTATAATTCTTATCCTCATGCCTTTTCTTTTTTGAATTTTTTTTTTTGAATGACAATATCACATATCTTACTCTTGCTAATTCCAAGATTTTCCTCAAACAATGTTATTTTCACCATATATACTAGACATTGCTGAAATGGGCACAACATCTTTTGTGTGCTTATATTTATCAACTCTTTTTTCTCAGAGGGATTGAGGCCTGGACATCTATTTGAATATGTTACTGTTTTATATTACCTGACCATTTTGATTATCTTTGTGTAGCTGCTGTGAGAAAGGAGATTCAAGATGAAACTGATAGAGAAACTGGACGCAGCAAACAAATCTCCAGTGTACCAATTCACCTTAGTATTTATTCTCCTAATGGTAAGCACTCTTCTCTCTCTCTCTCTCTCTCTCTCTGTGTGTGTGTGTGTGTGTGTCTTCCTTTTTCCTTTAATGATTTCGCTTATGTGCTTTTTCAAAACTTTCAAGATATTAACTGATGAATATTCAATAGATGTACACACAAATGCACCCCAATTTTGATTTTACAAGTTTTAACTATTTTATATTTCTGTTGGCAGTTGTAAATCTGACACTCATTGATCTTCCCGGGCTTACAAAAGTAGCTGTTGGTAAGTAAATTTTCCTGGTAAAAGCACCTTTTCTGTTTACTTTATATACAATGAAGAAATCCAATAAAATGAAAATGAAAGCCCATTTACACATTATATTATTTTTCTAAAATGTTGTTTTCAATGGTGTAGACGGTCAACCAGAAAGTGTTGTGCAAGATATTGAGAATATGGTTCGCTCCTATATAGTAAAGGTGATAACCATGGTCTACATTATATAATTCTATGCTTGATCGTGTCTCACTAACTTTATGCTGATGTTTATCAATGTTAGTATAATTATATGTGGGTTCCTGAGGTGATTTATTTTATCAATAGCTCTTGTTTTCTGTCTGCTGGTCTATTGTTATATTTCTGAACTTCAAAATGGCTATTCAAGGATGATAATTGTATATTTTACCATTTGTTTGATCGAGAGCAGCCCAACTGCATTATTCTTGCAATTTCACCTGCAAATCAAGATCTTGCCACATCTGATGCAATTAAAATCTCTCGTGAAGTAGATCCCACGGGTAATATTTTTTTTTTATAAATAATTTTATGATTATATTTATGCCTTCTCTCTTTTCTGTTAGTGCTATGTACTTTGAAACTTTTAATTGCTGGTAATATAGTCAGATCTTTTACAGACGCCCAATAGTGGCTATATGTTGCATTATTCATTTGATTGCTTCCTCTTTTCAGGGGAGAGGACATTAGGTGTCTTGACTAAGATTGATCTTATGGATAAGGGCACTGATGCAGTTGAAGTAAGTTCATGACTTTCATATAGTGATGTATTGAGAAGTACCATGTGGTTAAACACTTCATAGAATAAGCATATGAATTAAGGAAAAGCAAATTCTTCCATTCACCTAACATCATATTTTGTTTTTTTTCTCTTGCATGAGATTGATTTTGGTGGAATAGATCCAGTTATATATGGTATTGCAAAAAATGCACACCATAGCAATTGAATCCCAGATGTGTTCGATTCAATTCCACAGTGTCTGACAGTGACACTTTATTTCATTTCCAAGATTTTCATATTTAATTTGATAAGAAAGGGAAAGACATTAGTTGTCTTTATATTAACAACTGTGGCAGATCTTATTTTCTGTTATCTTTTTGACAATAGGTGACATAAGCAAGAAGATTTTTATTTATTTTTATGAAACTTGTAATTTGACTCCCTAAGAGACTTGTTTATTCTGTGATGTGTAGATTTTGGAAGGAAAGGCTTATCGGCTTAAATTTCCGTGGATTGGGGTTGTAAACCGCTCACAAGCAGATATTAACAAAAATGTTGACATGATTGCTGCTCGCCGTAGAGAGCGCGAGTATTTTGCAAGTACACCAGAATACAAGCATCTTGCTCACAGGATGGGTTCTGAGCATCTTGCAAAAGTGCTTTCAAAGGTACAGACATCCCTATTGATGTTTGTTGGAAAACCAGATTAATCAATTCTTCTAGTATCTAACGCCTGGGCTGGTTAATGTTTCAGCATTTGGAAACTGTAATCAAGTCCAAAATCCCTGGCATCCAGTCCCTTATTAGCAAGACAGTTGCTGAACTCGAAGCTGAACTAGGTCGTCTTGGAAAGCCTATTGCTGCTGATGCTGGTGTATGTGCCATAACCTTGCCTAGTTGCACTTGTTAAAAAAATGTTAGAATTTTAGCTATTGATTGCTTCTTTTATGCAGGGAAAATTATATTCAATCATGGAAATTTGTCGTATTTTTGATCAAATATTCAAAGAGCATCTTGATGGGATGTATGTATCATACTTTCATCACCATTTCAATTCAGGGATTCATTTTTTTTCAGTGTCTTTCTTTTGCTATATCCATTTTGTAGACATGAATCTTGTATTTGTATTTTTTTTTTCACAGACGTCCTGGAGGTGACAAGGTTTACAATGTTTTCGATAACCAGCTTCCTGCTGCCCTGAAAAGATTGCAATTTGATAAGCAGCTTGCTATGGAAAATATCCGAAAGATCATTACTGAGGCTGATGGATATCAACCTCATTTAATAGCTCCTGAGCAAGGATACCGCAGACTCATTGAATCTACATTAATTACAATAAGAGGTCCTGCTGAGACAGCTGTTGATGCGGTATTTATCGAAGTTTTATATCAGTTTATATCAACTTAAAAGTTAGCATTTGGTTGCACAAAATTACGCAAAATCTGTTGAAGAAAAATAGTAGAAATCGATAGGCTAAGAAATTTGACGAACTTTAACTTTTATTATTATTGGAAAGGGGCTGAATATTTTCAACACTCAATATAAGCAAATAGTCCTATTTATACAAGAACTTGAACATTCAAAAGACTCCACTCAATAACCTCTAGGGACTAAAAAGTCGAGACATTTAATAGCTAAAAAACGAGAACCAAAAAGACTTGACTCTTAGAAAATCAAAAGACAATGCAACTCAAAAGATGGAAACTTAAAAGATAGAAATTCAAAAGACTCATTAAATTCTAATTTTCAATTGTTTTTAACAAAATCATACCTTCAGTTGATTTTTTTAATCGTTTTGCTCATTTGTACTTCACATAAATGAGTAGAGGGATTGGATTACATTTATCGTTTACAATGATTCAGTTATATTAATTACTATTCTTTTAATGCTCGTTCTTACTGCCACATTTTTTTTATTTTGCGATTTCTGATTCCAGATTCATGGCATATTGAAGAATCTGGTTCACAGGGCTGTGGATGAGACTGTCGTAAGTAGTTTCTTTTAAACTTGGTGGTTCTATTATTTGTATTTTTTCAGATTATTTTAGCAGTTAGTGATCGCATCCGCTTAAAATAGGATTTGTCAGAAAGAATAGGTTCATATTTTTATTCAAGACAGATAAAGCACAAACTAGAATTGACATTATTAATATTAAGTACACAAATATTATTTAGCCAGAATATAGTGTCACAACTAATGTAAACGTTCTGGAGTGGCCGTTTAAGTTATATTGGTATGGAAATTGGAACTGCTCCTGTTCTGTAGTAGTATTTGTTCTTGGGCCCCCAAATTTCTAACATCTCAAGTAAAATTTGGCATTGACTGACAGGAACTGAAGCAGTATCCGGGTCTTAGAGTAGAGGTTACAAATGCGGCAATTGAGTCACTTGAAAGAATGAAAGAAGAAAGCAAGAAAGCAACACTTCAGCTAGTTGATATGGAGTGTAGTTACCTTACAGTAGATTTCTTCCGTAAGCTCCCTCAAGATGTTGACAAAGGAGGCAACCCATCGCACTCTCTTTTTGATAGATACAATGATTCATACCTCAGGCGAATTGGTAAGTCATATAAAAAGTGCCCTTCTCTGCAGCCATGCTTAAACTTTCTTCGATTATCCATTTATACTTGAGAGTTACCAGTACCATTCATTTGTCTACTCTCTTGCCTTGAATGAACAGGAACGACAGTTCTGTCTTATGTCAATATGGTGTGTTCAACCTTGCGTCACTCCATTCCCAAGTCAATCGTGTATTGTCAAGTTCGTGAGGCTAAACGGAGCTTGCTTGATCGGTTTTTCACTGAATTGGGTTCAATGGAGGTGTGAAAATCCTTCATTTTTCATGCTTGCAATGGAAGATTATGCAGATTTTAACCCTGTTTTTAATACTTTTTCTAACAGCAAAAGCGATTGTCATCATTATTGAATGAGGATCCAGCAGTAATGGAGCGTCGATCTGCCCTTGCCAAGAGACTGGAACTATACAGGAGTGCACAAGCAGAAATTGATACAGTTGCTTGGTCCAAATAGTTGTGACATACATCTACTGTCATGTATGTGCTTGCGGGGTTTGGCTAGGTGTCACAGTTCATTTATTCATGCTTCTCAATAGCAGGGAGAAGTTTTGTTTGTCATGTATTACCACACATATTACTAAAAGCGACCATGAGATCCTTGGTGTCCAAATTCCAAATATCATATACGCATTTGTAATTTTTCCAGTTTGTGATTGTATGATTATTTAAAAAGAAACATAAAATGCTCGCATTTTTTTTTCTCACATGCTGAATTTGCAGCTCATATTTTGTTGACTATGCCAGGGGTTAACGGGTTGTCACCAACTTAGAGGACATTTCATCCATTTTTAATTACCTTCTTTTTTGCATAATTCGTTTTCTTATTCATACATGACATTTATTTTTAAGGAAGTGGACTTTTTTTTTAAGTCAAAAGGCTATTTTCGGCAATCCTTAGACGACTCGCCAACACAAACACGGAATGATGGCACGATCAGAAAATGAGCTTTGAATTTATTACTATTTTTGTTTTTTTACCTTTTATATACATAACGGTTTTGTTTTGACAAAAAAATTATTTAATTTTTTTATTATATTAAATAAGATGACACGAATCTGACGTGCCGAGCTTAGACCTTTGGTATGTTATCTTTTAACTATGGAACATGATTTTGGTTCTTTACTTTCCCCTAAGTTGCCTTTGTGCGTGTATTAACTGAAAAATAAAATTTTCCATTGGAGAACGCCGAAGACAAAGGAAAAGATAACGAATGCTCCACTGAAAATACGACCGTAAAATTGTACTAGTCCATGGGAATTGCCTCATCAAGTTTGCAAATTGAAAGCAGGGATATGTTTTTGAAAAATTCTATTTACTCCCAAAAAAAAAAGAATCAAAGAGTTGATTTTATTATTTTAATTAATAATTATATAACATATATAATTTATTACATAAAAAATACTCTTTATTTTAAGTAGAAAAATAAATACTGTCAATAATCTTATAATACATACACCACGTGAAGCCGATAGTTCAAGAACGTGAGCTTTCTCTGAGCAAAGAGAAAAATATATTGGTCCCAAATTCGTCATGTTAGTGGTAAAAGTCAAAAAAAGCGTATTATTATTTAATGCAGGTAAAGGATAATAGTAGCAACATTATTTAAAAAAAAATAGTTTTTGAAATTCTTCAAGTCAAATACATTAGTTTATAATTTATAAAATTTAGTTACATTAATATATTAAAATGTAATAAATATGACTCAATTCATGAGATAAATATATAAAAATATCTATATTTCAATTTATTTGTATAATTCATGTTATTATTACGTGTTAATTATATTAATTTTTTTTTTTGCAATAATCAAATTAATAAATTTAATATATATATAAACTATTAATTATAAATTAATTTATATTCTATCACGCAATATTAGTAATTATAGCAAAAAAAATTCATTTAAAAGCTGTATTTTCTTTTTGCACACCAATATTTGCTAGTATTAAACTCACAATTAGAGGTGTCCAAAAAACGTACTGAATCAATTTAAATCGAAAAATCGGACTAGATTGGATTGGATCGAATAATTTTATAAATAAAACGGTCTGATACTGTTTGTATTGAGTAAAATCGATTTTCAAATAGTTTGGTTCAATTATATAAAATTATAAACTGTTTGGACTGGAACAACCGATTTTAATAAATAATTAAAAAATAATAATTAATCATATATAAAACATCACTTTCCACTCTTTCATTCATCTTCTCACTCTACTTTGTGAAGTGCAAACCTTAAGTTAAAACTGTAACAATATCCTCGTCATTGTCGCATTTAGCAACAGCCAGCCAGCTGATCTCACCTCACATCACCTTGCATCGTATTATACATGCACAAAATATGTATGTGATAAGTTGAGCCACTTAGGAACGAAAAGGTTGTCATTTTCTTTTTACCATTTAATTTCCTTTCTCACTTTTCCAGTTTATGCGTTTTTCCTTGTTTTTGTATTTTTGTGTTCTCTTCTCTGTTTCTCCATGCTTTCTTTTTTTCTTTTCGTTTCGTTATTCTCTTTATGTAGTGTCATTTCTCAATCCACAACATATATACAGATATTAATCTCTTAAATCTCTAACTGCTTCTTTATGTGTATATAATATAACTTTAATCTAATATATACATACCTGTTGGTTTCGAGAGGCTTGAATCTAATATATATATATATATATCAATAGGTTTGAATTGATGCTAATTTTAAACATTTTTTATAAAATAATAGTATATCATTTGTTTATAACTAATAACTGTTAACTAAATTGTTTTGTTACAATATTTTGAATAACCAAATATTTCGGTCTGATTTGATTTAAAGAATATGAACAATTCGATTTGGTTAAAAAAAATTATTAAAAATCAAACCGAATCGAACCGTGAACACCCCTACTCAGAACAACCTATCTTTATAATTTTGAGTTAAATTAAAGAGAGAGAGATAGTGAAAATAATGCTTAATTATTATTATTCGAGTAATGATATGTATTATGTGTAAAATTATAAGCTATCAAATTATGTGCTATATAAATATATGTTAACTATTAAATATATTATACATTTTAATAATATATATTCAATTAATATTTAATATAATAAATCCATGACTCTAATTAATAATGCTATAAGAAAATCAAAACCAACTCGTGATTGGTATACAATAATATTAAGGGTGAACATGACATTGAATTTGTTTGTTTTTTATTAATTCAAATTCGATATGATTTAAACGGATTTGAATATTTTCAATCTAAATCCAATCTGTTGATATAATCAATCTGAATCCGAATATATTAGATTTTTTTAGATAAGATAAGTTCAAATTAGTATTAAAATTTATTTATAAATTATGTAATATATAAAACACAACATACATAAATTTAAATTTTAAATTCATATTTTTATAACAAATATTATTATTTATAGTCACAACTAAAAAAAAGAATAAGTATATATGTATAATTATTAAATTATTATAAATATTTATATTTATTTTTAAGTTAAAATAATAATCTAATATAATTATTATATGTATACATTTAAATATAAAATATTATAAAATAAAATATATATTTATTTATAATTTAATATTAATTCAATATAAAATAGATTATAAAATCTAACTATTCCAATCAAATTTAATTATAAAATTTATTTATTATATCAAATATTTTCATTTAAATATATTTATCGAATTACTTACCGACGGACCCAGCAGAGGAAATGAGGGTCCAATTCCCGAATTTCTTTCCTATTACGGTGTTGAGATGGGATACTTTTTGCAAGAATAAGTACTCAAATTATCTCTAATTCATTTATATTTTTAAACTTTATTAATTTTTCCATTTCATATCTAAAAATTATTATTTTTATTTCTAAATAATATGAGATTTATTTTATTTTATTTTTAAAATTAAACTTTAAAGATTTGACTACAGAAATGACTAGTTAAAGATTATGGCGCACGACTTGTCTAAACCAAACATATAAAATTCGTAATCTGCTCGTGTTGTGGTAGAGCATTGCACCAACATAAAGTATTAACATAAATAAATTGAGATTGTAGAGATAACTCGTTACTTTCTAAGTCATTAATCAATCTCTCACAGCATTCAATAAAGCAGAGGCAAATTGTCAAAGTCTTTCCTTCATTCTATGTTAAAGCGTCACAGAATAGTGACCCACTCGCCGCAACGTTAGAAAAAATAATAATTAAATTAAATTAAATTAATTTACAGCTTCATGAACACTTTGATTCCAATTATCCAAAATAAACTCTAGCTAGCTAGGTCAGTACAGATAATCCAGATCAAAACAGGTCTAAGTAAAACTACGAACTACAGAGAGTGGGAGAGAGAATTCAGTTGCGAAATGCCAAAATCTAATTTTTACACTTTCTTACCTAATTTAGGGTAACAAATTAAGAACCTAAGTTACTAATTTTCCCATCGGTAATGCTATAAAAAAAATATTTGAAGGGAAATAAGATTTTGAGATCAACAATGAAAACCCAATACAGATCCATCACTCGCAGCAATGGAAACCTTACAATCAGATTTGGCCTCTACATGGTGACTAAAGACGTGTAAGACTCTAACCCGACCCGCCATCTCCATTCTGGACTCAATTTCCATAGTGGGTCCGATACGATAACCACCTCCTCCATTTATACCGTTTCCAATCGATGGAAAGTGTCCGGCTCCTACTCCGACGGCCGTAGGATTCTGATCTGAAACTGGAAAGGACTTAACGGCAAAAGTTGCAGCCATGAATTGGGTTTGACGCGCTTCGATCTTGCCTGCGGGTATAAACATGAACCCGACTTGACTACCCGAGTAGAAGAGCTGCAGAGTACTGTCATAATGGTGAAAAGTGGCTTTGTTGGGGTTCCGAACGGTGACGTATTGGGAGAAGGTGAAGTTAATGGTGCCGTTAGAGATAGCGAAAGAAGGAAGCTGAACTGAGCTAACGAAGATCTTGGGATCTTTAGGCTTGAAAACGGTGAAGTAAACAATGAGAACTACGATTACTACGAAAATCAAAAAGATAGTGGCCACTATACACGAGGCCATGTTTGTACGGCCAGAGTGTGGTGGCCTCCGATGTTGAGGCTTGTTCATAGCTCTCAACACAAAAATGATGGATCTATGTCTGTGCGAATTGTGGGAGTGAAGAGCGAAGAGCGAAGAGCGTTTGAAAACGATGGGACTTGACTGGACTAGACTACTGCTGTTTTGTAAGGGTGTCGGATTACAATTCATAATATGACCGGACTTGATATGAATTATTTGTTATTTTGTGATTTAATTAGTATTCTGGTGATAAAGATTTTTTTATTTTAGTTTTGAATTATAGTTTAAATTATATAAATTATATTGAGATAAATACAGTTATGAATTTATATCTATTATAAATTTCATATTTATCTTTTATATAAAAAGTAATTAATAAAAAGTATTTTTTGTATTATATTAGATAAAAATTATTTTAATTTAAATTAAATATAATAGAAAAAATTAAAAAAAATATAAAAAAAATAATCATTTATCTTTATTTATTTTTTAATAATAATATGACTAAAATTTAACAAAAAAAATTAACATAAAACATAAATGTTATTTTTAGAATAAATATAAGATATATATGTTCACACTCCCAATCATCTTGATAAACAAATTTTTTTTTATTTTCTAAATTTTGAAAAAATTTAAACATAAGTTTTTAAATTTTAAAAAACTTACACATATATCTCTAAATTTTTAAATTATAAATTTAATCCCAATTTTTTAAAATTTTTCAATGATTCTTATAATTTAAAAATAAAAAAGTAGATTTTTATACCATTAAAATTTAAGGGTTGTTATCAATATATCATCAAATTTTTATTTATTAATTTCATACCATTAAACTTTACATTTGTGATAAATATTAGAGGTGTGCAACCAATCAAAATTATTTGTTTTTAATCAATTCAAATTCGATTAAATCTAAACAAATTTAAAGATTTTTAATATGAATCTGATTCAATAATATGATCAATACGAAACAATTTGAATCCAAACAAATGAGATTTTTTTGAATCAGATAAGGTCAAATTGATATTAAGATTTATTTATGAAATATTTTTATATATAAAACATGACACGCATAAATTTAAATTTTAAATTGATATTTTTATAACAAATATTATTATTTATAGTAACAATTAAAAAAATCAATAGAATAAGAAGTATTCGTATACAATTATTAAATTATTATAAATATTTATATTTATTTTTTAAATTAAAATAACAATCTAATATAATTATTATATGCATAACATTTAAATATAGTATATTATAAAAATATATATATATTTATTTATAATTTAATGATAATTCGGTCCGAATCGGATATCTCGAATTATAAAATCTATATTTCTGAATCTGAAAAAATTGTATAGTTTTTAACTAAATCCAATCGTATTATAAAAATTATTAATTCGATAAATTAAATTATATTTTTTTTAATTAAATAGATTATTTGTATTATTTAATCACTCTTAATAAATATAATATTTATGTTAATATTTATCAAATTTAATAAATGATACTTGGAAATCACTAAACACCCTCCAAATAAGACCACGCTTGCACCACCGTGAACTCCCACTACCAAGGAAAATGAAGTTTTAAAATTTAATGATATAAAAATTTATTTATTTTTTAAATTTAATAATATAATAATTTAGTTATATTTTAAAATTAATGAAATAATTTAACCTAAATTTATAATTAACTATTTGTTTATTTTTTTAATATTTTAAAAAGATAAGTAACTTACTATTCAATTAAACATATTAGTTAAAAATAATTTAATTTTTTATAATATTAAAAAATTAAGTGAATTTAAGAACAAAAACAAGATATCACGCAATACGATTGACACACCTTCATTGATTTGGGACCTACAAATATTCTTTAAGTAAATAAATAAAAAGGGTGAAAGTGATCATTTTGTTTTATATTTCGCTTGGCTCTGCATTAGTTGGGTTTTTGTGGGACTCTAGAGACTTGGCTCCTCGGAAAGAATACCAAACTTATCCAAGTCAGATAGATATTAAACGAATGATATTTTAAAGAAAAAAACTGCTAAATAGTATATTGATTGATTTTCTGAATATAAGAAAGTTTTAGAAAGCAATTCTTTTTTGGGAATTTCCGAAGGTAGCGATGTTTCAATTAAAAAAATATCTATTTTATCATAACTATGATATTATCATGATATAATAATTTATATTATTTTAATTAATAATTATTTTTATATTAATATAATTCTAATAAAATTTGTTACATTAAAATTTTTTCCTCGGTTAATATTTACTTTAAAATTTATGATTTGGGCGTCAAAATCAAACGTTATCTGGATTATCCAAGTCCTTGATATTGAAAAAAAATAACAAAACAAAGAATAAAGTATGATATTAATATATAAGAGTAATTAAATAATTTTATCAATTCATTTAGTTTTATAAATTTGATATTATTTTTTAGATTTATATGGAATTAGATTAATAAATTTTATAATTAAATTAGATTCAGATTAAAAATTATACAATTTATTTATAACGTAAAATTTAAAATAATTAGAATATTTACTCTTAATCTCCGACTTCAGTATTCAACACAAAGCTGGGAAATGTAATTGTAACATCCCTGTAAAACATAAACCAAAAAACTCAAGTAAGTTACATATTTGGAGATCATCATATCAAGGAATACACATATAAGTGATAGCAACTATTATAAGAAATAATATATATAAAAGCAAATTTAAGAATAAAATTATTTTATTAAAATTTAAAATACATAAATATAAATATAAATATACTTTTTAAGTACAAAATTTAAATAAAGTAAAATATTGAGACCCGTGTATTACAATATCTTTAAAAAAAATTCACTTATCGTGTATGTTAAAGAATAATAAAAATTTATCTTTAACGATAAAAAAAATTAAAAAATAATAAACTTACAACACAATTTATTATTCCACGATCATTCAATCGTCTAAACTCTATTAAAAAAATCTAACACTGTATCAAACAAATATTATTTTCTTCTTTACATCTCAACTTCTCTCTCTTTTTTACTTTTTTTTCTTTTTCTTCTTCTTTGTTTTTCCTTCTCTATTTATTTCTTTCTTTTCCTCAATGAATGTGCATATATACACATGAGAAACGAAAGTAGAGTTAGAAGAATTAATTCACGAAAAAGAGCAAAATTTTCATTTATGAATGAAAATTTTAATACATAAAGGAATTTTTCGTTTTTAAATTAAGATAGAAACGTTTTTGATTTTAAAGTAATTTAATTCAAATATTTTAACAACTATAATCGAAAAGAAAAGTAATAATAAACTAGTAAATATATCATTAAAATATTACGAAAGTTGCAAACATATTATCTAAATTTATAGAATTATAAATAGAACATTTAATTACTATAACGGTTATAAAAATATCATCACAATATAATTTATGATATTTTATTGCTATATTTGTAATACAAGAACATTATAAAAATATCATTTATATTATGTATATGATATTTTTGTATTATGGTATTTAAGTATTATATTTATAAAAAAAATTATATAATATATTTGTAACTTTTATAATAATTTGATGATATAGTTGTTAGTTTATAAAAAAAGTAATTACAAATTATTCTTTCACTATAATAAAATGTAATCATGAATGAAGAAAACCAAGTTAGGTGTTTAACCTAAAAAAAATATTAATCAAAAACTCGATGACCTCTTACTTCAGATGAGGAAGGGTCATATTCTTAATGAGAGATGGATTCTTTGCTACATATTCCTTCCACTCTTCTTCGTCAATTTTCCCATCTCCTTTTAAATTTGCATCTCTCATTGTCTGTATATATTAATAATAATAATAATAATAATAAATGTAGATAGAGTTATAAGTGAAATGCAGCTTAATAATTATAATGAATTAGTTGAGAATAATAAAAAACCTTTTGAATAATTGATTCAACAACATCATCAGAAAGTACCAGATCTGATTCACTCAAAAGGGCTGACACCATCTCCTTCAGCTTTCAAGGTTTTCAAGGTTAAAACATAAACACAACTTGGACAAGTTCTTAATCAAGCTTTTCATAAATGCATACTGTGGTTAGTTAACAACATGACAGATTAATAATGCAAGCATAAAAATCACAAAATTGGGGCCTAAAATATCAGGGTTTTAGATTTTGACCCAAAATTAGCACAAAATTGCATATAATGCACATTATTAGGTCGAGTACTCGCAATTTTGGGACATTAAATTTATGGCCAAATATTAAAAAAATGTGAGATTTAGAGCACAATTTAACTGTAAAGCTAGTAACAAGAAAGGAGCAGGATAGTCACATCGTCGAGCTCAATGTATCCAGTATGTCGAAGATCATACAATTTAAATGCAACTGCATTGAAATTTTTTACACAAATCAGTAACTATAAATACATTAATGCCTTAATGAAGAACTATATATTGTACTTTGTCATCAGATAATATATCTTACATGTAATTTTATCTGCTTCAGAAGCTTTTGGATGGAATATGCTTAATGCTCGAACAAACTCTCCGAATTCAATTACATTATTTCGCTTAACATCAAACAAATCGAACACCTGTAATCAGATTTAATTAAGTAACAAGATAATTTAAGAGAATTGGAATAGAAAATTTTCATAGTCAGTATGATTGATGAATTAAGAGATTTGGAATAGAAAATTCATAATACAAACCCTGTCCGCAAACAGATTTTGCTTACTACTGTTTTGAAATAGTGCAAGTTGGAATTCTTCCTGTAAAAAAAAATTGCAGAGATATAAAAAGTGTTTGAGTTTTGAATAAAATACAGAATCAAGAACACCATATATATGAACTTTGAACCAACTTTCAAAAAGAGATACCTTACCTTGTGAATGAATAGACCATCATCTACTATGGAACTACTTAATTTCTTGAACAAATCATGCAAGGCTTCAACTTCATTCACAGTAACTGTCAAATAAGTAAAAGTTGATGCATGTCTTTATGGGTACTGTAAAACCTTCGTAATGATGTAATATCTTAGAGTCAAAATTTCATTTTTGATTCAAATTAATACTTTGACTATTTTGTTTTAATTCACGTACTTGGTGTTCAAACTTTACAATTTCACGATTTGATTCAATTGAATTTTTACGTTATATTTGAACTTACAAATCCTTATTAACGTTTTAGTAAGAGTATTGAGATCAACTTACAAGCAGTTTCTGAAGCAAGAACAGTTGGATCCTCATACTCAACCTTTCGTCTGGACGGTCTGGTGACTATGCATAAACATTTCAATAAAGCACGCATGATTCAAATACAAAATCACCAAATTGTTGACCTGCCAAATATGATTTGTTAAATAAAAATCCTCAAAATATTTGAACATTAGGCCCAAATCATGAATAAAAAAAAAGCAATTTTCTTTTTCCTTTTTAAAAAAAAAACAAAAATTAACGGTATATTTGTTTATACTTTTGCTATATATTCTGTCATAAAAATGGCTTTTGAACCAAACGATTTATTTCTTATGAAGTGCTTTCAAAGCGCATAAAGATCATTTTATGGTTTCTGACATAAATATCTTCCTAAAAGCACTTTGTTCTCAAACAACGCTTAATAGAAATTGGTTTTAACAAAAGCATGCTCAAACAAGCTCATAATTTATTTCAAGCTGAAAAGTCTCATCCCATAGATCAATTGAGCATCCCAAGATTAAGAAAACTAAAACACTAGTTTAAAACCACTTGGTGATTAATTAGAAGATGAACATTAAACCATTTGACTCCATCATTTCATAGTCCCTAGGCACTCGTTGCTCGATGATAAGCCCAACGATAGTACTATTCAATTCCCAAAATACAAATACAATGCGAGGGTTGCATAATTCAGAACAAAAACTGTGAAGAAGAAATCGAGCACAAATCAATAACAATTACTTTCTATTTTTATAAAAAATTAGGCAAACCCAATAGGATAAAAAAATTGCTATTTTTATCGAGGCATTTTGACAGTTATTCTTATTTGATAAAAATAACAACTTGATTTATTTATGGTATTTCTGTTTATGCTTTTGCTGTTCTGCAAAAAACAATACTGTCATCAGAAATCGCCTTTGAATTAAACATTTTTTTTAGTTATTATGAAGTGCTTCCAAGTTTTATAAATCACATTTTATAATTTCTGACATAAATATCTCTCTCGAAGCACTTTTATTTACAACTTTTGACGAAAAATACTTTTATCACGAGTATTAGCAAAACATATCTATAATTTAGTTGAGAATAAAACAATCTAATCTGATAGATCAATATAGGATCCATTCCCAAAATACAAATACAATTCTAGCAACATTCTAAGCTTGCATAATCAGAATCAAAACCGTCAAGAAGAAATAGCTAGGGTGGTAAATGTAAGAACAATTACTAAAAGAGAGGAAAAATAAAAGTCAACCCTGGCTAATAAGAATAAAAAGAAATAGTAAATATTTAGAAAGAATTAATAAGGACCAGATATATGGATTTGTTGAGCAGACAAAATTATGCTAAACTGACCTGATAATTGAGTTGTTCCTAATTGGGTGTAGTGAAGTTCTTTGCTTGTACAGCCTTCTTCAATGGCAGAAGAAAACCAGTCCCAATTCCTCCTCTTCCTATTCGTGCAACTCTGTATATTAAAGTCTATCGTGTCGCCTTTTTAACAACATGTTCCTCCATTTTATTATTCATAATTCTCTTATTTTCAAACTTTTAAAATTTATAATCACAAAAAAATAACTTAAATAACTTTATCATCTTATATATTTTAACTATTAAAAAATATATATATATTATTAATTAAAAAATTTAATATTAAATAACGTTAAATTAAATTTATTCAATATTATTTACATATTATTTTTATTATTATAAATTTTAAAAAATAATTTTTTTATTTTATATAATTTTCCTCACGTGTATTTGACGGAAGAGTTCACAATTGTAAATTAAAAGAAAGAGTTAATTAAAATTGATTTGTAAGCATGACAATTGACAACATTTTGCATCACAAGGGTTTTCTTTTTCAACAATTTTGTGTATTTTTTCTAATTAAAAACTAACAATACATGATGCTTTATATTGTATTTGATGTAAATCTAATTTGACATCCTTTTGAAATCATTTAAAAACATAGTTTTTAAATAAATATACTAAACAACCTGAAACTTGAATAAATAGATTTCAATTACACTTTACCATGTCAAAAAATATTAACTTTTATAAGAGAGTGCTGTTTGTTTTATATATTTGATCCACTGTACAATTACATAATGCTTGCACTAGAACATTGTTTATTTGCCGACCAAGTACGTAATAATTAGTTTTAAAAATAATATTTTTTTTTGTAATATTTGTAAAAAATTATTGATTATTAAATCTTTTAAAAATTTAAGTTCTTAAAAAATTATTTAATATTATTTTAATACATCTCTCATTCTCTAAAAATAATTACTCTATTATAACTTATAAATAAAATATTTATAATTTAAAAATTAATTTTATTTAATATTGAACACCATAAACTTTAATTTTGATAACACTTCAGAAGCAAAAAAATGTGAGAATAACTAACAATATTTCTATATATTTTTCGCTCTTTAATAAATATTAATTTTATAATACGTTAAATTACTGGATTAAATAAACTATCTCTAATTTTATATGAATTCATTTAAAAGATTAATCAAATAAGTAGAGATATACATTATTTATAAATTATTTACTTCTAACAGTCTTAATATTCGAAACATTCCTCTACGATAGTCTTAATCTTTGAAACACAGTAACTCGTTAATATATTACCTTTTGTTACATATTACAATATGTTTTTTCATTTTTTAAAAAACTAATTCATTGGATGAAAATATTCATACCATTTATAAATTATTATATTATATTGTATTTAATTTATTAATATGAGAAATTTATTTTATCTTATAATATTATAGATAAATTGAATTTACGTAATTACATAATCTATAAAAAAAAGTATATAATATTGAAAAATAATAATTAGTATAAAAATATATATTTAAACATTAAGATAGCTCACCTTCGGTCTCTAAGTTTGACTGGGCCATTTTTGATTTAAAAAATATACATGACATAAAAGTAGTGAATGACCATTTTGGTTTTTCGTAGTTGTAAACTGGTACACATGTCCTATACTTAAATTATTTAGTTAAAAAATTAATTTTTTATATGATAATTATTTGCATGATTTTATATGATAATTATTTGCATGATTTTATATTTATATTTATTTATTATAATTTATATATATATCACATAAATATGATTAAAAATAAATTTATATTTATAAAGGAATATGTAATATAATTTTTTTGAATATCTTATAAATAAAGAAAAAAATTATATATCATAAATTTATGTTGAATTTTAAATGATATTATACATATTTATTGATAAATATAATTATATTTAATAAAAACTATCATATAAACTATAATTATAATATATAATAGTATTCATAATAAAAAGGTAGAAAATTATAAAAAATAATACATATAATAATAAAAATAATATTTTAAGATTTAATTTAATATTAAACGTATTTAAATTATTATAATTTAATTTAACTAATTTTTAATTAAATATTGTTTAAAATAAAATAATGTATTATATTTTTTTGATGATAAAAATATATGAATTGAATATAAAAAAAATTATTTTTATAATTAAAAGTTTTAATTTTGTTTTTTTGAAAAATGTTTTGATTGGTTTCCATTAAAAAAGAAAAGAAAAAAACACACGATGTTGTCAATTGTCATCCCATTTGTTGAAAACAATAGACTATACGTACTTGTTGCAGGTCAGATGTGGCCAGACGTGGCAAAATTGACAATTTGCCGAAATTCCAAGAATCATATATTTAAAGCAACATTGTGAATTACAATAGTTTATTTAATGGAGTTGGGGACAATTTAGTTGCTAAAGATAATTTAATTAAAACTAATGCAATGCAATTCAATCAAATCCATTCATTTAATTATTATATAGAATTTTTATCTTATTTTATTACTTATTGATAGATTTTTAGACTTGCATATAGTTGAGTCATCATGGGTGTACCCAATCCAATTCTATTGTTAATAATATTTAAATAATTTTTTATTTAAAAATCATTTGAATACATTTGTCTATATTTAAATACACTCTTCGGAAGGAAAGAAAAAAGAAAAAGAAAAAGAAGCACTCTTGCTGTTAAAAAGAAGAAGATATAAAATAGAAAAATGAAGACAGAGTTGTTTTCTTCCCTATATCAAATGTTAAAAATAAGCATTTTTGGATTGTAAAAAATTATAGTTGTTTTTTATATCATATTTCTTTACATTGGAACTTAAATAATTATACTATTTTTCCTGATGAAAATATTTATCAAACTCAAATATAGTTATTATTTTATTTTTATTTTTATCCAATCTATGTATTAACTCATCAAATTGATTTATATCAATTCGATTTATAATATATCTTATACTATTTTTAGATTTTATATGATCATATATTCTATTTTTTTACCTACAATGAATATATAAATATTTAAATTATATATATTTTTAAATATTATAATATAAATTATTATGGTTAAATAATATTAAATTATATATATATATATATAATTAAATCTAAAATTCATTTAAAAACGTAAAAGGAGAAATAATTTAAATATTATAATCTTTTATAGACTTTAAAATATTAATATTATTTAATTAGATATAATAAGATTGTATAGGGGGTAGATAACATAATGCAATGAATTTAACAAAATCAAAACTTTTAATCAATCCAATCTAATTAGCATTCAAAACAATTCAAAATTTAATATATTGATTTAAATTTGTTTATTTTATTAGATAATCAAATCTATTATAGACTATAAGATTTATAAGTATCGATGATATTCGTAAATAAAACATATAAATATAATTTAATTTCTACGTGAGTATTTCAATAACAATATTCAAGCTATCAAGATGTAAACGAAAGTATTTCAAATATATTTTTGTTCTTGTACAAATAAGATTTTATATTAAACATATAGAAATATTTTGCTTATAAATTACTTGATCTATCATGTTATTACATTGATCGATAATCAATTATCTTGATTAAAATTTCTCTTTAAATTAATTTTTAAATGAATTAGACCAATTAAAGTTTAAGGTTTGATCAATCAAGAAATGAATCGATCTAAAATTGATCAAGATTTATTTTTTGATTCCCTAAATCATTCGAGATTTAGCTATATCAATCGATCATCTTTTAATCGTAGCTTGGATCGATTAAAAAAGGGTTTTTATCAATTGACTTTTTTGGTTCGATTGAACAAGAGTTTTAACTTTAACCTAATTTTTACTCAAAACTAAATATTTTATTACTATATTTTACTTATTTTTTAAAACTCTTTTAAATTATTTTATGTAAAGAATAGTAATAGGTATATGACATTAGACTTCAACAAATTTTATTTAAACGAAAATAAAACATACAATTCTCTTAACGATAATTGAATAAACTTTTACAACTTATGCTTTCTCAAAATTTGTTTTGCAAAACTTATTATGTTATATTTTTTTTATTAGTTAACCTATCAAATATTTTGTGACTATTTTATTGATTAATGAGTCTATAATTTTTATGTTATTGTGTTTAATTATCTGTTCTAATATTGCTAATAGTTTTGATTTATTTATTATTCTGTTAAATCATATAGTAAATTTTTTTCATTATTTAATTCACTATAAGATACATTTTTGTATTTTTGTGTTGATGTCTTAGATATCAATTGAACAGATTCAATAACTCATATGACTCGAGTTTAGTTGATCTAAATACAAACAACTTATTTGCGAATAATGTAAAAGAAAATGGATGTTTATTAGTAGATTATATTGGGTATTACCTTAAAAGATATTTTGAGTCCCCTAGATTTATAATCGAATATATTTTCATAATAGATAATCTGATGATCTAGACGTATTATGTTCTTCTCAGGTTATTATAATAACATAGATTATTTGCACCTAAAAAATTGTGTTAATTTATTTTTCTATATTATTTTATTTATAAATAATTTCATGTCTAACATAATTATATTAATTATATATATTTTTTCTAATTAATTAGACAAATTACATAATTTTTTTATATACAATTAAAAATAAAACGTTAATAAATTAATACATATTATTATTAATTTTTTGTGTGTTTAAATGCTTATAGTGAACTAATGTAATGATAATTTGAGTTAATTTTTGTTGCTTTGTCAATTTAATAGTTTGTTACATATTAATAAATTCATTGAATATATAATTTTTATTCAGTTATATATTTAATTATAAAATTATATTATATTAAATAATATAATTATATAAATAATTAATAGGATTAGATGACTTTGATTTAAGTCATATTTAATATTTAATTAAATATGTTTGAATTTTTAATTATAAAATTATATATTTTTTGATTTTTAATTTATCTTAAATTAAAAATAAATTATTTTTATTTTAAAATTCAATAAAAATATAAATAAAAGATATTTTATTAATTAAAATATTTTTTTAATTTATTCAATTAAAAGACCGTAAAATGGTAAAAGCACGTCGAAGATCAAGAAAATATTAGGCTTTGAGGGCAAATTGGTCGGGCCTACTCGGCCCAACAATGAGTCCGTTGGGTGCTAAACGAGGCCATGTTTCGAAGCTTTCCCGTACTTTTCTTATCAACTTGATTAAAAGCAGACAGGTTTCTGATAAACCCTGGTGGTAAATACCGAAATAAGCACACAGAACTATGTTTTCAATCTAATTCATGAAATGAACATTGTTTGATAACCCTATAGTCTACCAATTTCTTCCTCTCTTTTTTTTCCTTTTCAAATTCTATGATGTCTACCATTGACATTGGCTTATCTCCTAGGGTTTGCGTTCCCAAAACCAATGTCAATTTCCGTGGATTACGTCCTGTAACCGTAACTCATTCCAAAGACTTCAATTTGATTCGAGTTATTAGACCACGATCGCTTATTCTACGCCGTTCATTGGTCGTGTTGTGCCGGTCCGGTGAGGCTGACAAATCTCACGAGGAGGATTTTGTGACTAAGGTTTTGAAGGAAAACCCATGTCAAGTTGAACCCAGGTACTTAGTTGGTGGTAAGTTATATACTTTGAAGGAAAGAGAGAACTTGAGCAAGAATCCGACTGTGGGTATCTTTAAGAGTTTGGTGAAAAGGTTGCATTTGGCTGAGAAGTCAAAGAATGAAAGTAGCGAAGATCGAAATGAGAGTGGAGTAAAGGACGATGCTGTTTATCTTAAAGATATTTTGAGGGAGTATAAAGGCAAGCTGTATGTGCCCGAGCGAATTTTTGGGACTGAGCTATCAGAAGAAGAGGAGTTTGATAAGAACTTTGAGGCATTGCCAAAAATGAGCTTTCAAGAGTTTGAGAAGGCTATGGAAAAAGACAAAGTTAAGTTATTGACTTCCAAGGAGGTTAAGGGTGTATCTTACGGTTATAGGCATATGGATTTCATTGTGGATTTGAAGGAGATCCCAGGGGATAAAAGCTTACATAGGACGAAATGGTATGTTTGACCAACAATTTAATTTCGTTGTAGTAGTCCTTTTTTAATGGATGTTTATTATGTATACGAATTGAATAATTACACACAAGCCTTTTATAGGGCTATGACATTGGACGAGAGTGAAGCTCAGGCTATTCTAGAGCAGTATTCAGGCCCTCGATATGAGATAGAGAGGCATACAACGGTGATCATTTTCTTTTTAAAGCTTTATTGAGCTTATCAGTTAATGCTTATAATAAATTTCTTAGAGACTGATTCATATTGTTGCATGAGAACCTCCTTTTGTTTTTTGTTTTAAGAATCATAATATTAAAGACTTCTAAGCTTATATAGGTTAATTTTTGTTTCTCTAATTTAGTTCCTTGCCGTTGCTATCCATTTTAGTTGTTCATACGTCTGTATTCTGCAATGAAATGCATATATGGATTTTGTCTTGAGATCTAGCGTCAGATTTGGGGAAGTCTTTTATTTTTGTTTATATATTTCTTATTTCTTGAGTTTGAACATTTTCTTTCTGCTTCAATACGTGGTTCTTTTCTGTAGACCTGGGTAGGAAAATCACCAAACTATCCTCATCCAGTTGCATCTTCGATATCTAGCAGAGTGATGGTGGAGCTTGGAGTGGTGACAGTTGTAATGGCTACTGTTGCTGTTGTTATTGGAGGGTTCCTGGCTTCAGCAGCATTTGCCGTTACTGCTTTCATTTTCACAGCAACTACATACGTAGTGTGGCCCATCATCAGACCATTGGCTAAGCTTTTTTTGGGCATCATCTTTGGTATTTTGGAAAGAGTTTGGGACAATCTTGTTGATATTTTCAGTGATGGAGGCATTTTTTCAAAATTATATGAATTTTACACTTTTGGTGGCCTTTCTGCTAGTCTTGAGATGATGAAACCAATTACCCTTGTCCTTTTGACCATGGTCCTTCTTGTCCGTTTCACTCTTTCAAGAAGGCCTAAGAACTTCAGGAAGTGGGTAATGTCTTTGTTTTTGCTGTGTATTTTCTTGTTTGCTACGCATTATGAGACGATGGATGCCGTGGTTGTGATCATGAAGGTTTATTCTCTTATTTGCAGGATCTGTGGCAAGGAATTGATTTTTCAAGATCTAAATCAGAAGCTCGTGTTGATGTCAGTTTTTAATAATTATTCTAAAAAACTTCTAGTTTTTACAAAGTGCTGGATAAGGATTTAAAATTACTATGCTATATCTCAGGGCTCAACTGGGGTCAAGTTTAGCGATGTGGCAGGAATAGATGAAGCAGTAGAGGAACTCCAAGAGGTAATTTTTTGTCAACATCTTTAGTAGGGTAATCTTGTGAACCGGTCATAGCTTTTGAAATAGTGTCTTTAACTTTAATTGTATATTTCACACTCCTTATTTGTAGTTTTTTTGGGGTTGGGGGTGGGAGGTTTGGATGGAATTCATTGATGATTAATTTAAGAAGAATCTAGATGTTGTCTGCTTCTCTGTTTATGCATATGATTGTAATAACTGTTAATCAATTTTTTTAAAGCACTCTAGCAGCAAAGCAAAAAAACTGTTTCTGAGTCTCCTTTTTCTTACATATTCTTCCCTTCTTAATTTTGGAGTTTTTTTAACACCATAATATTCTATTGACTAGCTGGTGAGGTACTTGAAGAACCCAGAACTATTTGATAAAATGGGAATAAAGCCTCCACACGGTGTTCTTCTTGAGGGACCTCCTGGATGTGGCAAGGTTTGTTCTTTTGTCTGCTTCTGAGTTTTTAATAGGTGAAGTCGAGCCTTCACACTTTCCTTAATATTTGCTTGTTTTCAGACACTGGTTGCCAAGGCCATTGCTGGAGAGGCTGGAGTTCCATTTTATCAAATGGCTGGATCAGAATTTGTTGAAGTTTTAGTTGGTGTTGGTTCTGCTCGTATCAGAGATCTTTTTAAAAGAGCCAAGGTGACGATACTTACATTGATTATATGCACTTAAATGATCTTGTTAAACTTATAATCTTTAACATGTTTCTGCATCATGAAGTATACAGAGCATATGATGATAAGAACTTTCAAGTTAAGTTATATGTTATGTTTTCTCCGTTTCATCCAACTAAGAATGTCATATTTTCTGTTCAGGTAAACAAACCAGCGGTTATATTCATCGATGAGATTGATGCATTGGCTACTAGGTGTGTTACTGTTATCATGTTTTGCAGTTATATGGGTCTGTGGCTTTTATATTTTCTGGTCTACAGAGTACCTTTTTTTGACAATTGGCATACCATCCTTCTAGTTATACCTTAATTCTTTAAATTTTGGTTCTTTTTGCATTGCTGGTCTTGTTTTTCCCTTGCACATATGAATTCCATTCTTAGGCTTTTGTGTGTGTGTTTTTTTGTATGAGTAAATAACCTTAGTTAATTGAACTGTTCATGTGTGGTGACTTTTTATTAGGGATTTTTGCTTCTCATTACTTTCATGCATGGTGCAAGTTACTTGACTAGCTTTTAATTAAAAAATTATGCATCTCTGTAAGGATATCTGTTGAAGTAGTATTGTAGTTTAGATGGGGTATCACATCAAGATGTAGTTTTATGTATTAAAATTGGATCGTAGCTCAGATGGTTGACATGTGATCGCCATCATATTTATGTGGTAAAATAAAATAGAAAGGATGAAGCAAAAATTTTACACTTGAGTTCCTTTTTACTTTGGTACTTGATCAAAATTTTAATGTTGCTAGTGCTGGCTGTAAAGTATTTTGCAACTTATGATGTATTAGATAAGTCTTCCTGTAAAAGCTAAACTAGCTCATTTTTTTAATGATCAGGCGCCAAGGGATTTTCAAGGAGTCTACTGACAACCTGTATAATGCAGCAACTCAAGAGAGGGAAACCACATTGAACCAACTTTTGATAGAACTTGATGGCTTTGATACTGGCAAAGGGGTTATATTTTTAGCTGCCACAAATCGTAGGGATCTGTTAGATCCTGCACTTCTTCGACCAGGTCGTTTTGATCGCAAGGTCATTTCTTCTGCTAAATTTGAAGACACCTTGTACCTAACCTTAACTTCAAAATTGATGGGGAAAGGAAATGGCGGCCACCTCTGTTAGTTTCGTGGATTTAACTAATCTGTTTAAGCATGATATGGATATTAGTCACATTTTTTAGACAGATTAATACTGATCCAGTTGTCTTTGGACTTTTCATGCTTAATGGTTCTTTATCATAGATTTAAGTTATCCACATGAACTCTATATTGGTTAGATCAAATGCAGTTTGATTATTAAGTCATTAGCTTTGCTTCTGATAACTGAAGTTTAATTGACTTGTGAGGTTTTCCACATGTAGATAAGAATTCGCCCACCTGCTGCAAAGGGAAGACTAGAGATTTTAAAAATTCATGCAAGCAAAGTGAAAATGTCAGACTCTGTTGACTTGTCTAGCTATGCACAAAACTTGCCTGGTATTATTTATTTTATTGTATTAATTAATGTTTATGTTTTGTTGTTTGAATCCAATTAATCTAAATTTTCAGGATGGACGGGAGCTAGATTAGCTCAGCTGGTGCAAGAGTCTGCACTTGTGGCTGTCAGAAGGGGTCATCAATCAATTCTTCAATCGGACTTGGATGATGCAGTTGACAGACTTACTATAGGACCTAAACGTGTTGGAATAGAATTAGGTCATCAGGGACAATGTCGTCGTGCTGCTACTGAAGTGGGAGTTGCAATGACTTCTCATCTTCTTAGGCTCTATGAGAATGCCTTGGTAGAATGTTGCGATCGCATATCAATTGTCCCCCGTGGTCAGGTCCTCATTTTTTCCTTAGCATTGACTTACAGTTCAACCTTTTCTACTTTCCCAATTTCTAGATATTGGTAGATGGAACATTCTCCATTACATGGTTTCTTACGTTTTTGTTTGCTACCATACATGGCTGGCTTCGTGTGGACATTTTGACTACTTATTTATGTTTTGTAATTTAGATATATTTGACTCTTTTATATCCTCACATTACAGTTAGTTACTCCATAACTATTGGAAGTGATTCATGCAGACTTTATCTCAAGTTATATTTCATCGATTAGATGATGAAAAATACATGTTCGAGCGCAGACCACAGTTGCTTCACCGCCTTCAGGTTGCTTGGTGCCTTCTTTTCTTTCCTATTATCCTCTATTATTTGGGGGGACAGATTCATGCTGATATTTCCACTTTTGAGCTTTAGTGTATTTTTTATGTTGAGTTTGTCTTTGCATACAGGTTTTACTTGGAGGTAGGGCTGCTGAAGAGGTCATCTATGGTCGGGACACATCAAGGGCATCAGCTGGCTACCTTGCTGATGCATCTTGGCTTGCTCGTAAAATCTTAACCATGTAAGCTCTCACTAACCTTTATTTTAGTCACAAACTTACTTTCTCTGTGTCGTAATATGAGATTCCTCATGATACAGATGGAATTTGGAAAATCCAATGGTCATACACGGAGAACCACCACCTTGGAGAAAAAAAGTTAAATTCATAGGTCCACGGTTGGACTTTGAAGGATCCCTCTACGATGATTATGATTTGATAGAACCACCACTTAACTTCAATTTAGATGATCAAATTGCACAGAGGACTGAACAGCTTCTACTTGACATGTATCAAAAAACAGTCTCTCTGCTTCAGAGGCATCATGCAGCTCTTCTTAAAGCTGTTAAGGTAATTTACGTCCTGACTTGAGTTTTAAGACCGTAGTTGTTTTTGAGGTTTGTGGAAATGTAAGTAAAACTTGTGAACTTTCAATAAATGTAGGTCCTTCTAAATCAAAACGAAATCAGCGGTGAAGAAATTGATTTCATATTGAACAAGTACCCTCCACAGACGCCAGTAAGTCTACTTTTTGAGGAAGAAAATCCTGGAAGCCTCCCATTCATCAGAGAAGAACAGAGACGTGAGTTTGAGTATGCCCTCCGCACTCAATCGGAAGAGGAACACGGTAAATAATGCAACTTTTAGTGTTGTCCACGGCTTCAATAGCTTCTAGCATGCATGGATTTTTTCATGGCATAGTTTTTGGTGTATTTTGTGAATTTTTTTTTGTCCCATAATTTATGTAGTTTACAAATCAAAAGAAAGCTAGCACCATATTTGTTGTATATTTTGATTTTTTTTCTTCTTCCAATCCTTCTCTTCATTTCCTCTTTCCTTTATCAACAGTTTTCTACCTTTTTTCGCTACCTAACATGACATAATAAACTTGTTACTAATCTTTTAGTCACATGTTAGGTAAATTACCCTTGAAGTTGATTAAAGAGCTCCCAAAACTTTTTTTGTTCGTCAATGGATGGAATTTAATCATGGTCTTTTTATTTTGAAACTACACTAAGAATCAGCCAACCGGTGGTACTGGTGGGAATAGCGTGTGTTTTTTTATTATTTCAAAAATCAACCAAGCAATCTAATTTCAAGATTAAATTGAAATTATATATATTTTTAGAGATTGGTTGATCCATAAATTAATCTTAACCGTTAGGTTAGAGGTTTAATAGTTATAAAAATTAAATGAATCGAACTTCACTTATAATATTAATATATTAATTTTTTTAAATATATTTTTAATTATTATTTTATATATTATAATTATAAGTTTGAGTTTATTTAAAATTGTAAAATCTAAGATTAATTTGTAAAAGATTATTTTTATCATTTACTTTTCACACCTTATTTAATTCACTCTTAAATTGGTGTAAAATCTCTAAATTATTATTTTATATATATTGTTATATAGATTATATGTTATTAATTGATAATATGAGATTTTACTTAGATTTATAGTTTCATTTAACGTTGGTTAAAATGTTAAATATATTCTAATTTTTTTAATTTGTTTATAATTATTTTGTAGGAAGTTTTTAACGATTAATTTTAAAAAATATACAATTTTATATTTTCATAATACTTAATAGAATCATCTTATCTGTTTTAGTGATATTAAATAGAATACGTAATAGTAATAGTTTTTAAGTTAAATTCTATGATATATATTTTTTATTTTAATTAAAATATTTTTATATCATATTATAATTATAGATTCAAAACAATCAAATCTAACTATCTTAACAGTTAACAATATAAGGTATATTTATAAAATAATCTAAAAACTAACTTAATCAATCTACCTCGTGTATAGAAGAGTTTGTTTATTAATAATAATCTTTTTGTAAAGCAATTTATATGAAAGTTTATTTAAGAAAAAAATAGATTCAATTACCTCAATCAATAATAAATTAATACATTATTTATTATTTTACAACAATATGATGTATATAGAAATATTCTAAAAAAATTGGGTGTATCATCGCATCTGTTTCTTAGTATGTTTAAAATTATAATTTTGTCTATTTATTATTTTTGGTATTAATTTAATTATTTTATTTTAAAAAAGTGAAATCACAACGATTATGCATTTTATTTTTCTTATTTTTAAAATTATACTAAAATATTAATTATAGATTATTTTTAATAATAAAAACGATAATTATAAAATTAATAGAAAATAAAAGAAAATAATTTAAAATTTAATTATTTTATTTATGTTATCACTTTTCATACCAAAAGCAATATAACGTAAAGAAAGAAAAAAGAACTATAATTAACGTACCTAAGAACCTGGATGTATTTTTCTATAAAAATAATAAGAAGAATACTAAAAATCAAAAAAATCAAACGGTAAAAAAGTGGTAATCGGAGAGTTAAAATTGGGTCCCGAATTGTAAGCAATGCATCAACGGCAAGAAGAAGTTTGCGCAACAGTGAGAGTAAATCCGCCACACAAAGAAACCAACGACAACACGATTTCTTCTTCTCCTTTCTCTTTTTCCTCTTTGTCTCTGATGATTGTTGGAATATGAACAACGCTTAGCTAAAGAAGCTAAGAGAAGAGAAGAGAATAGAAGAGAAGAGAAGACCATCCACCATAAACCCCTTTTCTTCAAAGTTCTCAACTAACACAAACCCACGACGTATTTATCTTTTTGTACGGATGTGATAATGAAGAAGCATCGTAATGGGTGCTTAAATGTCATCAAATGTCAAAATGTCAAGACCAATAATCTCAACGGCGACAACAACAATGATCTCATCAACAAAACCAAAAACAACCGCAATAAGAACAGAAAGAGCTTCTACGAGCTCTCACTTTCCTTGATCTTTTCCCTTTGGTGTCTTCTATTTCTTTTCTACTCTAGACTTGGCGTTGGCCATGGCAATTCAGGTATTTTTTTTTACTTCCATATTCTTTGCTTTATTTTGTTTTCCCCCCTTTTATGCTCCTATATACCAGTTCGTACATCTGGGTAAATTCATCTACTTTTGTTTTGAGCGACACAAGGAAAAAGAATATGGGGAAACTTTGGTGTTTAGGTGTAGCATTTAATAATCTGCTCTTTAAAACTTATTCCTTTCTCCTGGCTTGTGGTTAATTTAATACTTTTCTGTTATCATGTAAAAATTTAACACAAATCAGCCTAATGATTGGTTACAATTTTTTAGAAAATCCCAGAAAAAGTGTAGAGCTCAATGAAGACATGATGATTGTAGGATTTCTATGAGAAATAATTGGTTGCTCCTAGTGTATATGATCTGTATACGCCCAATTATTTTTCTTGGTTTTATTTTTATAGGCATTGTAACACGTTCCAAGAAAGAGTTGCACTAACAAAATTTGATGAATAATTTCTGGATAGTCATTAGGAGACATATTCTCTTTTTTCATCTACCCTTTGCTTAATTAACTGTTGTATGAAAGGAGGTTCTATTCTTACTTATTTTTTTTATTTTCAGGGAATTCACCTCCTAACAATGGAAGTTTAGTTTGTCCTAGTATTAGCAATGGCCAGCTTACTGACCATTTATTTTCCTACTCTCTGAATAGGAGTAACAATAACAGTACGAATGATATGTCAATGGAGTATAACTCCTCATCAACAAGTCGTAGTAATATTAGTGTCCGTCATAACTATGCAAGTGCCAAGTACTCACTTTCAAAAACAAAGACCTTAGAAGAAGTAGTTTGCAATGCTTTAGGTTACCATGCCTTAGTTTGTGAAGTGAGGAGACCACAAGAAGAGCAAAAGAGAACTGAAACGGAACTCGTTAATGGGAGAACACCTCATCCTCCTTATCTCAATTTTGATGAGTTTCGAAACATTTCAAGACAAGAAAAAGGTCAGGGCATGTCTCCTCGGCTTGTTAACATCACCCACCGGCTTGAACCTGATGGCACCGAGTATAATTATGCCTCTGCATCTAAGGGTGCAAAAGTGGTAGCTCATAATAAGGAAGCTAAAGGAGCAAGTAACATTTTGGGCAAGGATCATGATAGGTACCTGAGAAATCCTTGTTCTGTTGGTGGGAAGTTTGTTGTTATTGAGCTTGCTGAAGAGATTTTGGTCGATTCTGTAAAAATCGCAAATTTTGAGCACTATTCTTCTAATTTCAAGGAATTTGAATTATCTGGGAGTTTAAGTTATCCCACTGAAACATGGTATCATCTGGGAAGTTTTGTTGCTTCTAATGTGAAACTAGCTCAGAACTTCAAGCTTCCTGAACCCAAATGGGCAAGATATTTGAAGTTGGATCTTCTCAGTCATTATGGATCAGAGTTCTACTGCACATTAAGTGTTTTAGAGGTATATGGTGTTGATGCAATTGAGAGGATGCTGGAAGATCTTATCATCGCATCTGCAGAAACTGCTTCCAATAAATTGCCACAACCTAATTCAACTGCAAAGCCTGCTTTAGAACCAGATGTTGGTTCAATTGACCAAAAAGACGCCCAAACTCAAAGTGGGATTCAAACTTCTGGTATAGGATTAGAGAACGTGGATGAGAAGCAGAAAACCGACTTAGATGTTACTAGAAGTCCGATGATCACAAACAAGGTTCCTGATCCTATTATGGAGGTTAGGAATAAACAAAACGGTAGAATTGCAGGGGACACTGTCCTAAAGATTTTGATGCAGAAGGTTAGGTCACATGAGTTGAACTTATCTGTTCTAGAGGATTACATTAAAGAATTGAACAGAAGACAAAAAGATATTTTGCCAGTGCTTGATAATGAACTATTGAGAATATCATTGCTTTTGGAGAAGAGCAGAAGTGAGACTAGAGATCTTTTGAGGTGGAAGGAGACGACGGTACTATTTACTTTTTCTATATGCCCATTCTGTAGTTGTTCTCATTTCAAAGTATTGAGTATTGTGCATGAATCTTACAGTTTGAACACATTACAATTTTCAGGAAAAAGGAATTACCGACCTTGAGTCATGGAAAGCTGCAGTCTCAACTCAATTGGATGTATTGGTCAGAGAAAATAATTTGTTGAGGTTAGAAAGTGGATTTCATTTTCACTTAAGATGAAAAGCGAAAAAAAAAACTCAAACAAACTTGAGTTTGAATATGAAAAAGAGAAATCAAAACACTTTACAAAATAAGCCCACGGTTGATAACAAATCTGATTTATGATTTATGATTTTTTTTTTGTAAAAATCATTACCAATGTGTTTGATCACAATTTCTATTTAATGATTTTCAAGAATACAAATAAAAAATTACTTACAAGTTTATTGTGTAACGCTTTTTGTTTTCTATTTTTTTTTTCAAAAACTTAAAACATTATCTAAACTTTTTGATATTATTTATAAATTTTGAGTTTTTAGTTAATTTCTTCCGATACTTGTACATACAAAAGTCATATACTCGATTTATTGTCTAAAAAAATAAAAATCTAAAATCTAAAATCTAATTAAAAAATATATATTTTTTAAATATTTATGAATCATCCTATATTTTGGTAGTGATTTCTAAAAAATATAAAAATTAAAATCAAAAGTAGTTTTCAAACATTCCTAATTAAAAAAATCATATGAAAAGTAATCAGAAATTAGAAATCAAAATCATCAAACACACCCTAAGTAATTTGTTTTTCCTCATTTTTCAACATCCATATTTAAATGTATGATTGATTGAGTAAGCATTTCGTTCTTGTTGTTACCTTTTATTTTGGATTAACATTCTTTTTACCTTTGCTGATACAGATTACATGTTGAAAAGGTTGTACAAGATCAAGCAAGCTTGGAAAACAAGGAGCTAGCTGTGCTAGCAATAAGTCTATTCTTCATATGCTTAGCAATTTTGAAGCTAGTTTCGACACGAGTTATGGGGTTTCTTACGGCCTCTCATTCTGGTCAAGTGTGCAGGACAAGTAGAGGTTGGTATTTGATACTTGTTAGTAGCAGTATGACTATATTTGTTACCTTGATCGGTAGTTAGTTTGTGGTTTTATAGGATTAGTTATTCATTTATTTGGTCTCTCTCTGGTCACTGGTTACAGTTTGTAAAAAGAAGACTGGTGATGTAGAATTCTTATGGCATATTTGAATTCCCAATTTTGCTGTAAAAATGACAATTTAGCTTAATAAATATTGCTTTAGTAAAAATACCATTTAACAAAATCCTTGGTTTTAATTTATGCTTCTAAAACTAATGACTAGTGTTATTACTAATGAAAAACTATTAATTTGTTAAGTTAATGTAGTGATCCGGACTAACTGAAATTTGAAATGGGGAGAAAGAAGGTAGAGAATTGATTAAAGGAACAATTTATCTCATCTTTCCATCTCATACTATTCTTTTTCGCATGTGTTATTGGTCTGAATCATCGAGTCAACTTTAATAGAATAAAATAACAATATCTCTTCATTATTATTGATTTTCTAGCTAGAATAAAAATAAAAAAACCATTAAAGCCCAAATACGATAGAATCTTGGTCATTCTAGTTGCAAAGGAACACATTGTTATGTTTCAAGTATGCTAAGTGCTTCTTTGGTTGGTTAATTTGAAAACATTTTTTAATTATTATTAGAAAATAATTTTTTATCATTTTAGAAAATAATGAGTTGTTTGGCCTTTATTTTAAAATAACTATTCTAAAGAAAAGAAAAACATGTTTTCAATGTGTTTGACAAAATTGTCTTACATGTGAAATATATATTTTTAAACTCTTAGATTATATATATTTTTTTCAATGACTTTTTAAAATGTTAATTATTTATCAATAAATTAAAAATATAAATAATATTTAAAATGGGTAAAATATGATACAACGTGATAACTGAAATAATTAAATTAATATTTTAATAAGATAATGTGAGTTTAAATCGTATCATTATATATATATTAGTGTAATTATTAAAAAATAATAAAAGTTGGGATAAGATTGAAGATATTTAAAGTGATATCAAATTAAAATAAGTAATAATATTATTATAATAAAAATATATAAAATATATATTTTATTTTAATATTATTATTAAATTATTATTTATGAATTATTTTTATAATAATAATAATTTATATTGTAATAATATTATTATTAATTAAAATAAAAAAAAATATGAATGATAATAAATAGTGCCATTTAAAGCGTCGTATATATGAGTTCCGTCATTTTTATAAGATTTTTTCAATTTTTATATTTAAGTCCACCTCGTCAAAAAGAAAAAACAATTCTCATGAAAAAAAGGAGGAAAATGAAAATGATCGAATTATTGAAACGAATGACGCATTAGTCCTTAAGAAATACTCAGTAGACGTCGACCTTCTCCTCTTAATCTCAATACCCTGAAATTTTCAACGGCAACAATTAGGGTTTCGAAAACCCAACACCGGTGCAATTACCAGAAATCGAACGGCAGTTGTTTTCATTCCACTCCAGAATCGTACACGGGGCCTTATCGTGGTTCTCCTAGCTAGGGTTTTTCATGTTCTATGTAGCTTTCATGTCTTTTGAATGGAGATTGCGTCTAGTTTCTCTTCTTTACTCCCGTCCCAGCCTTTCTTTGTAACCATTGTGTTCACTTCTCTTTGCTTATTCTTTGCCCTATTTGCCGCTCGGTCGTTTCCGATTTCTTCTAAATCCAAACTGGCCGAATCGGAAGCTGGTGCTCAGAGGTCGGATAAGGAGGGTGAGAATAAGGATAAGGAAAAACGGTGCTGTTGTAGCTGTCACTGTAACGGTAGCGTTGGCATTGTGAGTTCTTATTCTGAGCCCAATACGACAACGTATTTGAACGGTGGTGATAGTACTGTAATGATAGAGAGGTCACCGGTTGTGATTGATAGACATAGTGGCGCGTCGATGATGGAGCAGCTGGTTCCGGAAATTACAACGCACGCGCTCAGCTACTTGGACTTTCCAAGTCTCTGTCGTCTCTCAATGACTAATTCTCTGATGCGGAAGGCTGCGAATGATGACAATGCCTGGAAAGCGCTTTATCACAAGGTATGGTGTTTGAAATTATCGATTTTTTTTAATGCATTTGGAAATCAACCATAGCTCTCGGGCTTCAAATTCAGTCTCATTGATTGGAATTTGGAAGTAATGTCCAATTGTATAGATTTTCTTTGTTTGTTTGAAACTGTGGGAAACTGAGAAAAGTATATCTGCTTCACAAAGATATGCTTCAGATTTTTTTGATTTAGTTAAAATAAGGATATAATTTGCATGCATATGGTGTTTGAGGCTTCCATGCTTCTAGGGTGATTATGCTAGAATTATTTATCAGACGAAAGTAGATTGCAAAATGGGGAAGGTAAATAAACGATGAGGAAATTGGTGTGCCTTTTCAGTTTCATATCGAGTTGTAGATCACATATGTTTCGTTTTGATTTCAATTGACTACTTTAAGGTTCTTTGGTTACTTCCATTTAAAAATAAATAAATAAATAAAGTTTGCTTTATCTATTTGAAACGATTTTGGGAAATTACAGAAAATTACACCCCTAATGTTTATAACAAAAATAGCACCCTATAACAATGAACTGGTCTAATTGGTTTGAAAGGAGGAAAGTATATATAAACTGTTCATTGATTTTACTCTGTGGTAGCTCAACTGAAGACACAAAATTAATAACATTTCTAACTTATTAACAAAGTTTCCTCTTTTTTTTTTATCCAAAAAAACAAAGTTTCCTCTTTTTTTTTAATCCAAAAAAACAAAGTTTCCTCTTCTTTTTTTAATCCAAAAAAACAAAGTTTCCTCTTTTTTTTTAATCCAAAAAAACAAAGTTTCCTATTTTCACCTACTAATTAACTTTTTAATTTTCATTTTTGAATACTCTCCAGGACTTCACTTTGGAACAGGATAGCATAACACCCATTAATGGTTGGAAAGCTTATTATGCTGCTACAAGAGCTATTGTGAATATCAATACTGAGTTCTTTAACATCATAAGGGAAAGGTCACTTTCAGCAATGAGTCGTTTTTGGCTAAATGCAGATTATGTTAAGTGTTTGCATGCTTCAGGAAAATACACTACAGGGTATGATGAGCTTTTAATATACTACTTCTATGATTTTTTGTCTCTTTATTCACCCCTGATTTGTTTTGACATTCGATGCCATATGCTTTGATATATTTTATTTTTTACTCTTTGGTTTGATTGTAAGACGTTTTTCATTCTTCATGTCCCTAAAGTTAGGCCTATTTTATTCCAATGGTTATTTTACTGCCCTTTTAAAGAAAAAATAGAATGTACTTTTTGTGTTTCTTGAATCATATCGATGCTGAAACAATTGTAATTTGGTAATTGGGTCAAACATATAAATTACAGAATTTTTACTGTAATGTTTGAATACTTGATGCTCAATCTGGACATTGCAAACATGCACATCCAATGCTCTGGTTGGTTAGATCTTGCATCTCAAACAATCAATGAAATACTCATCACAATGTGGGGCACTTACTGTTTACAAGAAACGTTTAATTCTTGATTTGATTGGCTTGGACAGAGTTCCATGGTTTTTTGTTTATTGATTGTTGTCTATTGCATCAATATTGCTTTGGGTGGAAAATTAATAGTTTAACCTTTTTTGGGTAATTAAAAAAACAACATACCTAAAATCCGCATCCCAATCCAATTCAATAGAGTTCAATTTTGAACAGATCTAAATTGGCGTAATTTAACTTTAATGGTGTTCAATGTAAAATAATGAGCTAGATTTTTTTAATGGTAAAAATATGAGCTTAACAAAAGGGTTGCTATTTTTTGGTTATAAGTTTTTAGGGAGTTATTTTTGTTGTTTTTCATTTTTTGTTTTTTCCCCCTTGTGCTGCTTTACGTGGCGTCATAAGGTAGAAAATTGATAAGTTATGAAAGCTAAGTGCAAGTGTGCAACATGTTGCGCAAAATGAATGGAGCCTATGTAAAATTGGGTGCAAAAGTATAACCTAAAAGTAGATAATTTTGGTTTCCTCTTCAGGTTCAGAAACGTGATACAAAGCTGGCAAAGAGCATTTAATTGGGAACAAGGTGTTAACTTTCATGTTCGTGATGTAAGGGCCCGAGTTCTCACAGATTTCGCTTGGGTTACCATGAAAGCCTATGTTGACGTGGATACTGGGCCATTTAACATGACCCATTTGTTTGAGTTCATTGATGGGAGGTGGTACATGGTGGAACATCACTGCACTGTGATGGATCCTGGCATGGAACAACCAGTTGCACATGGCTAATCAACAGATTGAATATATAATCCCAGTGACTATACTTTGATATTTACAAAAATAGTGGTATTTGTTAGAATGGGCAAGCTGCTTTAACTTTCACCATGATTTCTTGTGAAAATACATGAAATTTCTCCCACCCCAGTTTTGATTGTCATGTGGTAAAGAAGCTGTCCTTTTGTTTCTTTTTCCCCTTTTTGTTTCACAAGTTCGCCTTCACTTTTTATTTATTTGCATGAAAACCACATAATGGTTTTATTTGTGATTTCAAAGATTTCGAGGTGTTGCGAACTTATGGCTTAATAGCATATAGCTCTTTTAGGTATGGAGAAGGTTTGAGGTTCAAGTCTTGTAATTGTGGATGTGTGAGTGTAGTTAGCAAAAAAATGAAAAAAATTGGTGTTGCAAGAAAGTTCCTCCATAAGCATGAGCAATTCTATATGTTCATCTCTTGTTCAGTTTTGCATTTTATGTTGAGCAAAGAATCATTTTGGTAATAATGGTATGTGATTTTTTTTAATTTGTTACTTTTTTATATATTATTTTGTTCAATTTGACTATTTGAATTGTTAAAATATGTTTTAATCTTATTTTAGTTAATTGATACAAAAAATTGTAATATGTGTGATACATGAATTTATAATTTTATTATTTTATTCATAATATCTTTTTATAATATCACATATTGTGTAAATAGTTTAAATATTTTGATTAAATCGATAATTTTGGATAAAATAATTTATTTAAAGAGATTTTAATAACAAAAATAATCAATTATAATAAAATTAATAAATTAATTTTTTTTACATAACATTAATATGTAATTGAATGTCTATCCTTTACTTTTTTAAAAACAATATTGTTTAAGAAACTATACACTTCTATTCAAGGATTTTAAAGTCTCAATTGTACATGAGGGGTTGGAAAAACTCTGGCTAAGAAGATGATTTTATTTTTCTTTTATCAAAAAAGCACTTAGCTAAAGAAAATTGATATTTTATAATTAGTCATACGATAACAGCGTAAGGTTCCATGGTCTAGTGGTCAGGACATTGGACTCTGAATCCAGTAACCCGAGTTCAAGTCTCGGTGGAACCTTTTTCCATTAAAAAGGAAAAAATAAATAGCTCCCTTCTATTTTCTGTCAGTAGTGCTTCTTTTGCCAGAATGTTTGGGCCTCTCTCTTATTATTCGTTTTTTATGTCCAAATATGCAGTTAGAAATAAAAAAAGGGTCTCATTTATATTTTTTTTTTGGGGAAATCAGAGAAGATAGGATCTCTCATATTGAAGAGGTAAGTTTGTGGGAATTGATCTGTGTAATTGAACCTAAATTTTGTAAGGTTATTTCGATTGTAGTTCATATAGGAAAGATCTCTCACCGTAGAAATTTTTTACAATGATCCTATCTCCAGTATTGTTTTTTAACCTGGAGTAAAAATGTTCATTATGTTTAAATTATTTCAAAAATATCCTTAATTTCTTTAAATATTTTCTTTAAAAAACTAAGGGTTAAACATAATATTAAAAATCAGCCAGGTTAATGGAATGACTAAAAAAACATAAACATTAAATTGTGTTTGGTTCACAGAATGTAATCGAAATGAGAATAAAATGAAAAGGAAATAATATTGTTTGATTTGATCATTGAAATCAAAGAAATAATCAATATTATAGTATTTGATTTGCCATTAGATTAAAATGAAAAAAACTATAAATTATCTTAATATTCATATATTCAGTAAAATTTAAATAATAATATTTAAATATTATTTTTTCATTAGATAAAATATATTATTGAAATTATTATTTTTTAAAATAATTATTACTTAAAAAGAAGATATATTATTAAACTTATTATTTTTCTAAATAGGGTTAGGATTTTAGGATTTTAGATTTAAGGTTTAGAGTTTTAAGATTTAAGATTTAGTTTTTAGGGTTTTGGGTTCTGGGATTTAGAATTTAGGGTTTAAGGTTTAGGGTTTAGGGATTTGTGATTTAGGATTTGTGATTTAGGGTTTAAGGATTTGAGATTTAGGGTTTTGGGATTTGAGTTTATGATTATATTTGAGGTGAGGGTAAAATTAGAAAAAAAATTAAGATTGTTTACAAAAAGGGGAGAAGGAATTTTGATTTCTTCTCATTTAGGAATCGATTTCATTTTGGACTCTTTTTTAAACCCAACCAAACACAACATAAAAGAATAAAACAAAGCGTTTTTATAACAAATAAAATGTTATGATATTGATGCTAAAAGTACAAAACATTATAGACATATAATATATTTAAAATTATATAAATTAAGTGTAATTATAAAAAAAATATTCTTATTATAAAAAAAAGTGTTTTTTCTTGATGATACAAAAATATTGGACGTAGAATGTTAATGAATTTTTAAAAAGTTATTATAAAATTTAAAGTTTTTTATAAATTTCTAAAAATTCTTTGAAGATTTTATAAGAGTTATATAGATTATTATAAAAGATTTTATTTAATAAATTTTTATGGATAACGATTAAAATTTAGGAAAATATTAAATAAAAAATATATAAATGGTTTTAAATTTTTAAACTTAAAAGAAAACATTTAATAATATGAAATAATCTTCTGTATATATAATTAAAAATTAAAACACCTAAATAATTTGAACTAAGGGAAAGAAAATTGAATAAAGATTTGTGAAGATTTCTTCGCTCAAAATTTTATGAGCTTTTTAAAAAATTTAAATAAATAATAATGAATTTTAAAATCCTATTAAAATCATTAAAAAACTAGATTAAATACACTATTCTTAAGTTGAGAGGTCCATGGTCCGATTCGGTCTAATTTTGAATAATTTTTTTTAATCAAATCAGATCGAATCAGACCATTTGACTATCCAAAATGTTATAACTAAACGATTTGGTCTGGTTTGGTTATCGATTTTGAAAATTAATAATACATAAATATGATTCAGTTTAATATGATATAATAAAATATGATTCATTAATCATCATACATAGATAAATATTATTGTTAAATACATAAATAAATACATAAGATGTTATCATAATTTAAAATAAAAAAGATTAGACATGAGAAAATGAATTCCAAATATTTCATTTAAATAGAATATGTAATTACATTGAAACTGAAAAATATATTTATTATCATTTTTAATAAAATGATTGAAATTAATAATTCAAAGCAATATCATAAACGAATAAACACAATTTGAGAAAAACCCTATTAAAAACTCAAAAAAAAACCCTATAAGAAACGGACAATAACACTAATTATAATTATCTCGCAAAAATTGTTCAAGCATTGGATCCTAATTGAGTGGGGAAAACTCTTATTATTAGACGACATACTTATTTCTTCCATGGATGACACGACGCGAGAAGAGGTGATTGAATGGTGATAGAAACAACGCAAGGATATCTAGGTGTTGTTGGAGGCAATGACTATTGACTAGGGTTTTTTTGAGTCTCATAGATGGTTAGAACCCAGACACATAGGCAAAACGACTAGAGAAATGGGAAATAAGATTAGGATTAATGTGAAAATTCTATATATAAATATATTAATAATATATTATTTAATTAAAATAATAATAATAATTTAATAAAATCAGTTTGATTAGATACGTTTAATTTATAATTTTTATAATCGAGTCGTTTTAAAATCTATTTTATTTAAATAAAGATTGAATCGATTTTTCTGTTTAACTAGATTCAACACATTTTTTGACATCCGTACTCTCAACCTAATTAAAAGGTAGGTGCTAGGTAGTAAGGTTATTCCCTTTTAAGTGTTACTATTAATAGGGCAAAGCAAAGCGAGCGCATCACTGTTTAGCTCATCAAAAATTTCCGTGATCAGTCAAAACATCTTCCCGAGATTTCTTCACTCGTCACAAGAAAAATGAAGCCAGAAATGGAGAAAAGAATCGAAAAAGCAGTGCTTAAAATTCTAGAAGAATCGAACATGGACGAGATGACTGAGCAAAAGATTCGGAAGCAAGCCTCAGCGGAGCTTGACCTTGACCTCTCCAAACCCCCACTCAAGGCTTTCGTCAAACAGTTGGTTGAGTCCTTCCTCCAAGAAAAAAACCAACGTGAAGAAGATGAAGAAAATCAACATGTTGCTGATTCTGAGTTTGATGAGGAGGGGAATCTCATCGTTTGTAAGGTATTCGTTTATCACCAACTGTTGGCGAAAATGTGGTAAAGAACAAACAAACAAAACTAAAAAAAACTGCACTAGCCATTATTTACTAAACGTCTGAACTTTATCAGATTTTATACTTTGTTTTATCAACCTGTTTTTCTTAATAATTTTAGTACAAATTTAGAGATTATCGACTAAAATATTAAACTTTAAAAGTTAAGGATTAAATAATGAAAATTAATTTTTTTAACGTGTTAATTCTTATCGTTAGAGTTCAATTTAGACTGTATGTTAAATGTTAAAGATATTGAACCTAATATTAAGAAAAAATAACCGAGGGGGGTAAAATGTAGAATCTGATGAAGTTTAGGAACTGAAGGTGTATTTTAGTCTTAAAAAATGTCGGATTGAGAAAGAAAGGGAAAAAAAATCCCTAATGTTCCTTTTGGGGTTCTAATAATTTTAATTTTGTTATCTAATTAGTTGTCTGAGAAAAGGAAAGTGACTGTTCAAGAGTTCCGTGGGAAAAAATTGGTTTCAATAAGGGAGTACTTCAAGATAGATGGCAAAGAGCGTCCTACTGCTAAAGGTTATTTCTCTCAGTTCCTTCTTCTTTGTTTTTGTTCTTGTTGATTAGTTGTAAAACTGAAACAGGGTTTGGGTTCAAATGTTCCAACTTTGTGAAATGGGTAACAAAGTGTTCAACTTTGTCATTTGTTTCGAAGTGGCATCGACCCTGTTATCTAGTGGCTGATTTGTTTATTACCGCCTTTGTAGAATCATAGCCTAGTTTCAATTTTTCTTTAACCTTATCTGCCACAGTCCTTTGCAATTGATATAAAGTTCAAGTAATAGACTAAAGAGTACATCCTCATATGAAATAAACCCCATCGCCCTTCTCTTTTGGAGCAGTTTGCTTTCTCAGTCTACAAAGACAAATACACACTTATTATGTGCTTATGCAAATCTTGTCATTCTGACATTACATGGTTGTTGTTTTTTGTGATATTTGAAGATAGGAGAGTAATTCTAGGACTAAACATTGTTGTTCTGCAGTTGATGATAGTATATCTTGTATTGATATCAATATTGCGAATGCTTGCTTTCTCTCCATAGTCCTTTAAAAAAAATAGTTATTTCTACTCTAGCTTAGGAAGAATGGGGCCATTTCTAAAATCACCATTTAAACCACCTCAATTTGAGGGGAACACGGACAAATTGCAAATTATGCCTTATTTGTGGCTCGAACCAACTATCTCTTTAATGTTGGGCACTCCCATCATCCAACTTGTCTGTTTTCTTCATTTTTCATTTAGTTTTCCTTTTCCCTCCGTAGCCGGTTGTCTTCTTTGCGTCTATCAATGCAATTTCCAAGAATGAAGCACATTTTTTTTTGGCGGGATTTATGAAGTAATTGTATGTATATATATCTACGTACAGGCATAAGCTTAACAGAGGAACAGTGGACTGTCTTCAACAAGAACGTACCTGCTATAGAGAAAGCCATTAAGAAGATGGAATCAAGAATCATGTGAATGTCATCTAAAGTATGAAGCAGCAAAGTCGTTTTGAGGATTAATATTTGAATGAGTAAACCTTTTTGTGGTTCTGATCAAGTTGATGTCACTTTAAAGGCCTCAACTTTGATCTTTTATTGTGGCAGGAGGATGGGGGTTAGCCTTTAACTTTATAGGTTACTTTTGTATAATGAACAAGTAACTCATGTATCTTGTTCTCTTTCCATATACTGTAGTTTGTCAAGTATGGTTAAATGGTCCTGCTCGGCCTTTGTAATTCTCTGCACTCTATATGTTGTTATTTATGTTCTTCTTGTTATCAATTCCTGTTTGTTCATTCTTTGCTTCCCTGATTTCTCTAATTTTTCTATCTTTGTCCGAACAAATTTGATCGACTTAGATAACATCGATCCACTGTTACGCGAAAATCATGAGTATGTATATTTTCTAGTGTTGGGGAAAATGGGTAAAGAGTAGATAAATCATGACGTAGTCCAAATAAGGAATATGGAAGTACAGGTACTTGTGATGCTTCCGATGGTTAAAAAAAAAAAGCTTTCGAATTGAACAGAAAAATTACCGTTGGTGCTTTTAGAACTTAAAAAGCACTCTTTATAGAAGAACGCATATTTTAAAAGCACTTTTTGAAATTACTTTTTACTAAAAGGACTTCTTGTAGAAGCAGAAGCAAACATGATACAACTGTTTGTTTAATAAAGAAAAAACATACTCTAAACTGTAATCTCTCTATTTGCGATTGTCAATAGGAGCCTTAAATAAGTTGTAAAGATTATGTAACCAACCGCTGGCTCTAAAGCTCTTGCTTTGCCTTGGTGTGAGAGTTGCAGAGCTTGCAGCCATCCTCATTCTCTCAATCAAAGCCTCTGTATTACCTTGTTCTGAAAATATCTCCTCCAATTTCTTTGTATCAATCATTAATTTTACTCTCCAAACTCCATCTTCATCAGATGGTAAGACTTCAAGAGCTGACCCATTTTTCAAACTCTCAACATACTCAGATGTTACAGAACTTTTCTTCGTACCTCTCTCAGCTTCATTTGAATCCAACTTCTCAGCAAACTCAAAGTTTGAAACTTCTCTGTCTAACTCTTTGCTATATGTTGTTTGTTCCTTCTCTAGTGGAAGAAGGTAATAAAATTTTCCACAAAGCAAGAGCTCATCATAAGGAACTTGTGAAGAAGAATGACCCTGTTTGAAAATGCCATAACCTGGATAAGAATGAAGGACTTCACTAGCTAGTTTAGGGCCTTTGAACTCTAAAACAGACCCAGAGTCTGTTAGAACTCTTGTATGTTTTGGACAGTCTTCAAAGACACCTTTGAATGAGCAATTCCCCATTATTGCAAATTCTATCACCTACTGATTACTGAAATGAAGGGCTAATATACAAATTTGAGGAATACAAATCAGTTGGGGAGTAATATGAAATATTTTTTTTAAATAACATTTATACACTTGTGCACTCAAACATACACAAATATATAACGAGTTCAAACTTACGTTCTCACACTATCAAATACATATCCCTCTCTACAAATGAAAATGAAATTCTGTTTAATTTTTAAGACAGTTTCCAATCATTAAATACGATTTTGCACTAAATTTTATTTTATTTTAGTGCAAAATTTGTAACAAATTTTTAATGCTATTTAATTCATGATACTAATTATTACATTAAAAAATAAATTCTTTTATAATATAAAATATTTATTTTATTTTTATTTTTAATTAATTTTTTAATAATTATTATATTCAATCAATCAATTAATTATATATTATATTTAATATAAATTAGATTTTCTTAAAGTAAATAATATAAAATTAAATTTAACATAATATATTTTTAATACAAAATTTAGTGGGACAATTTTACATTAAATTTGATGAGATGGTGTATGGTTGGAGTTGATATTATAGCATCCATATCGAGAAACACTCAAAGGGGAGCCATGTGAAATTGAGCTGGTAGAATAGTTCAGAGCAAAGTTGAATTTTGATCCAAATTCAAACTTGTACTGCAGGGTTTTGAATTTACCTGTAAAAGTAACGATTACCTTCTAACGAGATAGATTTCTTTAATTAATTTATGTATATAAAAAAAAATTAGAAGTTCACGGATGAATTAGTTTATATTTTATAAAGAGAGTTTCTGGTTATTTTTATTAATATATAGGTAAATGTATTTATATAAATAAATTAAGGAAGAATTTTTTTTACAACTCAATTTGGGGATAATATAATTATTGTTGTACGGTTGTGCCATCTTTTTAATTGTGAAACAGCTTCTGAATTTGAACTTGCAATGTCACACTCACTACTCACTGTGTTTGACTATTTCTTTTCTCTGTTCGGCTCAATGAGACTTTTATGTTTATTTTTTAACAATAATGAGCTCCGTGAATGGTGTTGTTGACGTGATGCTCGTAATGAAATTCAATAAAAATACACCAATTCTTTTTTTTTTTTTGAAAAATATCTGAAAACTTGATTAACATAACAATCAATAAAATTTACCCTCTTCAATATACTAAAACAATTAATAAATAAGAAGGATGATAATATATCTTTTTTTAAAATTTAGTATATCTTTATATATATCATAGAGATTTATAAAAAAAAATACCCATAAATTTTATGATTAATATCATTAATATTCTTAAAACTTAATGATATTAATTTTCTCCTTCGTTATTATTAGTATTTCTATTCCTTGGTTTTGAAACTAATTTTTTGAGGCTTAGAATTTAATATAATAATTAATTAATAAATTATGTGTTGAATGTACAATATGTTTGTAATTTTTTAAAAAATAGTATCCAAACATTAAATTATTAATTTTTTTTCTTTTATTCTTACATATTTTTAACTAAAATAGTTTCTTAATATCCTTAAAACATGATGATTTATGATATTTGTGATAACTTTAATATAGTATGTGTAAATGTATAACAAAAAGTTAAATCTTTTAAAGTTTTCAAAACAATTTTCATAATATTCATCTTTAAAATATTTATTAAATGTTAAGAAATAGCTTTTATCAAAATTTTCTAATAGAATTAGATTTTTATCTTTAATTTTATTTGAAATTAGTTGTTTATTTTTTAAATTAAAAACACTTTCTATTTTCCTATTTATCAGTATTATAATTTGATGTAAGCAAATACTTAAACATCCAAAATATTTAACTAGTTTAAATTTATAATTATTATACTTAAATTTAATGAATTCATCGTGATCTTTCCTTATGTTTGTCTCCTTTTATTATACTGATTATGTCTCAATTTTGCTCAATTCTTAACACATTTTCTCGCAATAGTGAGCCTACTGCATCTATATATAGATGATGTCCAATATCTGACTTACTAAGAAAGAATAACAGAACTCCATTTTATTGATAAGATAATAATTATTACAACTTAAGACCAACTAATAACCTTGAAAAGATACTTAATCGCTTATAATTATTGGATATATCATTACTGGTTTGAGATTTTTAGATAGAGAGAATTTCTATGTTAAATTTTTGTGTGTTTTTAGAAGTAGAGAGCTTTGATTTTTTGTGTTTTGAAATAAGAATAAGAGTTTCTTTTATAACATAAGAAATCCCTATTTATTATACTAAAATCATTATTTTATCTTTACTTTAATAATTTGTTTGCTTTTTACTTTAAATAATAGCAACTATTTTTTTCCTTGGCACATGATGCCGACTAAGATGTGGGGTCTACATCTTTATTTTTTTTGTCGTTTTTTGTCAACAGTTCCTTTCTTTATTATTCTTTGTCATTTTCTTCTAATAGTCCTTTTAATGACGCATTTTTTTCTTTTCGATTTTTGATGCAATGGATGCATCTATGATCTTTTGTAGCTTTTCTAGCATAGAAGCAAAATATTTTTCGAGTTTCTCGACTAATTTCCCAAGTTATTACTGTTAAAATTGGCTTCATATTTGAAAAAAAAATTCACTATCTTTTTTTGACAGAGCCATCTGCTGTGGGATATGATGATGAATTTACTAGTTGGATAATTTATTTTGATCTTATTAGAATTCTGAATCTTTCTCAATTCATAGTAAATTTAACTTAATATTTGATCTCTTAGTACATAAAGTTTTTTTATGATCAATTTCTTTTCTAGGAGTACATTTGGTTTGTGAACTTTTTTATTTGTATTGAAAATGCCTATCTTGATGAAGTAGTAGGGACTCATACATCATTCCTCATTCTAGTTCATTACTGAACTAAAAAATCTGAAATAAAAAGACTTGTCTCCTACTTTAATTTTCTTTTTGATGGTCTTGATTGCTCTATTAAAATTTTCTGGGAAATAATTCAATTCATTTAAATTAATTCGTGGATATATATCTTCTATTAGTCATGCATGTAAAGCTTTATAAACAAATATTTGATTAGCTTATTTCAAAGTATTGAATTTACTTATAGTAGGAAATTCTTTGTCTGTGATATAAAACTACATATCTTCAATATGTTCCTAGGTAGACTTTCTCGTCAAGTTATAGAGACTCAACTATTGTGATTTACTGAAATTTTTTTATTGATCTTTCTCATCTTTAATGATTGGAGAATTTTTGGGGGATGTCTCCCTGGATATTACTAAATGTTTTACTATCTTTGATGTCTCTAGGAAAGATGCTTCTCTAAATAGCACATGGGGTCTTGTTATTTTCTCTAGATTTTCAATCTACTTAAGGTTGTTGGTTGTTGTTGTAATGCTATATAATAATTTTTTACTATCTCCTCTGAAGTTATTAGTTTTGATGTTTTGTAATTATCATAACTATCTTAAATTTCTATGTTGCTAGTGAAGGCTATATGAATTACTCTACTAAATCTTATAATAAATTTACTAACTTTTACCTAATTATTATAGATTATTGATTTTATCATATAACAGACTACATAAATCTTTCTTTTTATGTTCTTCCTTTTCTGCCTATTATTATAACAACCATTAAAATTTACCTTCTAAATTATACTAAAATAATTAATAAATAATAAGGCTAACTAACGTAAAGTTACTAAAATAATTATTAAGTGAGAGGATGGCATTTATGTTCATTAATTTTTTTATATAATAAAAATATCATTTAATTTTTGATATTTTATAAAATATATAAAAATAAAAATAAATTTTATTATTTATTTAATATTTTAATAATTTGTATGATAATTTTTTTATATCCACTCAATATTTTAATAATTTTTATAATAAATATCATAATAATTTTTTTATTCTCTCTTTATTTATCAATAAAATAAAATATTTTAAAAATAATATTATTTTATTTAAAATATTAATCAAAAATATTTTTTATAAAAAATAAATAATCAAATGATATTATTTTAAAAAAAAATTAAATAACCTATTTAATTTAATGTAAGTAACCATGATATTTTTATCACATCAATATATCTGCAAAATAATTAATCTAAGCAAATTATGTACTTCATGCTATTTAATTATAGAATATTGAAAAAATCATTTTTATTATCACTACAAAAATATATAATTTTATTATTTTATTATTATACTTAATTACATTTTAATTTTCTAATAATCATTAGTAAAATAATTTTGATGTGATTTTATCGAGTACTGTTGAGGCTTATACAATAAAAAAGTTATCACGTAAACCGATCGTTATCCAATCAAACAATATAAACAAAGGAGAACCAAATAAAAAACCAATCTTTAAACCTAATCATGTCGATAATAATAACAAAAAATAAATACGAGCAAAGAAAATAATAAATCAACACATAAAATTTAATATGATTAGTCTTTAAAATAATGAAACTTACATCTATAATACAAGTATCCATGTAATATTTCACTATGAATTAAATAAGATTACAAACTATACTACTCGATAACATTACAATCATTAACTCTTATAATCTTACAAGCATTACCCAATTTATTCAAGTCTCAAAAACACTCTTAAGATATAATTTGCTCTCACTCAACATGAATTCTAGAACAATAAGGGTGTTTATACACAATCCTTTGGTTTTTTTTATCAAAAAATCTCTCATTTTTATTAACATTAATAAAAAAATCTTTAAAATAATATTATTTACCTTTATTTGACTCTTATTCTAATTTAAAGAATAAAACAACATAAACAACCTAATTTAAATTTTTTTAGAAAAATTTATGATATTAGTCTTATTTTTATTTTACTAAATTATAATATAAATATATTTTGATATTTATAAGTATGAAATTAGGATAAATTTTTGTTAATAAAAAAAATTAAAAAAAAGGAAAAAAAGAAAAGAAAAAAGAGTTCTATATTCCGTCAATATTCTGTTTTCTCCTTAATGAACTGTTATTTCAAAAGTAAAAGTAGTAGTAAGTGGGCTTACGATCTAAATAAAGTTGCGTCTATAAAGGCCATCTTTGTTTATGGGGTGTTCAAACTTTTAGAACGTTCCTTGTGGGCCTTTCCTCTGCATTCTTAATTTCAAGGGCTTTCTTACGTAACCAAAATGTATCTAAAACTAATTTATCAACAAACCTCTAAAGTCTAAATCTATTTTGCATAGACGTTTAACAAAAATAATCATAATAATCTTCTCTTATGCGACCTCTGTGACACTTGGAATAATATTGGTCTTGAACAATGATCTTAATTTATTAATGTTTCTTATTCTTTAGAGTGCTTGACCATAAGTGGGACTTTAGGCTTATTTTTCGGATAAAAATATGTGGAGATAAATAACACTTTCAATACAACATTTTGTATGTGCTAATTTTTCATGGTATAAAAATTCAGAAGTGAGTCTCACCTATTATGTGTGTGAGAACGAGCACATAAAACATTGGTATTGTATAATTTTCACCCAACTCCATTTATTTTGATTTTTTTTTTTACATCAAGCGTTATTGTATGAATTATGTGTTAAACAATCAATAAAATGATTAATTATATTTTTATAATTATTGACTTTATGCACCATAGATGTGGATTATTGTGTTTTGTATATAAAATTTCTAATTTTAATATTTTGTTAAAAATTGTTAAAAAAAACTAACTATTAAACTTGTGGAATGATCATCAATTATATTTTTATACATATATATTAATAAGTGTTTAAAAGTATCATATTATGAGATCCGAAAAATAAAGATCAAGATACCAACTAATACATGAAATGTGTGATTTAAAAAAATACAAAGCTAGTAATTGTTTTATATGACCTTTTTTTTTATCAACTGCCCTTTCATGTCCTCTTTAAATCATGTTATATTTGACAAGCAATGTAAGTTATTTGAAGTAAGACTTGGAAAATAAATAAAAAACATATTATTTACATGATTGACTCTGATGAATAATAAATTCAGAATGTATTAACCCAAAATAATGGGCAAAATGAATAACGTGCATTACTTTGGATCGCCTCCTCTAATGTACACAAGTTTTTATATATATATATTTTTTTAATTCTTATTTAATTTTATTTGAAGAAAGACTCGTAGTCATGAAAACGAAAGATATCTTGAAGAATATGAGTTGGGACTTAAGATTGGTATGCCCAACCAACCTTTGCAACTTGCTAGACACAAATTAGGTTCAATGAAAAAGTCACACAATTTGAAGTTGGTTCTTTAGGATCTATTTGCGGACGTACTCTTTTATAGTTAAGCACTAAATTAGGCTAACCATTTACACAAACATTAAAGTTAATAAAAACCCATTAAGATCGGTGCTAATAACTATTAGCATCACCAAGGATATCCATAGATTAAATCTAATTTTTTTATATATATATATATATATAATTATAAACGGTATTAATATTTTAATTAATTGTACACAAAATATTTATTGATAGGCTTAATATTTTCTTTATTTTTATAAAATTGAAGTTTCATATTTTTAAAATATGTAAATTTTAATCCTTGATGATAGCACATGGGTTTAGCTTGATGTTGACAAAGAGAAGGCTTTTCTATATGCCTGCTGCTGTCTCTTTTAATCTTAATAGAATAACTTTTAATTAATAATTAGTACCTTATTATAAAGCAAAGCAGAGTACTTAAATACTATTTTATGGCCCTAAAAGTTCTTATCTTAGGGCCTTTGAAGTTGAAGCATCATGGATTTTTCTGTAAACTTGAGTAGAATAATTTGTTTAGTTTTAGGAATATGCCTCTAAGATCCTGAGTTTACTTCAATAACATTTCTATAAAAACTGTTGTATTCTATGTAGTCTATACTAATCTTAATCATTTTTCTAATCATAGACTTAATAACTTCTATAGTTCTATGTGTGTACGTTGTTTTTATTTTATATTTTAAATTATCATTTCTATTATTTCATGTTGTTTTTGCATCATAAGTCTTATCCCAGTTGGTGGTCAAGTCCACCAATTAAACACAGGAGACTTTTACTGGTTGTAGTTGCTTTTCGCTATTTTTGTCTTTTTAAAGATAATAAAATTATTTTTATTAAATAAATAAAATATTATAAGGATGAAATTCAGAAGTAGAATTAAAACCTAATGAGTTATACTAGTTGAAGCAAAATTAAATCTTAATTAATTTCAATTGAGAACTTATTAACATATAGAAATTTATATTTTTCTTTCCTTTCTTTTTCCATTTTATATATTTAATTATTAATATGTCTGCTTGGTTTTTAAGATATTCGAAAATTCCTCTTACTAGAACGCCTCGGTATCAATATTCTTATGAGTGTCGTTACTTTTTTTTTGTTTTATCTATTTTTTAGAAGAAGAAAATTAAACTTAAACATGAATTAATTTAAAGAAAAATGCATTTAACCCAAGTCCATGTGTTATACTCCCATTGGGCAGTGATCAGCTAACATCCTAATTTAACCATCAAGAATATTCAAAGAAATATGCTCCCTCCTATTAAATATGAATTATATATTCATTTCATAAATGTAATTAAAAATATTTATATTTATCTAATTCTATCAATTTATATATGTGAATATGCAATGTTATTTTAAAAATAAAAAGAAATCATAGTCTATTATAATTGCTCAAATCATAAAATCTAGTTACCAAATCTATTGCTTTTTAAAGAGAAAGAAATTTGAGAATCAAAATAGAAAATTTATTGAAAATTATAGCTATTATGATCCTACTAACCTCATAATTAACATAAAATGATGAATTAGAATTTTATTCACATATATTATGTATGTGTCGTGTAGATAATGTCGCACATTTTTTGTGTTCCACGTATGTAAAAAGAGTATTTTTAGTATGATTTTTTTCATTTATAATTAATTGATATATTAATACTATTATTTATGATAAATAATTTTTTTACTATAAAAATTAATATTTTAATATAAATAGATAGAAGCTTATTAAAATAAATTAATACATATGAAGACCGATAATAATTTGAATCATTTACTCTTGTAGTTTGCTTCTAAGAAAAGAATTGAAGAATATCAAAATCAAATTTTGAATATTTTAGTGTATCATTCTTTCTGTGTCTTTTCATTTTTTTTAATTTTAATCTTTATTTTAACTTCACCTAAATAATACTATTTTAATGTTAAATAATAATATTTTATTGTAAATTTTATTTAAATTTAATTTTTTTGTCATTATATGCTTCTTTTATGATAAGAAACATGATAAAAAAGGGTTTTTTATTATAAAAGATTAATAGTCACTTGAAATCTAACTTGATTTTAGTAATCTTTTTTCAATAAATTATTGAACGCTTTTTTATGTCAGATAATTATTACTTAATATAATATGGCCTATTTTTTAATATTTAATTAATTATCACCTAATATCAAGTTAATTTTTTTTAAAAAATATTAGAGTGTGGAAAAGGCTTCTAACTGTGACATACTCAAAATTGTTTATAGTAAACTAAGTACTTGGTCCTGTTCAAGAAGGGTAATTATTTTCTATATTGCTCATGAAATTAAGACCCAAATCTTAATTTTTGTTGCCAAAGATGGGGAAAATGGAAATAAAAACTAGATAGGGGCAAAAACGAAAATGAAAAGTCCCAAAGAAAAAAGATTCGATCACATAATCAAGATAATAAGAAACGTTATACAAATATTGTATTTATGGACCCCTTTGTTGTCCTGATTAGTTTCTAGTACCCATTTGTTTTTTATTTTTTACTTTCATCCTTCTAAAGCAAACCTTGATGTAGTCATTTAACATTTATAGCAACTTCTTAATCGGCATGAGTCTGGATTTGACAAACCAATTCACCAAATTGGGCCAATCTAGTACGGTTCAAGAAGTAATTATGTTCCATCTTCTGTGTGTTGGTAGGTAAGCTAACATTATAGTTGAAGTTATTATATATTTAGGGAATAAATCTACAATAAAACTCTAGAAATATATTGATGGGAATAAAAAAATAAATAAATAATAATTATTTAGATATTGTTAGAAATAAGTTAGAATTTTAAAATTTGGACTATATATTTGTTAAGATTTTATATATTTAATAATTACGTATTTAGATTTGAAATTTAATTTGAAATTAATAATTAAGGTTTAATTTGTTGTCAGACAAATCATATAAATAAGACGTGATTTTATATTTATTTGAAGACTAAAATATGAATTAAATATTTTTTCATATGACTCTCCCTAAATTCTCTATCTTTTCTTAACGCTAAATTCTTACATATCTCTCTCTCTCTCTCTCTCTCTCTCTCTCTCTCTCTCTCTCTCTCTCTCTCTCCCTCTCTCTCTCTCTCTCTCTCTATATATATATATATATATATATATTTGTAATATTTAAGGTATTGCATAGTATCAAATCACTTGAGTGTTGTATTTGAGTTTGATAACACATTAATTTTCATAAAATCATGATTGATTTTTAAGAATAATGTTATTTTATAATTAATTCCTTTCGTAGCGTCATGCTAATGTCATATTTCATCAGACATCTCTATGAGGAGAAATTTCCACTTAAATCTTACGAACATTATGGTTTTGTAATTATAATTTAGGAAAAAAAAAACATAATTAGTAAAAAGAAAAAGAAGAAGATGGTTTTGTGGTTATTTCTCTACCCTTAGTACACGGTCTAGTCAATTAGATCGTCAACTCTAGTCAACATTTAATTTGATTGAATGTATATAAATGTTCTCCTTTCATATTTACCGACATAAATATAGAAATATGGCCCTATGGGTGATATAATATTTTCCTATTTTTTTATAAATTTAAATATATAATTTTTTTTAAATTGATCTATTTCAATTATTTTATTTTAAACACTTTAATCACTTCTAATTAATTTTAATTTTTTTATGTATTTTTTGTTTAAGAAAGTTAATTTGAATCAAATTAAATAATACTAACAAGTTATTATATATTTGAAGAAAAAAATATTTAAAAAGTTAAAAATTAAAATCATCAAAATTAAATTGAAGTAATTATTTTTTTTATAAATATAATAAAAGTGTCTATATATAAATGACATGAGTGACATACAAATGCAACATTTTGAATGCACATTTATATTAATATTTTTGTTTTTTTAAATAAATACAGAACTAAAATTCCATTACAAAAGTGGTACTATTAAAAAGAAAAAAAAAATAGTCTTAATTACTGTAATAACCGGAGTTCGAATCCAAATACATCCAAATGGCTAATGCATATGAGACATTAATTAGATTCAAAAACTATGTCTCAAGGGACATAATATAAAAATTATGGAAGAGTTTGTTGCTGGTTACCTTACAATTTGTAAATAAAATGTTATATATTTTAAGGTCAAGTGATCTGCAATAACATAATTAAACCTTTTAATTTTGTGTAGAGCAACTTCTTACAAGTTACAAGGAAAATAAATAAAATATATTGTGATGTTAAATATAAGAAGTAAATTAATAAGATTCTAGGAATTATTCCATTGATAATTAAAAAAAAATGATGGCAGATATATGGTATAAAAATAGTAATTCAACGATGAAATTTCTTATAACGGAGATCGTAATATAATTAATGGGCTAATTACGTTATAATAAACTATATTAATTAGACTTGTAAAAGATGCTATAAGAATTATTCCATTGTGATAATATTCAGTAAATTTAAGAATTAAAAGAAATCGGTATAATTTATTCCCTAATAATCGTTAAGTAGAATGGCAAATTATCATTATGCGTAAAATGGTTTTGTTTAGGTAATTATAAATTTATATATTTTTATCATTAAAAATTTTTAAATTAATTTATTTGTATCCTTTAATCATAGATTAAAAATTGTATCATTTAATTTATTAGTTTTATAAGAACGATCAATAAAAATAAATGTTATTATTTCAATGATTTTTTTTATATGAAATGATTAAACGCGATTAAAATATAAATTTTTAATAATAATAAAGTTACAATTAATATGAAAAAATCCACAAAATATTGGTTTTTAATATTTATTGAATTCCATTATTATAATTTAATTTTTAATAAAATTAAAAAATATACTTAAATAATTTTTTGTTTAAATTTTATTATTGTTAATTTTTTAAAAAGCAATTTTATATTATATTTTAATTTTATTTTTGTTAAAAATTCATATTTTAATCACTTTTATAAAATAATTAGATAATTTAATTTCTGTTGATTATTTTTACAAAATTAAAGTACTCATATTTTATAACATTTTATTTAATTTATAAAATAATTAATAATAAATTATAATCATATCATAACTGTATTCTTAATATATTTATATCATATTGGCACGTTACTACATCAGAGTTTACGATCCTAAGTTCCTAACAATGGTGTTAAACCTTTTTTTACTGGGTTAGGTAACATATTGGAAATATTGTATTTCTTTCTTTGCCATGATTTGATCAACACACGACAGGAACACTAAGTGGCAATCTGATTGATTATAATTATTGAATAACAAAATATTTTTCTTTTAATAAAGATAAAAACAACACACAAATGAAAGTGATGAAAATATATTCCATTATACAACCAAAAAAAAAAAAAAAAACTAGCTGACTTTTAAAAATATTGATACAATTATGTAATTTCTTGATCCATTACTCATTGGCAATGTAGGACTTTTAATCTTTTTTGAACAAAGTAATTTTTTTTAAATAACTGAAGCAAAATAAAATATTTAAAATAATAATAATAATAATATTGTCACGTCAATTAAGAAGTTGCCAAGAAGGTCACCTGAAGGAATGTAAACCAAACATTTTTTTTTAAATATATATATATATATATATATATATATATATATATATATATATATATATATATATATAATGTAGAATATTATAGACTATATATAGACCTAATTAATGCACTAATCTCATTGCCAATAGACAATACAGCTTTTCTTTTTGACCAATTGGTGATTACTAACATGGAATTTGACTTGGTTTAGTAATGAGACATTCATGTTTGACCAATCTCATACTACTTATATGACTTGCTTTGTACATAATAATTGAACTGTTATAATCCGGAGGAATCTTTCTTTGTTTTTAATTAAGCTATGTTCGATCTCCTTTTTTGTTTTTGCAATTGCTTCTTTAATTTATTTATTTTGTTCTCCATGTGGGATTTGCTTTCAAACAATCAAATGATCATAACAATAACAATTCCCTGGTGTGTGTTTACACTTTACACTTCGCATTTGTAAACATTCAAATTACGGATAAGACATGGTACCATTGGGATGATTATCTTGCATTAATGAAATTCAACCTATATTAATATATATAATATATATTTTTAATAATAATGATTAAATTATATTTTATTTTTATATTTTACTTAAAAACATGTAATAAATAGTTAAAAATAAAAATTATTAACATTTTAAATAATATAATAAAGTAAAAATTAAGTAAATATTTAATTTTTAAAAAATCAAATATTTTTCTAAATAAATGTTACTGAATAAAAAGGGTGATTAATCTATGTAAAATTACTATATATTTATAACTTAAATGATGATTATCATCAAAATATATCTAGAATTATTATAATTATTAACATAAATTCTCTTCATCCATTCCTAATTGGAATAGATCATAATTATTGTGCGGTCCCATTATTAATAGTTATTATTAGATTAAATTAATAATTTATTTATATTATATAAGAAAAAATCAATTTTAATTTATTTTTAATTTTTTACTTTCAATTTATTTATTTTTTATTTGTGAATTTTTTTAATAAAAGTTTGAGAATAATGTAAATGTGTAATGGGTTTATGGAAAAAAAACTCTTTAACTTATTTGAAATCTAATTAATGTCTCGTATCGAAAAAACCAATTACATAAAATAAAATAAATAAATGTGGTAATTTTGAATTAAATAAATAGAGAAAAGACCCACAACAAAAAATTGGTAAAAAAAACTCTCTAACTTATTTGAGTTGCTTCAATATTCTCCTCCTTTATTTTCGATTAAATATTGTTGATATAATTCTAATTTGAAATGGAAGGATAAGTTATCTGGCAAATAAGATAATCAGGTTGCTCTTGTTTTCTTTATCCAGTAATAAGTATTTGTGTTTCTTTTTAAATAATTATAGTAATTTTTTATTTTATTAGTCTAAAATATCATATTATTTAAAAATAATGAAATTAAATAATGAGCACTACAATGTTAACTATGATTAATTAATTAATTAATCAATTAATTTCATTCATATTGGATTTGTTTGCTCTAATTTCTTATTCTACACTCACATATGAAAATTTGAGAAGAAAAAAAAAAGAGATCTAGGAGATAAAGGAATCGAATAAATTTCAAGTTTGATGGACGACAGATCATTAATTAGTCTTTAACTCTTCAATTAAGCCAACAAACACTAAAAATAACAAGATCTAATTGTTGATAATTAGAAAGAGTCAAAACTAAAACATCCAATAAGGGACCAAAATTCGAAGAGCCTTAAATCCTAAACTTTATCTAGACAAATTAATTAAGTACTTAATTACATGGAATTCAAGGGCAGCCTCCACCGAGGAAGCCAAAAAGTTATCCCATTTCCTCTTAATTGTCTTCACATGGATTCCAACCCAAAATTCTTCATGTTTGCCAGGTGTCCACTTTTATTAAATTATTAAACTAATAAATCGGTTAATTAAAATTTATTTTATAATGAAAACAATAATAAAATAATAATCTAACACTATATCTAATTGATTAGAGATAAAATTATTACTTGTTCAAAGATTAATAATATCTTCAAATTTTAGAGAAATTATTAGTTAATTCTGAATCAATACTTGAAATTGTTAAAAATTAACCAATAATTTATTCAAATTTAGTCTCTCATAAAAGTGGGAAAAAAAACTTTAAAGATTATAAATTAACTCACACCCATTTACATTAAAGGGTATAATAAATTAGGAACCTACTACGTCTTTTAAGTACCAATTATAGGTTACGTCATTGCGACAAATCAATTGATTTCTTTATATCATATTTTTATATACTTATATTTATTATTATTATTATTTATTTATTTTATTATTTTGTATAATGCTAATAACTTATTTTAATATGGTTTACACAAATGGAGTTTTTGATTTGTACAGTCTAACGGCAGCCAAGGAACAGCAAGCAAATTGGCCTCCACATGGGGATGTGCATAGAATATCAATATTGAATAGACCCACCAATTATGTATACCAACTTCTCTTTAGTATTGAAATTGAAATTGAATTAATAATTAATGTTATTTAATGAATTAATTGTTGTCTTTATAGTAGTATATAGTGACAATAGTACAAAGCATTCCAGGTTTAATGGCGTTGGTGGGGCAAATACATAGCATGTAGCTTTAAGGGACTGTTGAATGTGGATCAAAATGAATCTGTCTGAGGTCACGAGGGTTTGGATTTGATTGCAAACAGCCATTTTACTATTTATTATTTCCTTTTTTATAATACAAATTATACGAAAATAATAACATTAAATTTTATAATAACAAAAATAATATATACTAATAAATATTTAATTAATTAAAATTTAACATTAAACAAACTTAAATAGTAAAATTAAATTTAAATAGAATCTAATTTAACTTTATTTTATGTGAAATGTTTGAAGTGTTATTTTTTTTATAGTAATAATATATAGTTGAATATAAATGTATTATTTTCTGTGGTTAAATTTTTTAAAAATATGTTATAAATATTTGTTAATGAAACTTGATTTAAATCGAAACTATATTAATCTACTTGATTGAGGTTGTGACACTTCAAACCCCTAATGACACAAGTCATAAATTGCAAATATGAGAAGAATACTGTTATATATCATAAATTATTCTATTTATTTCAAGCAATATGACCTTTTATATATGGTCGGTCAGTAAATGTGTTATATGGTGGAACTCAATTACTAAAAAATGGGAGCCACCTATAATAAATGACTAATTAATGCATGATAAATGGGTTTAATTGTGTCTCAACGTGATACACAACACATATTTCATATTTTGCAAAGGAAATCAGAGATTTTAAGTGTATAGTACGATGCTTCAACAATTTAAAATCGTACATACCTTAATCACCGAAATAACAGATCAAATAATATTCATCATTAAAGTGATTTGAAATCATAGAATTGAGCCTTATTACAAATATTTACGCATACATTTTTCAAATAAAAATATATATAACATACCATAAACTTCATATTGATGTGAAAGGCCACTAAAAATTATTTGGAAGAAAAAAACCTTGCTCTCTTCTAAAAAAACCCAATGTTATATCATTATAGATAAATGTTAGGAGGATCCTATAATTAATATAAAAATAACACTTATGTTTGTAAAAGTTTAATTTTATTGTTATTAAAAAATAATTACTTAAAGACAAAGTAAATTTTTTTTTATAGCATTAGATAAAAATTATTTTAACTTGAATAAAATGTATCGAAAAAATTGAATAAAAAAAACATAAAAATGATTATTTCTCTTTATACAATCACTTTTTATAACAATATAATTAAATTATCACAAAAAATAAATATAAAACTTAAGTGTTATTTTTATAATAGGTATAAACCCCCTGCAGTCAGTATTCTCCAAAAATAAAAATAAAAAAGTGAAATAAGATGAAGATGATGATGATAATATATTCCATATAAAAATCATGGCTTTAAAAAAAATGTGGTACAAAGTAAGAATACATAATAAAATAGGTATAAAAAAATTATTTTACCAAACGGTAAATATATTGAGTAAGGATGTTAGAGTTACACATTAATTTTGTAAGATTTTAAATAGTTAAATTTATTATATTTCTTTTGAAATGAAAAATATGATACTAATGGCATTATAAACTTAAAAAATGATTAGGCATAAAAAAAAACTACAATTTTTGAATTAGCTCTCTAAATATTATATGATGTAGTTTATATAGAAATCTTAGGGTAATATTCACCCTTTTATTTCGAGTTGTAAATTTAAGAATATTTTATTTGGAAATATGAGGTAACACATAATTATGTTAATCCGAATTTCTTTCAATTTGAACAACAGTTTCATATTTCCTCACAAATCATAAGAATAATTCTATTGCCTAATTATTTTTCCTATTTAATTAAACATAGTGATTTTATTTACTTACGCGAATACTTATTTTTATCAAACATTATTTGATGCTATTAAAATATATAATTTAAAATGAAAAGATAAAGTTTTATATACCAAAAGCACAAAATATACTTTCATATATTTAAAGTAGTGTAAGACTATTGTGATGCACAAAGAAACTATCTTCGGGTCCAATATAATTATTTTTAAGTAAAATTAGGAATAATAGACTCAATTTTTTCTTATAATAATCTTTTTATACCTGACAATATATTAATACTTTTTTAAGTATTTATATTGATGAAACTTTATTGAAGTTGCAGTGCAAACGTGCAAGTGGAATGAGCTTCCTTAAAGAAGCACAATCTTAATTCAATTAATAAAAATATAAAAAAATGATTCGTACAATTATATATAACATACATTTTATTTAAGCGCTTAAGTATATGTTTCTACATATATAACATACATTTTAATTTTTTAAAAATTTAAAATTGTTAGAAAATAATTTAATTTTTATATATGAATCTTAACACTATTTCATATTTAATAAACCTCTTAATTTTGTTTTTTTAACACTCTACTTAAAATAATCACTTGTTTTCGATAATATAAGACCTATAAAATAAAATTAGACAAAATATAAATGAAATAGAAGTTAAAAAAAAGTATAGAGTTATCAAATAAAAAAAAAATTAGATTCCCCAATATATTTTATTTGTTCCTTTTAATAAAAAGAGGGTATTGTAAAGTTCTTCTTGTGAGAGTAGTTGTAATTTTTTTAATAATTGTATTATTTATATGTAAAATGATATTCGAATTTTAGTTATTTTATATGTTAAAGTAAATAACATATCATCCAGTGTGTTGTTACAAAACTTTCAGTGATACAAATGATTCGGTTAAAATTATCGTCGTCTTTTTTTGGGTTTTTTTGTTTTTTTTCCTATTGGTTAAAGTCATGCTTGCGTAACCTAACTTGGACACATTTATTATAATATTTAATAAAGACATTAAACAAAAACAAAGTAGCCCTTGAAAAGAGGCAAAGGCCACCGGTAGAGATAATTAACCTAATAAACATATTTATTACCATAAAGCAAATTAGGTTCCATTAATTTATAAAAGTAACTAGTGGAATTGTACAGATGTCGGGCAATAAAGTTGCCTGTAAGAAATCAACCTCGTGCCCTAATTTACAATAAAAAAATGTTTTTTTTTTAAAATTCTATAAATGCATCAATTTATATATATGATACAATCTAAGCAAATGTTTTTTTTTTTTTTTTTTAGCGCATGTTGAGCTCTTAAGCCAAGAAGGGTAGTTTCAACTCGCAATAAAGAATTCTTGGAAAATCGAAACTCTCTGATTAATACGTAGAACCCAAATACAAGTTGTGTGATATTTAACTCCCCACACAAATTAAAAATCTCTAAAATAATATAAAAAAGTTAATTAAATCCTTCTTAATAAATAATTATACAATTATTTTATAATTTTATATCTAATTAATAACTATATATATATATGTGTGTCAATTACGAACACACAAAACGTTCTTATGATTGGTTTGTACTTACCCTTAAGACAAACACACAAAACGTTCTTATGATTGGTTTATACTTGCTCATTTTTCGATGTTATCAAATTAAAAATTACGGGGGAAACGGTGGTTTATTTATTAATCAGTATTTATACGCTAATTGATTGTTACTTCACAGACTTATGAATAATATTCTTTAATAATTTGACTTTTTGATGTAAAATAACACATTTTAATTAAAAATTATTGTAAATGAGATATAATTTAATGACATAAAATTTATTTAAATATATAAAAAAATATAAATTTTGAGGCTAAATTACAAATACGTAATTAATATAATTATTAAAAAGATATAATTTATTAAATTATAATTTTATAATATTCTAAAATTAAAGAATAATTATTTGTTTTGTTAGTTGTAGGAATGCTTACAATGAGTTATAATTTAACTATATAAAGCTAATTTTAAGCATGTAAAAAAGTTTGGATTTTGATTCTAAATTACAAATGCCTAATTAGTATAATTATTTAAAAAACATATAATTTCATTATATTATAACTATACAATATTCTAATACTAATGAATAATTATTTACTTGTACTTAAACAGCATGAATGCTTATGCAGTGTCACCATATTTGGTTGCTATGGTATTGTGAAAAAATTACAAATATTTTTATATTTTTTAGTACAATAATACAGAATAAATTAAAAAATATTAAACTATTAATAAGAAAATTTATTCATCTCATACCAATTAAGAATACTTTAAAATATTTTATTTCTTTACTTTTTTTATTAAATATATTTTTCATTTGGAAATAAAGAAAGTTTTATTTTTTTAATTAAGTTTATTTTATTTATAATTTTATAGATTTTATTTATAATTTAATCATAATAATAATAATATTTCGATTGAAATTAATCATAGTAATTCGACTAATTCCTTTCTATCATGCACAATATTTACTACTACCCAATAAATATGGTTAGTGAAAAAAAAAAATATGATGACCTGGACTAGCCAATTTGCACGATAGTGTATATCCACACCTACTCCGATCCAAACATGCGAGGTGGTATTTCATTGTCAATTCATTGAATAGTTATTACTATTTTTTTTTTAATGAAAGATTTGTTTTGATTTTTTTTTTTTAAGTAATTTTTTAATTAAAGATATTTGATAACAATTTGAATTTTTATATTTTTTATAAATCACTATAAATATTTATAAATATTTAAAAATATATAATTTAAAATTTTATTTAATATTTTACATAGTGTACAGTATCATGATATATATATATGAAACAAAGGGTTAAAAACTTAAAACTTTTAAATAATAACAAAAAAAAAATCAATAAATATAAAACATTATTAAACAATTTGTATAAAATTTATAATTTTTTTGAAAATAATTAAGTAAAAATTATTATCAAATGTATTGATGATTATTTTTATAAAAAAATATTAATTTTAAAATCAATTATTTAATTAAAAATTAAAATCGTTATTGAATATGACATAAGTGATTCAAAAATAGAGTTTAAAGGATTATAACATATCTTATATTAAAAGATAAAGTTGGTCATTAACAATTTTGATTAGATCTAAGAAACATCAATTATTATCGAGTTAAAAAAATTAACTTATAATAATTTAATTTTATCTTCTAAGTTGGAAATTAATTAAATATTGTATTATAATTTAGTAGGTAATATTAATATAATATTTCAAATTTTTTTATTTTATATTGATTTAAATTAGTATGATAATTTTTTACTTAAATATAATTTATTGTGATGTTATAATTTTTTTTTTACTTTCATTGCAATTCAAAAATTAAAGATTATTTAAGCCATTAAAATTTAAATTATATTAAAAATTTATCATATTATTAATTAAAAAAATAAAAATTCAAATTAATGTTTTTTAATCATCGTGTTTTTTTTGTTGCTAAACTTAATCATCCTGAATTTAATAGAATATTAATATATACTTTAGAATGTAAGTATATCTTTTATATGGTTTAATACAAGGGTTTTTATATTAAAATACAGTAAATTTATTTTTAAAATATCAAGAAGCAAACTAGAACTTGCACACTAAATAGACATGGAATTACCATGACTCTCGTATTTCTATAAATTATTGAATGAAATTAATTAAAAAATAATAATAAATTCTTAACTCTTAACTAAATCAATGAACTTACAATACACTATGTAGTCCATCAAGTCTGAAATGGGGTGACTGACTAGCTACTAATATATTATCTACTTTTACTTAAAAAGAAAAGAAAAAAATTGATTATATAGTTTTTTCATAATTATAATTATTTGACTGTAAAATAAGATATTATTTTATAGAACAAAAATTGTAAGATTATATATAAATTTAGCACTAATTATAATTACGAATCTAAACTGTATTGAATACTTTATTTAATTTATCTTGAATTTTAATTATAAAAATATGTATATAAGCTTTTTCTTTAGTATTAAATTAAGTTTTTTTAATTTTTAAAATAAATTAAATATTTATTCAAATAAGTTTTTATAATGAAATTATTTTAATATGTAAATATTATTTTAAATATAAATTATTTTATTAAAATATGATATAGTTTTTATTTTTTCTTATTTTACAAAATACAATTAATATATAATATTTATTTTAACATTTTTATTGAATAAAATTATAAATATTTTTTATTTTTTAAAATATAAATTAATTAATTCATGAAATGTTCGGTTCAACTTTCTCTTATAAAATTTAAATAAAATAAATTAAATTATAACTGAGTCGAATATAAGTAAATTAAATTTAAATTATAACATATTATCAACAAGTAACAAAGTAAAAAAATAATATCAATAAGGGGGATCACACAAAGGGGAAAGTGTGGAATGCAAATATTTTTTTCCCCCTAATCTGTTTGGCAGTGCGAAAGGCATCTTAAGATTTGGTGTTCACACAATCAAATATTCATTCTAGGAGGGGGGGGACTTGCTTAAGGGGCTAAAGATGCAAAGAAAGAAATACAAAATTCTCATTATTTTAACTAAAAGATTTTTAAAAATTGATTTTTTAAAAAATAAATACTCTGTCTTATAATTAATTTAATGTTCTATGAATTCTAAAAATAAAAATACTATCATAACATTAATAAAATCTGTATGATTACTCTAAATAAATCCATCTCTTCTTTTTTAACATTTTTCTATTTGTTCTTCCATTTTTACCTTTAACATTTTTCAATTTATTCTTCAATTATACATTTTAATGTTTAAGTAGCTCTTTATCGTTTAATTAATGTAGATGAATTAAAAATAAATAAAGAATGAAATCAAAATATACAAAAGTTTTCAAAATTATTTATGTACTTGATAGTTCATACCAATAAACTATGAGATTCATTTACGGACATGTGTTTAACACTCTCATCATATCTAGTGGCAAAAAAATATTAATTAGTGTTGAATTAAATTAATACAGTAAATACTATTAATTAACGTAAGGAGAAAAAAAAAAAAACAAAAAAAAAAATATTAAGAGTGAATGAAATTAAACTATACAATTTTTTTTTTCCAATTACTATTATATTTGCAATATTAAGTGACATGAGTGCTAGTCATATATAGTTAAAAGTAGAAATGATAATAAAAATAATTTATTATGTTATTATATTTAGTTTAATTGTTAATTTATAACGAAATATAAAATATTTTATCAATAATAAACATCCTTATTTTTTTACACACTTATTAGATATACAATTTGTCGGTTAAATTTGTTTTTCAAACTCACTATTTCACTTTTTTTTTTTCAACTTACCATTCTACTATTTTCTTCTCTCTCCTTCCTTAATTCCCTTCTCTCCCCTTCTTTAATTCTCACCTCAATTTTTTATCTCTTTTCTTATTTTTTAAAAGAAAAAACAAATACCCATATTTATCAATTTTTAATAAATAATAATTTATTTTTATTATAAATAAAAATAATTTATATCTATATAATAAAAAATATATAATTTATAACAAATAACTTATCAAAATTTTATTATAAAATAATAATAATAAATTATAAAATTTTAAATTATTAAAAACTTTATTAAATAGTTACAATAATTTTTATGAAAAATTATTGATATTTTAAAAAAATAAAAATAAATTACATTGTAACACATATCTATAATATTATTATAATTTTAATTATTACTAAGATAACAAATATTTATTAATAATAATTTTATTTAAGTAGTAAAATATAATTAATTAGATATAATTTATATATTTTATTATTATATTATTAATAATAAATAATATTATATTAGATAATATTTTTACTTAAACTTTGTTATATAATGTTTTATGTTTGTATTGTATCTTGTATAAATTTGGATATAGAGGTTTCACAGTTTTTTTATAATTTAATTATTTTTATGAATGTTATTTTTTATATTATAATTATTTATTAAATATAATTATATTTATTATTATTAATAATAATGTATTATATTATTTATGTATTATCAAAAAGTATATTATTTTCAATATGCATAAATTTATATTTATTTTATATAAAATAAATTATTTTTTAAAATAAAATTTTAATATATGATATGATAAAAGAGATTTATGTATTTAAAATTAATTATAAATTTATAAAATGTTAATATTTTATTATGTTTATAATAATTATATGTTGTAAAATAGGGTTGAAATGTTTTATTTTTTAAATAAAATTGATCAAAAATATAGGATTTAAAATTGAAGGTTATATTTAAACTATTTTAAACTAAAACACAAATAAGACTATTTTTAAACTATTTAATAAAAAATGACCAAACAAAAGTCATTAAAATAATCTATTTTCTTCACGTATTTTTATTATTTTATTTTAATTAAAATAAAAAAATTAGTTCTAGTGTTATTTTATTTATAATTTTATAAAATTTATTTTTATTATTTTAGTTAAATAAATATAATAATATCTTTATTAAGTTTTTATTATACAAAAAACGATTTAAATGACGATGAATAAATACTTTTTCTTTAGTGGCATTTACCGGTAATTACCAAAGCATTTGGTCAAAATTAAATCGTAATGTCCCTCAACAACAAATGAAAATGAAATAAAAAATAAAAGGAATTAAAATTCACAAAATTCTGCCGGGTTAACTCGAGCCAACCTTGTTGCCTGTTTCGAAGCAGACAACGAAAGGGACGGCGAGTAACGGAGCTCCCTTTTCGCTTAACGGACGTCGTTCCATCCATTGCACTCATCCCTATGCGCCGTACGCTTCATCCAATTATTGACAGGTGACAACTGAGAACCCGCAGCCGTAAATGAACGGCGTCTAATTGCCGTGGTCCCTCTCGGTCCCTCTTTCCGCTGCCAATTCCGTTAGCTTAACTCCTTTCTCTAGTTAATCCTAACTATGGTTAGGTCAAGTTCGTACAATTAGACCGCAAGAGAGAGAGAGTTGAATTAAAGCAACAAAGTCGCGTATAATAGGACGCGCGCAAAGCGGTTTCAGAGATTCTATGTAACGGCGTTTTCCCCTGGATTCCAGAGACAAAGAGGAAGAGAGAGAGAGAGAGCCAAGGAGGTGGGTTTGTAACGGTTGTAGACAAAGTGACAAAGTGTGGGTTTTGCGTTACGATTATTGATCGAGATCGTTACAGAGAGTGTGAAAAATGTGTGAAAAAAGTTGTTATAATGGTGCTAGAATCGAAAAGTTGGGAGCTTTCTGATTAATTAGTCATTATTAGTGCTGTTATTGTTGTTGATTATATGTATATAATCAATTGGGAAAATAAGAGAGAGTAAACACAAAAAAGTGAGAGATATAGAGACAGAGCAAGAGTGGAACAGAGAGTTGTTGAGCTTGTTTTGATTTGCTATTTCTGGGTGTTATTTAATATTGGAGGGAGATTCAATGATGGCGAATCGTGGTGGGTCGTTTTCAAAGCCTAATGGTTCGAGTCGAGGTAGAGCTGAGCCTTTGATTTCTCTCATTTTCTCCGATTTGCTTGATTTTCTTGGAAAGTTTAACCGGTTCACTTGATATTTATAGGGGATGATTTGTATCCGGAGCTATGGAGGGCTTGTGCTGGTCCACTCGTTGACATTCCTCGGCCTGACGAGAGGGTCTACTATTTTCCTCAGGGACATATGGAACAATTAAGCGTATGTTTGATATGTTATCCCTCTGTTTTCAGATCGGTCTTTCTTGTTTTTTGGATTATGTTTTCTAGGAAATTATTGCTCAAATGAATATGAATGAGGGTTTGTTTACTGGGCTTTGAGTGTTAGAATCTGAGTTTCAGTTTTAGTTTGGATGTTTTCTTAATCAACTCCAATTTTTAATTAGTTCGTTATGCGTTTGATTTTGTGCAGTTAGAAGCGTCAACGAATCAGGAGTTGAATCAAAGGATTCCTATACTTAATCTTCCCCCAAAAATTCTTTGTCGTATTATTAACGTTCAGTTATTGGTATTTTATCTTTCTAACCTTTCTCTTCGATGTTTAGTTTTCCCCTTATATTCTGTTTGGTTGCCGAGAAAAGTGATTTGCCTTGGATTTGATGATCTATTTGACTATTTCAAAGTGTTGAAGTTGTTGGAAATTAGCTGGAATTATTGGTTGTATACTTGTACTGGGCTCCATTTAATACAGGACTAGCTTGTAGTTGCTGTAATTCGAAGTTATCTCAAGGTACTTATCTTGCCTTTTGATATTTGTAGGCTGAGCAAGAAACTGATGAGGTTTATGCACAAATTACTTTAGTTCCAGAACCAAAGGTAAGAGAGAAATTATGTTCTTGTTGATTTGTACAGCTTTCAAACTTTGGTATCCTATGATCTCTTCTAAAAATTTAGTTTTTTTTCTTTTTATTTTTTTTCCATTGTTTCAAAACATCTTTAGCAACCTGAGCCTACAAGTCCTGACCCCAGCCATCCTGAGCATTCAAGACCCACAGTTCACTCATTTTGTAAGGTTTTAACTGCTTCTGATACTAGCACTCATGGTGGATTTTCTGTATTGAGAAAGCATGCCACAGAATGCCTTCCTCCACTGGTAGTGTGTCTTGTACTTTTTTTTACCCCATTTACTTGTATTGTTGATTCCATAGTTTTTTAAATGATTTTCAATTTTGCATCTTTGTCAGGACATGACCCAGGCTACCCCGACTCAGGAGTTAGTTACCAGGGATCTTCATGGTTATGAGTGGCGATTTAAACATATTTTCAGAGGTGATGTAATTTTTATATTGAAGAGGAGATTTTATCATGAATTTATACCTGTTAGTAATCCTTCAACCCGATCCCGTGGACTCATTTTTCAGTGTTATACCTTGAAATTGGCAGGTCAACCAAGGAGGCATCTACTTACAACAGGTTGGAGTACCTTCGTCACTTCTAAGAGACTAGTTGCTGGGGACACCTTTATCTTTCTTAGGTGTGGTTTCTGGCTTTGCACACGCTAGTTGTGTCACACATTCAATTGAGTAATTTTTCAATTCACATATGGTGCATGGTGATTCACTGATTTGTATGTCCATAGATAAACCTCTGATCTACTTAAGATTTCATTATTCAGAGGGGAAACTGGTGAGTTACGTGTTGGTGTTAGGCGTTTTGCTCGTCAGCAAAGCAACATGCCATCGTCAGTTATTTCAAGTCAAAGCATGCACCTAGGAGTGCTTGCTACTGCATCTCATGCTGTTGCAACCCAAACCCTCTTTATAGTTTATTACAAACCTAGGTACAAGATTCTTGAATCCTTTCCTTTGAATTTGATGCCTTGGTTGAATTATTCCTGCTGGGCTTTTAAAAATATTTTTATTTGTTCTTGATTATAACGACATTCAGGGCAAGCCAGTTCATTGTTAGCTTGAATAAGTATTTGGAGGCTGTCAACAATAAGTTTACAGTTGGTATGAGATTCAAGCTGAGGTTCGAGGGAGAGGACGCTCCAGAGAGAAGGTATTAGAGCAGCTAGAGCTCCAATACATGATTTCCTCAATTAAGCTGGTGTGAGAACTAGTATTTTGTTGAATATTCTTACTTACCTTCTCTGTGAATCAGGTTTTCAGGCACAATTGTTGGTGTTGATGATATTTCTACTCAATGGGTAGGTTCAGAATGGCGATCGTTGAAGGTAAATAATCTCTTGTAGATCCGAGTTCTTTCTCTTCCCCTTTGGCACTTTTTCTTGGGTCCCTTTGCTTTAAAAATCTAGATCAATATCTTTTATCCAATGCATAGGTCCAATGGGATGAAGCTGCATCAAGTTTACAACCAGAAAGAGTTTCTCCATGGGAGATAGAACCCTTTGTTGCTCCTGTACCTGCAAGTCTGACTGCGCCTGGTGCAGTAAAGAACAAAAGACATCGACAATTGACTGAAATCCCATCTATTGGTAAGTGCCTTGTTCAATCTTGGTAAATTTCTTGTTTTATGGACTAAAACATAACATAGTTATAGTACTAACTCTTTTTTTTATGTGATTTAGATGTTACACATTCAGCCATGTCATCTGCTCGGAATCCTGGCTTTGTTCATTCTAGGGATAAAGCTCAAGTGAATGGTGTTACTGACGACAGAAGTGAAAACCTAGCTGTGTGGCAAAAACAGCAGACCGATATGGTGAGCAATTGTAACTCTGTTCCAAGGACTCTAAATGAAGTTTGCTTGCTCTCTTCTCCCAATGGAAGTTCCCAACATATATTTCAAGATACAACAGAAGAATCTAAAAGTGCATTTCCATGGCCTGACTTATCTGGGTCTTTGACCGGAAACCTGTCAAAGTTGGAAAATGACCCAAACTTGGATCAAGCTGATAAAGTGAAGAAACTTAAGATATTTGGTTTCTACCTGACTAATCATTCCTCAATTTCCACTCATGTGGAGAAGTCAGCCCCACAACCTACAAATGCTTCTAATGGAACCCATGAATTGCAAGCTAGCATTTTGTCAGCAGCAGAGTCAGATCAGAAATCTGACCTTTCAAAGGTTTCTAAAGAAAGGATATCAGGATATTCAACGATGTCACTGAAAGAATCCCAGAACAAGCAGCTTTGCTCAAATTCTGCCAGAAGTCGCACAAAGGTGGTGAAAGTGGAATGTTATTTATAATGATAGTTTATTAGCATACGATGTTTTGTTGTCTCACGACTCAATATCTGAATTTATTCATTTTTATTGGTGCCTGGGGCATACAAAAAAGGTTCAAATGCAGGGTATGGCCGTTGGTCGGGCTGTGGACTTGTCGATGTTAGATGGATATGATAAACTCATAGATGAATTGGAAGAGATGTTTGGCATCAAGGGCGAACTACATATACGCAACAAATGGGAGATTGTCTTTACTGATGACGAAGGGGATATGATGCTTGTGGGAGATGACCCGTGGTTGTAAGTATTGTTTGTTTACTTATACTAGACCAAAAAAGTTGTCTTTTCTTCCCAATCATTAAAAAAAGGTTCTTACAAAAAAATAAAACCATTATCCACTTAAAAGATTGATTGCAACCACACTTGAAAAAAAAAATCCAAACTAAGACCAAGCTCGAGCTTGCTCATTTAGACAAAAAAAAGTTGTCTACATATATATATATATATAGTTTGTTGGTTCTTATCATGTGAATGTTACTATAGGGATTTCTGCAAAATGGCGAAAAGGATATTTATATGTTCGAGCCAGGACGTGAAGAAGATGAACTCAGGGACTAAACTTAATACGACTTCACTAGAAGGTGATGGGAATGTATTAAGCTCAGATTCTACAGAAAATTGAAACATCTTACCTTTATTTTCTTTCATGTTCGTTCTTTTATAATTTTCCTTGTCGGCCACATCTTGTGGTGTATTGTGGTGTATGTTGTTTACGGAGGAAGGCTTTGTTGTTATTTTAGTGAAGAATGAACAGAAAAGCTTGAAGGGAAAAGGAGATTTGAGTATTAATTCATATATAGCTCTTTTTTAGGGCAAAGTATAGATTTAACTAAGAACTAAAAGGTCAGGTGGTAGGATTAGGATCTGTGAAATATCATCATCATCATCATCATCATCATCATCATATCCCATTTGTATTTGTAGCGGGTTGACAATTGTGTAGGGGTGAGTTCTAAGCTCCTGATCTTTGTTTAAGTTGTTTCTTTGTAAAGAGTTTGTTTATGAGTTTGGTGGCCAATGAGTAAAACATGTCATTTGATCTTTCCTCAATTTATTTTTCTTGTATTGAAACCAGTAAAATACTATTATAGAGAGAAGTCAAGTACAAATAATTACAGAAGAGAATAATAGGTTAAAGCTCTTCTATCCTCTGTAAAGATGAAGAAACCCAAATTCTGTCGTGTATTTCTTAATCCCATACAAAATTAAAAAAAATGTATCTAAGCAATAAGGTATTTATCGGACACCACAATACATTTGGAAAAAACGATACATGTTTTTCACATACGCCAATTGTACAACATCTAAAAGAGAAATAATGCTTATTCAAGAGCAAATTAGGAAGCCTATGAACTAACATAAAGCTTAACGTTCATATAATATAACAGTGCTGCGTGCCTTAATGCAGGTGAGTGATTCTTCTCAGTAGTGAACGATATTCGAGGGATTTGGGGTCACTGAGGTCATGTAACTTTAATAATTATATGTTATGATAATGGAAAGATTTATATGAGTTTTATTATTCTTATAATTTAATAAAAATATCTATTAAATCCAATTTTTCAAGAATAAGTATTTTTTTTGTTGTTGATAAAATTAGAAATCTCTACTATTTAAATTAAAGAAATAAAAAAAAACTGTAACGGTGAACTGCTCCCCTCTCCCCTCTCCATGTTAATCGGATTTTTTTTTTTTTTGGGAATAAAATTGTTAGCCAACAAAAAATACTGTATAACTAGAAGTAGAAACAACGAAATTATGCAGAAACACAATTGGAACTAGGAAGTTTATGCTTTTGTAGTAGAAATAGAGAGCTATCTCATAAAACGTTAAATATTTGTCATTCAGGTAGGTCATTTAACGTCTAATAGAAGCTACGGTCACCCCGCTCTCATGTTCCTGTGACACTCTTGTTTATTTTGGATATGGTAATTTATTAATTTCAGTGATATTTAAACATTTAAAAGTAATTTTTTAAAAAAGTTATATATTTGGTCAAAAATATATGTTGCACTGCAATTTATGATTTATACTGTTAGAAGTAGGATGTTTGTGGATCGAAACCGTTAAGTTTATGCTCATTCGATCCGATTTGAACATCCGATTCGATTAAAACATCCTAATTCGTAACCGATTCAATCAACTTTTACATCCGATCAATCCGATCCGTAAAATATTCGGATAACATCCGATAAATCCGATCAATAAACTTAATTAATTATATTTTTGAATTAAAAAATTAAATTTTTACATAAATCATAACATAAAATCATTTTAATTAAAAAAACCTTAAAAAATAAAATAAAAAGATTAAAATAAGACTAAAATGTTCAAACCTATATAAAACAAAAATAATACAATTAAGTAAATAACGATGTCGATTATAATAGTTATTTTAATAAATTTAACAATTCATTCAAACAATAAACAAAAAGATAGTTCACAATAATCTAAAGCTAAATTAATTTGATCATTTCACTTTTTAACATCCATTGACCATCTTAAAAATAATCTTGTCTTGAATCTTGAGAACAATAGCAAAAAACTTCAATTGTCATCACTTATTAGCCATAATTTGTAAAATATTAGTAAATTGATAACTAAATATATATAAAATAATATATGAAATACATATGAAATAAAATAATAATATATCGTACTCAATCAAGGGTTATATCCTTAATGTCTCTCAACATATCTACAAAATAGAAGATAATAGAAAGTGATGAGAATATTAAATCATAAGAGAATGATATCAATTACTAATGAAAATTAAAATAATATTACCTATTTCAATTGCTTCAATATCATCAAGGGAATCACGAATGTTAATTATTGGTAATAATCGAATCCAATTCTGAGTACAAATAAGTGCTTGGACAGTTTTTGGGGACAATGAGCTTCTAAAAGAATCAATAACCCTCCCCTCGTAGAAAATGCAGACTCAGAAGCTACAGTTGATATAGGCGTAGCTAAAACATCTTTGGCAATCTTGGAAAGAACCTTGTATCTAGATGAGTTCACCTTCCACCAACTTAAAAGATTAAAAGACGCATCATCCACATCCTTACATGTCTCACCCAAATATTTATCTATTTCAGTTTGGTTGTTTGTCTTTTTTGCATCTTTGACACGTTTTTTATAACGATCCATCCACAGTGAAAATGAATTAATGCTACAACTATCCACTTCTTATGTATCTAAAGGTTGTGAGCATGTAGCTTGGACATTTGTAGAATACAAAACTAAATACTGATCAAACATATTATTCAAAGTTTGTTTAAATTTTTTCATCATATGACCAACCATAATATCATTTTCGTCACACAAAAGATCTAAACAAATTTTCAAACCTTGTTCATTACGTCTTGGATCAAGAAAAGTTGTAATAAATAAAAAATCATTCATCTTATCTACACCTCCTCAATATTTATTAAACTTTGTTATCATTTCTTTTGTCATTTTGCTTAACAAAAAATCTGTATTTTCACACCAGAAACTCAATTGGTTATGTATGAAACAAATTTGATCCAAAAATAAATTTGAAGTAACATAAATAGAACCAGAAAACCTCAATGTTGTATCATAAAATATTTTCAAAAACCTCACAAATATGTGAGCATTAGACCAATCAAACATATCAGGAGTTTTGCAGCTATCATTTCCAATGTTGAACTCTTGTTTAAATATCACATCATCTTCTTCTAAACGCTCAAAAGCATTCTGAAATCTTATTGTAGCTTCTAACATTAAATAGGTGGAATTCCACCTTGTTACTACATCTAAACATAAAAGTTTATTAGTATCAATCTTCTCTTGCTCCGTACAATCCTTAAATTTTAACAACCTTGAAGGTGAACCTTTGACATATTTCACAACTTCTCTTATCTTACTTATGCTTGAATCATGTTCTTTCAAGCCCTCTTTGACAACCAAATTTAGAATATGAGTTGCACACCTCATATGCATATGTTGACCATCTAGTATTGCACCACCCCAATTGTTCACTTTTTTACGCAAGTAAGAAACTAATGTATTATTTGAGCTAGCATTATCCACAGTAATAGTAAATATCTTATCAATTCCCCAATCTAACAAGCATTGCTCAATTGCTTTCTCAAGGATATCACCTTTATGACTAGAAACTACACAAAAATTTAAGATTCTTTTTTTGGAGTTTCCAATTCTCATCGATGAAGTGAGCAATGAGACACATATAATTCAAATTTTGAGTAGAAGTCCATGTGTGAGTGGTTAAACAAACTCTTTGAAATGATTTAGAGAAAAATTCTTTTAATTTATCCTTTTCCTTTAAGAAAAGACTCAAGCAATCTCGTGCAATAGTGGTACGAGAAGAAACTTGGAACCTTAGTTCCAAAACTCTACTATACTTCTTAAATCCTTCATTCTCAACATGACTAAATAACAATTCATCAACTATAATCATTTATGTAAGTGCAAGCCTACAAGCCTCAATACTAAATGTATGTGCAACAAGTACACCTTCTTTATTGTTTGTGACATTTTTAAAAGCTAAAGTTTTTTGCTTCTTCTCATATCTACCAGGAAATAATTTACATTGCATAGCAATATGAGCATTTAAGTTTGATGTACTAGACTTGATGGATACATACACATACTCCCTTGAACAATATTTACATCTTGCCTTGCGATCTAAGCCTTCACTCACTATATCAAAATGTTTTCAGGCAGAAGATGGAGGTTTAGAAAATTTTCGCTTACCTTTTCCATCATAGCTATCTATAGAAGGTTCAGGTTTGTCATTCAATGCTAGATCTTTAGTTTCTGATGGAGAATTTTGTGGATTTTTATATTGATTTTCAACATCATGGGTAACGCTTGCACTTCCGGTGGTTGCAAGTGGACTATCCGTAGTAGAGGTATTTTTTCCATCTAAGATAAAGTGAGACACAATCAACTTAATGCAATAAACACATTATGTAGAAAAATAGTTGTTATAATGTAAAGAAGCATATTTACAACCAAAGTAATACAATTTCCCATATCTCATAGAAAAACAATATAAATAATGAAAAGCAAAAGTAGAACCAGATATGACACAAGGAACAAGACAGTAGATGTTAACAAATCACAACCATCTATTTACTTTAAAATCAAAAACATAATTCATCATAAACTTTTGAATTATCAAAAGCTTTGAATGCCATGAATGAAACAAATCTACACTTAGACAAACAAATCATCATGTTCCTCCTATAGATAAACAAGAGTAGACTAATGTCAATCTCAATTTTAGCAGCAAACTTCATACTGATATAACATAGTAAACAGAACAAAAAGAATAAGTATATACGAGTTAATAAATTAGCTGTTAAAATATTTATGATTTTTTCAATAAAAATATAGGATTTTCAAAAGAGCTAATCTTTAGGGTCAAACATTGTGAACTACGTAGTTTTCTAAGAAATATCATAGTAATAAAAGGGCAAAATACGATGCAACTAATATCGATGTAAATCAAGATCATGAATTTTAATTTTAAAAATGAGAAGAAGAAAAATAGTTAGTTAGGTACGATCTGATAGACTTGGCTGGTTTATTATATTGGTATTCAGCATGAAACACAGAATTGGTAAAATAAAAAAGACTTGTCAAAATTGAGTAGCAAGAAATTAGCCCCTGAACAACATGGGATGGATTCAAAATTCATGCAATAGATCATCAAATCGTAATTTAGTTAGGGAAATGTTGTTTTGTGTAAAAAAATTTAATTGTTATTATTATCACAATAATACATAAATTGGGTTAAAGATAAAGTAACATATCTTTTATAAAACTTTTTTTATTTTTTAAAGATTTTTATACAACTTTTTTTCTAGACTCCAAACTCTCACACAAAAATACTTAAAAATTATTGATTTAATAATGTTTCTGTTCCTCACCGTAAGACGTGTGAATTGGTCTATTCAATGATCAATGTACATTACTGATAAATAAATAAAAACTATCAATAATGCACATTTTGTGTGAGTAGGGAGCAACAACGGTAGCAGCGAGTAGTGAACGGCAGGGAGCAGGGAGCGACAGCGAGCAGTGAACGACAACGAGCAGTGAGCAACGGCGACAACAGAGAAGCAGAGAAGAAGGAGCAACAGTGAAGCAGAGAATCACAAGCAGCAACAGCAGAGAAGTAGAGAATCCTTCTGAAACTAGCAATGAAGGAAGGGAGGGAGAGAGAGAGAGAGATGGAGGCAGTGAGGCAGTTGGAAAAATAGATTAGATTAAGAATAGATATATGACTAAGGTTAGGTTAGGTTAGAATAATAATTAGGTTTATTAATTTATTATATATATATATTTAAATATTATATATATATATATATATTTAATTTAATAAATATATATATAATTAATTTTGATCGGATCGAATGAATCGTAGTGAAATCTACCATCCGATCAGCACTTAACGGATGGAAAAAATTTCCATCCGATCCGACTATCGGATTAGATCGGATCAAATGAAAAATCAACGGATTGGATCAGATCGGATGATCGGATTTTTTGTACCCCTTAGTTAAAAACAACCATAAAAAAAAGCTTGGGAACTCTGCCAAAAATTCAAAAAAAAAACCGATTATTATCCTCCAAAACAAAATAATATAAACAATTTACAAACTTCACTCTCTAAGAAGCACTAAAAATGCTTCTTTCCGTTCAAGTAATTCAATTCCAATTCACTACATGTTGTCCATGGTAGTTGAGTTTACACTCATCGCATCTCCAAATAGAGATTTTTTGTTTCATTTTTTTTTATTTAAATAGTAGAAATTAAAAAAATACTCGATTTTGAAAAAGTTGATTTAATGGACTATTTTATTAAATTACATAATGCACTTAAATCTTTACAGTACCAGTGTGTATTATCACTAAAATCACAAGATATTTGTGACTCTAAACCCATATTCCTTGTAAAAATAATAATATTTAACAGTAAAGTATATTTAAAATGAAAATAATTATTTAATTGATTGTTTAGGTTCCTTGTTGTAGGGTTTGAAAAAAAAATTGTGTTAATAACAAATTGAAAAGCTTGAAAAACTAATAGTTAATAAGTAACTGTAGCTTCAATTACAAATTAGAAAGCTCCACAGCTAAGATGATGTTCTTCAAAGCCTCTTAATTTGAACCTCGGAACAATCGGCTTCAAGACCCTTTCATTGACACAATTCCTACTCTTTATGATGTAATCGATTCCATCAAGTAACCAGAGCCCTTTTTTCTGCAATTAAACAGAGAAAGTTAATAAGCCACTTCCACGTTCACCTGACAAAGTATGGGATGCTTAAAGGACGGCGAGACCCAGTCCAGGATATTATAAAACTACGAAATCATACATCTCAACGGTCGATATGTCCGAGTGGTTAAGGAGACAGACTTGAAATCTGTTGGGCTTCGCCCGCGCAGGTTCGAACCCTGCTGTCGACGAATTTTAGCCATTGATGTTTTATTTTTCCTCCATTGATGTTTTATTTTCCTCCATTGATGTTTTATTTTCCTCCATTGATGTTTTATTTGATCAAATATTGTGTACTGAATTAACTTGAATGTTTAGTTTCACTCAAACCTCGAATACTTGGTGAAAAAGTTATAACGAGTCTTATAATTACGTTTTGATTCAATTATATAAGTGTATATTTTAAATCTATTGATTTTTATTTTTGATTAACTAAATTTTGATTTATATAATGATTAAATTAGATAAATATTTAATCAAAATTCAATTACAATATATCAATAAAAATAAAGAATATTTTTGTCAAAAATGTATAAAAATCAAGTGAAAAGAGCTTATATATGATTTTTAATTAATATAAATTTATATTAACATATAAATTTCATAATAACACAATTTTATAGTAATATCAAATAAGCGTATAAATTTCACATCCTTCGAATATTATTGTCAATACATTTATACCTATTCGGGTTCTCACCAGCAAAAAAGCATTGCTCAAAAATTGGTCTATGCTGCCAATACAAGCATGAACACTTAAAACTAGTAAAGCCTTGTTATTACAACTTCTCAAAATTTGATCTCAGGCTAGCTATTAATTAGGATGTGTTTGGATGTGGATAACAACTGATTGTGGCTGGCTAGGCCTAGTCCTAGGGCTCCTCTCATTCTCTCTACTTTCTTCTTCTTCTTCTTCTTCTTCTTGTTCCAGTGGAGGGTAAGGCATGGCAGGTGGTGGGGGATGATTACCAATTTTGATTGTGGAAATGATTGAGCATCTACATAGTGGACATGTTGTGTTGTTGTGTAGCCAATGGTATATACATTCAATATGAAACACGTGTTTGCATGATGGTACTTGTAGTAGCTCCTCTTTCATTTCAAAGTCTCCCAAGCAAACACAACATCTACTCAATACATCACAATTGGTTTTATTTTGTTAGCCTTAAAAATGTCATAATTGATTTCATGACTCATGAAATACATTTTGTATTTACCCAAAAAAAAAAGCAAACAAAGCATAGCAAATTTATCATGTGATTTTGGACTATGAAATGTAGAGAAATGATCTTGTGCCTATCATTCAGAGGTGACATTACATTACACCAATAATTGTGTGACACGTTATCCAATCAAGTGACATGGTGTATATGATGATGGGCACCAAATCATTCCTAGTGTAATGTAGTAGCAAATAAGAAAAACATGGGTATGAAAGTTTAGTATTAGGGATGGACTAGCAAAAAAGGAAGCAAGGAACAGGCTGTGGAACCTTTGGTACCACAAAGCAAGATGGTCGATATTACAACAGGAGAAAATGCTTTTTTGGGAGGAATCTTAAAAAGTTAGTGCACACAAGTTATCATAACCACCAAATTGTCATTTATCATATATTCTACTTTATCAATCTCCAACTCATAACCCCTTTTCAGGAAAAAAAGAAAAAAAAAAGAGAGAGAGGTGGTTATGATAGATTCTGATGTCCCACGTGTGAAAGAAATTGCTAACTTGTTTTAGTCCATAAGTTTATCTTGGAAAAGCATGACTAGATGATCTTGAAGGCTTCCTAAGATGTCCTTATCTGTTGAAAAAAGGTCTTCATTAATTTACTTTTGAAATTTAATCAACTTTTCTTAGCTATACCACATGTATTATTTGTCTTTTCAATTTCAAACGATGTGATATAACACACACCACTACTATTTATGCACAAGTAGGGCACTTTTGTTTATGATTCTATAGTAATGCCTAGATAACAAAGACTAGGATATCAAAACATACATCTTTTGAAGTATACTTTCAAAAATGAATTGTAAAACTGAAAAATTAATAGCTTACTGGGAATCCTTTTTCTTTAGCTCTTCATCAAATAAAACTATTGCAAGCTTATCTTTAATCTCCTCCTTCAAATCCACCTGACAACGCTATTGCATTAACACCAAGACAAATACAGAATCAATCAAGTAATTCAAATACTAACAAATAATATTTAAGTCACATATTCAAAAATGTTAACTATATATATTATTTTTAAGAAGAATGTCACGATAGAATTTATAAAAACGGTGAGTGCTCACTGAGGATTTTTGTTTACTTTTTGAAATTAAAATACTCGTCTAAAAAAAATGAAAAAACCATTATATTGAGAGAGAGAGAGAAAGAGCTCACTGAGGAAACATATAGAGTAGCTTGACGAGATATTCTAGGAAGAATAGGATTTGTTGGAGATGAAAGAGAGGAAGCTCTTCTCTTAAGGTAGAACAAGTAAAACAACAAGAAGAGAATGATGGAGAAAAGGATAGGAATTGAGAATATGAAAGCTTGATAAAGTTTAAGTTGGAGAGCTTGAGGATAAATGTGAGAAGGGTTTGAAGACTTAGGATCATCCATTACTCTAAAACTTTTACAAACTTCAGATGACTATCTATTTTTATGGAGCTGAAAAGCTTTGGAGAGGATTTTAGGAGTCATACAAAGGCCTGCCTTGTTTCATCCTTATGTAAAGAAGACTAGTGGTGGGTTCTGTTTTCTTAAAACAGAGTAGATATCACTTTGCCTAGAAAAAGACAAAGATACAGAAGAGATGGTATATTTATGGGGACAATTTATATTAACAATTTCTTTTAAGTTTCAATTACCAATACCATTTTTTCAGGTTTTTGAAACATCAAAATAAAACCTACTAACTTTAAAAAATAACAATTATATTCTTTATTGTTTGGTGGGTTATTTGTAATAAAATCAATAAAAGTTATGAAACCTAAGGGAATATATTGTAATAAAATAATAATAGGAGTGTAATTGCATATTTTAAAAATATTTTTGCAGTTTTGAAAAATTTCAAGAGATTCTATTGTAAATTTCTCTTCTTTTAATATTAAATATTGGAAAGTGAAACTTGAAAAAAGAATATAGTTATCTGTTACATTAAACAGAAAGAGATTTTGTTTTGGATGGCTGTTAACAAGAAAATCTTAAATTTATGTTACCTTTTAAGTTTTTTTTTTCACCTTGATTTTTATTCTAAGAGAGGCACTTAATGATTGATTTTAAATTAGGGAAAGAACACACACTTATAATTCAGCTTTGTTATTAAAAATAGAAGCAATCAATAAGCCTTAGATCAAATTAACATGATGGTATATATTCTTTTTCTTTTATCCTTTTCCAATGATGGGACAAACTCATGTTCCTCCACTAACTATATACTCTCATGCCTATCACTCAAGTCCTTTTATCCTCAATTTCCAAGCATCTAAACATCATTGTACATAATTTCAGTGCTAAGATCAAAATACTGAGCCTCAATTATGTCACTTGTATGGTAAGTATTAGCAAATTATGATTTTGAGTGGTTGGTTTAGCAACAAAAGATAGAAAATATTTAGTCTATATAAATGGTAGAAAATTTCATTGTTAGGGATATCTTGCTTGAGGTTTGGCCAACAAAAAGAAAAGAAAAGAAAAGAAAAAGAGAGTGTATATCTTGCTTGTGGACAAAATTTATTTTAATAGCCCAATAAATTAACAAGTAACAACTTCTCAATCCACCTGACAATCGATCTTGTGATTAATAATATGTTACCTCATATTCTATTGGAGTTGAGTAGTTTGAATTCTTTAGTGAGTGTGTATTTTAAATAGAATGCACCCTTTGAAAAATAAATTTCCTATTCCAATACCATCACGGATTTGAAAGTGTTGATTAATATAGGATTTTTCTTTGTTTTCCTTCACCTAAATTTGTGTAAATGGAAAAGACTCGCATCTTCCGTCGTTTCTTAGTACAGGGGTGAAGGGACTATAAATAAAGTGAGCTAGCAAAGTTGTTGTAAAGGTTTTTTTTTTTTTTTTTTTGGTTTTGTTTGTTCGTTAATATATTAATCAAAGGAGTTATGCCTTCAGAACATATTAACTAATATAAAAAATAGCACAAGATTCTTTATTTATTGTAAAAATAATATTTATATCTTGTATTTTTTTTAACAATTTAGTTTTATTATTATGAAAAAAATTTAAAATATTGATTAATTTTTAGATTAGTCATTTTTTATAACAACATAATTAAATTATTATAAAAAATAAATATAAATTTAAATATCACTTTTAAAATAAATATAAATAATTTTTTACTTAAATAATATTGTTACCAGCTTTAGAGTTAAGTTTATTATTTTTTGAGTTTATCTTTTGTGCATTAAAAGATATAAGAAGTATATATACTATAATTCCATTAATCAGCGTAAAGTAATTTAGAAAATTATTCAAAATAACTATTCTAAAACTCATATTAAGAAAAGAATTTAAAGTGAACTTATTAGGTTAGTCACTTTTTTATAACAATAGAATTAAATTATTATAAAAAAATAAATATAAAATCTAAGTATTAATCTTAAAATAAATATAGGATCTTTGTAGTAATTTTTTACTTAAATACTATTGTTATGAGCTTTAGAGTTAAATTTATTATTTTTTAGTTTATCCTTTGTGCTTTAAAAGATAGAAGAAGGATATATACTATAATTCCATTAATTAGTTAAAGTAATTTAAAAATTTATTCAAAGTAACACTTCTAAACCTCATATTAACAAAAATAGTACTCTTACATTAAATTGAGAGGCATATGAATAATTTTAGTAAAAAGAAAAAGAAATATGAATTAGTATTAAAAATATTATTTTTATTGATATAAATTTTAAGGTTATTAGTTTTATTATTATGAGTAAGTTTGATTGTTAGTACTTTTTGGAACAATGCGCTAATGAAAAGAATTTGAGAGTTGAGGTATACTTTCATCTTGAAACCAGTTAAACAACTACTACACCCCCAAAAATTAAGTGATTTTTATTAACTATTTGTAATTGTTTTCCAAAGCTATGCTTGATTTATCAACAAGTGATTATGTATAATTTTAAAGTCAAGTTAAGAAAATTGATGCCAAAAGTGCAGAGAATATGATGGCGTTTTGAATACGAACTCTCTCTTTAATTTGGCCACTTAATCAAATAAGGGAGGAAAAAAATAATCTTGGTCTACAGGATTTAAAAGACTTTTGTTATTTTATTTATTTTTTAATTATTTAACATTTCTTTTGCGATCCTATAAGTGCCTACTGTCATATTTGACCTCCTTTCTAATCCTTATTCTTGATGAATTTTGATTTATTTTGTCCCTTACTTAAGCTGAGTAGATCATACTGTTGTTGGTGGATCATGAAGAAGACTATTTTCTCACTCTCATATAATAGGAACTGAGTTCATATCTCAATAACAAAACTTAAAATATTTTTTTTTATCAAACGATACTCGAATTGAAAAATATCATATCTTTACTAATATATTAAAAGCGCGGTTACAGATTCTATAGCTTGCAAAAAGTGCTGATGTTCTATGTGTGCCACACACTTATGCTTTATTATTGTTATAATCCAAGGAGAGGCTACACTAACATTCCTAGTAAATTCTTGAGCTTCTGTGGATTCTGTTTGTATTGACTATGAAAATAACTCCTATCACTCTCAGGTCAGGTGGTAGTTATAATATAGTAAACAATATAAAGATTTGCTCACTTGCCTTGGGCTAGATGCTGTCACCACAAGCCTTCAATTGTATCAATGATCTCTTAAAAGGATTGACATATGATTCACTCATCTTATGCATATTTATTAATATTATTGATAAATGGATGGTGAGTAACCTTTGTTAGAGGACCCCAAAAATATCATTCGCACTCAGTTTATGTCAATAAAGCTTAAGTCAAAAGAGCTGGTTTTACTGTCATAATCGTTTTTACAAAATCTCGAAAGTAAAAATAAATTTTCAATCAACCTAATTCACAAACAAAATTCCAAAGAAACACTTGCTCTATCAACTTGATGAAGGAATTCTGCATAATCTCCAAAGCTGACCCAATCTTTAAAATCCATAAAATCACAATGAGAGATCAGTACGAGTCTTTTTAGTAGACACTAATATGCATGTTTTGGCAGGTAACCAGGTAGTCCAACCGAGGACCTCTTAGTAAGGACAAGTTGTACAATGCTGTACATATCACCCCGCTGAAGGACGATCTATGTCAGCATGCTCGGGAACGATCTGTCAGAATGATCTAGGACGATTTACGTGACCCTGCTCGGGGACGATCTACATCACCATGCTCAATGGTATCTTGGGGATTATCCCATTTCGTATTGGGTTAGGTCACCCCGTTGAAGTGTAGGTCGTCCCATGTTAAAAAAGTGAATCCCTCTAAACCTGTTAATCCGTACAATACTTATTCTGACACATGACAAACTCTGATCTCACTTAGGGCAGTGGGTCGCTTTCACTATTTTGTCGGTTCTTGTCTTGCCTATCAACTAAAGACACGTGCATGTAATCTTGCCTCTACATACCCTCTTGTATTCATCTGTTTTTAAAGGATCTGAACTCTCATTACTAAAACCCTAGTGTACAGAATCTCTCTAAACAGTGCTTATGAGCATTTTCTCAGTAATCAAAGAACAAAATAGAGCTCAAAATAAAAGAGAAACAAAGAGTTTTATAGATGCAAAATCCAATTATGTTAGATCCATTTCAGGTAGAATATTTCTACTAATTGTGCTTCTATTAACAGTAATCCAACTATTTTACAGAAACAAATGGAGTCAAATTAACAGGGGAATCTAATTAGACCCATAGGATATGATTTTACAGGCACATGAAACTTATCTTTCTAAAGATCCTTTCTCTCTGAAGCAAGAAAAATGAATGAATCAATATTTCCTTTTCTTGATCTTGAAAGTCATTGATCGAATTACATTGTCGTCTGCTTTGAGCGTCTCCTCAAGAACTCCAATAGATTCAGGCTTAGTGAAGTAGGTAAAAAGAAGGTAGATACCATCCAAGTAAGTATTAGTTTCACCAGCTTTGTTTTTCTTCTTGATGCTATAAGCTAGTGGGATCACTCCTCTATTGAATACCTCAACATACATGCCTCCACCAGCAACAAGCAACTGTAAAATGGATCAACACATTCAATTTCAAATCATGCTTAATTGTAACGATCGCTCATGAACATGTTAATTTTCATAAATTACCCCAACATCCATCAAGCAATAGCTTTTTATTTCATTTTTTTGTTTGATCATTATAATCATAGTCTAGTATAAGTGTATAACAGATGCTTGCAACCTAGTATAGATAACTACTTTACTGCTTCAAGTCACAGTTCGATCCAAATACACTTTTTATTTTTTAAGTTCACCCCAATAAATTTTTTCTTACCGATTCAAGTGACAAGTTAAAACTACACAAATATCATTTGATCTATAAAAAGAAGAAGAAGTAATACTACAATTGACGACCATCCAATTCTCAATTCAAATGTTTATAATATCCTACTGATTGCAATCAGTGGAAAAAGAAGATCACATTCCCAGCAGTTCAAATTGTAGCTACAATGAGCAAAATTACATGTGTGTCTCACAAAAGTTGAAGCTGGGGCAAAAAGATAGTTATCAAAGACGAATAAAACGATCCAAAATTTCAGTAGGTAAGACTTAAGAGAAGCATTTACATTGAAAACTTAAGAACAGAAGGATCAAATATAGAGTTGTGGCAAACAAGGCACACAGCATATCTAAAACTGCATGATCATTAATTATTATTTTCAATACTATGGAGATTTCCATCACAAAAGTCATATGTATATGTATATGGTCAAGCAAACAAACGGAGAAGGGAAGGAAGAATAAAGAAAAATATAAAATTTACCTCCTCGTACTTCTGGGTAAGCGCAAGTCTCTCATCTTCGGACATGTCGGGCCTCAGAACAGCCATGGTCTCGTAGGGTCGGAGCCCTGGTGGGCACTGCCGCTCCTCTTTATCCTCAAGGAAAGTCAAGCCAGGCACAGATAAAGATGGAGGGTCACCTTCTGACCCAAATCCTCCTTCGAAAAGAGACCCTGAAAATTCTAACGTCCGGGCCGTCACAGATAGGCCAGTATTGATTCTCGCCAACCTAAGACAGGGTTTTGATTTTGTTGTGAAAGGCCTAAGCTCGTGAGTAAAAGGTGGAAATGGGAACGATGATGAAAAATGACAAAGCGATTTTCGAAAAAATGAGGGCTTTGTTGACGAAGATAAAGCACGAGAGCTGAGAGTGGAGGTGAATGTCGAGGACGCCATTGCTATTTGCTAAGCTCCGGTTTTTGAAAACAGGGTCCTTTATCGAGTTGTGTACCTTATTTTAGAAAATGTAAATAAATTTTTTGTATTTATCAAGGTATAATAAAAATATATTTTTTTAAATGTATAATTTAATTTAAAATAACTATTTATGAAAATAAAAATAATATTAATATTTTAGATTGAAGATATCTTTATTTATGTAATTATCGGTTAACAACATTAACTTTATAATTATTTATGAAAATAAAAACAGTAATAATTTTTTGAGATTTAAGATATCTTTATTTATGTAATTATCGGTTAACAACATTAACTTTATAATTATTTATGAAAATAAAAACAATACTAATTTTTTGAGATTTAAGATATTTTTATTTATGTCTATTAACTACATTAATTTTTTATTTAATGATATATATATTTTTTATCGTTTTGATATCAAATTATAGCTAGTTTTGTTAAGATATTATTTATTTTTATAAATTATTATTTAAAAATAAACCTTTAAATTTTTTATTAAAAAGATATTTTAACTTTATATTTCTCTTATATTTATTCCAATACAAACTTTTGTTTAGTTTCTTTACTTTCATTTATTTATTTATTAATTTTATAAATATTATAAATAAATATTTAATAATTCAAGATTCTTAATTGACTTAAAATAATAACTATTATGACTGAATTTAATAGTTATATCACGATATTCTCTTTTGTTATTCATTTTTGTTACACCTAATATGTCTAAGTTTGTTCAAAACCTAATACACTGTCGGTAATAGTGAAGCCTTTACTTTCGTATATAGTATGATGTTCAAATTAAATAAACTAAAAAATTAAAAAATAGTGACTACATATTAATAATTATTACAATTTTTAAAGTTAATTAAAAACATTGAATAAATTCTTAGACGTTTATAGTTTCTAAAAACATAACTTCTAAGTGAATAATTTTTTAGAGTAAAGAGATTACTTCTTCTGAATCTGTAATAAGAGTGTCTTTTATAAGAGAAGAAATCATTGTTTATAATAGTAAAAAATCACGATATTTTAATAATTCACTTATTTTTATACTTTTAGAATTTTAATTTAAGTCTTTCATTTCTTGAGATGATTTGCTGATTGAATATATGTGTTCTACATCTTTCTTCATTTTTGTCTTTTGATACCAATAATCCTTTTGATGACATAAATGATGATATATCTTTATTTTCTCAATTTTTAATGTAGTAAATGTATTTGTAATCTTTAGTGTTTTTTTTTGGCATAAAAATAAACACACATTTCTTATTTCTTGACAAATTTTTAAGTTATTACTTTTAAAATTTGTCTTAAACTTAGTAATTTTCTCATCATATTCTTCAATGAGGATTATATTACTATGAAAAGTCATTATAATTTTACTAGTCAAATAATTTACTTTCAAAAAAATTATCAATTTTTTTGAGTGCAAGATAAATTTCACCTAACACCTTTTCTCTTAATATATAAAGTTCATCTATATGTAATTCATTTTCTAAAAGAGACATTGGTTTTAAAATTTCTTTATTAGTGTTGGAAATCTCTAATTTGATAAAATAATAGGGACTAACATAACCTTCTCTATTTTAATCCATAAATAAACTGAAAAATATGAGATAGATACACTTGTCACCTGCTATGATATTTTTCCTGAAGTTCTTGATAGTCTTCTTAAAATTTTCAAGAAAATAATTTAAATTACTTAAATTAATTCCTAAATTCTCAATTAAACATGCATAGAAGGCTTTATAAACAAAAAAATCGATCAATTCTTTCAAGAATATTAAATTTACTACATGTAGGGAACTCTTTTTCTATAATGTAAAATTTTATATCTTCGATATGTTCTTGGGTAGATTTATTGGCTAAGTTATAAAGACCTAATTATTATGGTTTACTTAAATTCATGTACTGGTCTTTTTATCTTCAATGACCACTATATTTCTAGGGATGTTTCCTTGAATAGTATTGATAGTCGTATTATCTTTATTATTTTTGTGATAAGTGTTCCTCTGAATAGTACCGATGGTCTTACTATCTTTTCTAAGGTATTCAGCTTTCTTGGTGGTGATGGTTATTCCAATGCTGCAAAGTAATTTTTAACTATATCTTTTAAAGTTATTAGTTTTGGTATTTCGTAATTATCATAATTGCTTTCAGCTTCTATTCTATTAGTGAAAGCTCTGTGCGTTATTCTAATAAATTTGATAATATTTTTGCTTACTTTAGGCTAATTGTTGTAAATTTTTGGTTTTGGACCATTATAGATCACTTAAGTCTTTTTTTGGTCTTTTTTTATGCATATTCTGCTTAATTAAGTTTTTCCTTTTTCTTTTCAGAAATGTTACTCTTTTTTGAATTATAAGGTTCTTCCTTCTCATTTTGAATTCCTTATTTAGATCTTTTATATTCCTTAAAATGAATATTTGATGGAGATTCCTCTTTAGAGTTTTTGGAATCTAACAGTCATTTTGAATTGTTAAGCTCTTCCTGTTTAATTCCTATCTCCAAAAAAGATTTTTCTAGATATAAAACCTCAAGTTATTCCTATAAGATTCTTATTTTATTTTCTCTTATCTTAATCTCGATATCAAGATTGAAAGAGTCAACAATCTAGTACACTTTTAGGGTAAGTAGAAACAAACTCCTTAGTGACTCAATACTTACTAGTATAAATAGAAAAGAATACATTCAACAGATAATACAACAAAAACACAAACAATATAATATCAGTTAAGTATATGACTAAAAACAACATATGTTATATAAACAGTGGAAAACATGAACACTATAAATGCTTTTTAATCAAAGTTTAAGCTACAACATGTTGTAATATATATATATCTTAAACTTATATTGTACTAACTTAACAAATGATTGTGCATAAGAATTAATATAATGAGGTAAACACACATAGAAACTGTATCTATATAATAACATACTCGAGACTTGGCATCAAATAATTTACTAACAATAATCAAATTACAACTTTAATATACAATAAAACTACTATTACCTTTATCAGTCAAGACCTCCGTCCAAACTACCCAATGCTACTTTTTACTTGTCGCTTTTTGTAATTGTTTTGTTCAACACACAAACCAAGATATTGTCCACAACCAAGACCATCCAATGTGGTGTGATTGGAAACTACTAATGAGTAACTAGAGGTGTAATTACTCTCAAGCTCATGGGACATGTAGTCCACTACAAATATTTAATCGTGTACGGTAACACACATTTAAAACATGTACTCATGCCTAGATAATGATGTGATAATTAACCATTAAATGACCAACTCTAAAGTATAAACTCTTTAAAATAATTTTAAAAATAAATATAAATCGCAGTGTGAATTTTGTCAAAATTTCAACTCTTAAACAATGGTTGAGAAATGAGAAGGTATTTATAACATTTGGATTTTCCACCTAGCCAAGAATGGTGATAGGTGGTGACGAGGGTGGTAACGAAGTCCACGCTAAGGTGCTAAAAATTCATTTTTTTCGTTCCAAAAGTTACTAGGTAAAAACCATAAATATCTGTACCAAAAACAAATAAAAAAAAGACAAGTGACTATGTAGGCAAACAAGCTACAAAAACCAACTTTGTGTTATGTGTAAATATGCTTGCATACAAAGAGTTCTCAACAATATGTGTATGTGCATTACTGATCCATAATAACCAATTTTATACAAAGGAAAACAAAACAATAAGTAAAATAAAATAGACACCTTATTTTGTACATAATAAGCCAACACAAAAACATAACTACAATGAAACTTACAATAATGTTCTATTCCTGCAAGAAAAAAATAGTTAAAGGAATAATTTTCTTATAAAGTCATCTGTTAAGTTATTCTTATTTCCTGAAAGGTATTCAACAACAAATTATAACACTTAAAGCAATATTATCATATGACTACTCTCTAATATTTATGTGAAATATCGATTTCAATTATCATTTTATTATATGGACCTAGATGGTATAAGTTAGTAACTTTTTTTTTACCCATGCTTTTACTTTGTCCTCTTACAAAGTATCTTGTTCTGTCTATTTTTAAACATGATTTTTTTTAATTTTTTTTGTAAATACTTTTGCATTTTAATAAGTTTCTTAATGTGTGCTTCAACATATATTAAACATCCTAAGAATTTTTGTAATTGATTTTTGTCTTTTAATTCACTAATAAATCCTTAAATGTTATTTAGTATATAGAGTTGTAGATTATGTTTTTCATATTCAATTTCTAACCTTAAATATCAATTTTTTTAACGAATAATTACTATTTTTTCTCATAAAGTACAATACCTTTTTTATGCATTATTGTAGAATATTTATAATATTTAAATAATGTTTGTTTAATTCATTACTTAAAACAAAAATATCATCTATCTAAAAACTACAAATATTTTATAATTTTTTAATGATATTGTTCATGTACCTTTAATTCGAATGATACAACAATCCATTGAAATTGTCCTTGAGATAACTAAATTTTGTTAATTTTTGAGATTTGTCATCCAATCTTATTTTTCAAATTTTACTTTTGCAATCAAAAATTGAGAAATATTTTTATCAATGATAATAATTCTTCTTTTTGTGAAATAAAGTATCCATCATGAATTATTTATTTATTCGATACTTTGAAGCTTATCACCATTCTATTTTTCATCTTCTTATTAAACTAGAATATTATGCTCGAGTGAGATAAATTACTTGGTATTATGACTTTGAATCTAAGGGATTTTCTAAACTTATTATTTTTAATAATTTTTTGATACATGTTAAGGCTTTTATCTTCCTGTATTTCATTAAGAAAATAGTTTTGTTATCTTTTATATCTAATAGAATGTTTTCTAAATAAGGTTTTTGTTGCTTCCTTGTGTCTATCTCACCACATCTTTGTTTTTTATGTTGTTACATAAAAGTTGGATTTGATGTAGCCAAATCTTTTCTTATTTTTGACAAGTAGTTTCATCATCTAGTATTGTTATACTTAGTTTGTCTAGATATTGCGTAAAAGAGTTTATATAAGTTAAATGAATTATTTTCTATTAATAAATCAACTCCTATTTCTTGTTAATATATTATAGGAATATGAAATTTCTCTTGCCTTATCACTATATATGTATCTTTTAAGATTTATTATAGTATTTTTAATAATTCTTACAATTAAATATTTTGGTGGTTATTTTCAAAGTTCATATAGGGATACACACTTACTAATTACATAATACTAGCTCATGTTCTACATATGCATGTAAATGGTAATTTGTGTAACCTTTTAATTTTATTTCTACATTAATATAAATATTATTTGGACTTGTAATAATATATAAATTATTCATCTTCTAATGAAAAGATTTTGAATATTGATATTCTAAGTCAATTATTTTTTCTTCAACTTCTTCCAATGGATAAATACTACAAGTATCATCTATATAAGATTTCTCAATTAGTTATAATTTCATCTTTAAAAAGTTTCTTATGAGACTTTCACTTTTTGTGAAAATTTATTTTTATGTTAAAGCATGTTAAGGCATTTATTATTATAATGTCATTCCTCATTGTTAATCCAATATTTGCATTTTTTCCCTAATGGGCAACATTTTTTGTTCTTTGGTGACTTATACATTTTTCTTTTAAAATATATTTTCTTATAAAGTTATTTGTTATACATCTTCCTATATTTTTAAAAATTATGTTTTCTAAATTTATATTACATCCATATTTTTATGGTATTATAAAATATCTCGTATCACAATAGATTTTATCATTTTTTTTCATTTGTTTATATTCACATCTTTTTTGATATTTAATGATTATTAAAATTTTAAGACTTCTTAGTCTTCATCCTAAGGTGTCAGATATAGTTTTCATATTTTATTTATTTTATCATTTTGTTATAAGTTTATGTAATGTTCTAGATAATTCTTGAAAAAATATATTTATTTATAAGTTTTTTATATGGATGGTGATAACTTATGATAATAAATTTCATATTCACAAATAAAGGAGTCTATATAACTAGGGTTGTTCATCGGATCGAAACCGTTGATTTTACACTCATTCGATCTGATCCTACCATCCGCTCGGATTGAAACATCCTAATCTGCAACCGATCTGATCACCTATTACATCCACTCAATCCGATCCGTAAATTATTCTAATGACATCCGATTAATCCGACCAATAAATTTAATTCACTCTATTTTTTGTATTTTTAAATAAAAATTTTAAATTTTTATATAAATCATAACATAAAATTATTTGAATTAAAAAACATTAAAAAATTAAATAAATATGAATTAATTATATATATATATATATATACATTTAATTTAACAAAAAATATATTAATTAAATATATATATATATATAATTAATTTCGGTCGGATCGGATCAGATCAGATGAATCGTAGTGAAATCCGTCATCTGATCCGCACTTAACGGATGGAAAAAATCTCCATCCGATCCAATCATCGGATTGGATCGGATCGGATGAAAAATCAACGGATCAAATCGGATTTATCGGATGATCAGATTTTTTACACACCCCTATATATAACACATGTCACATATTTTTATATTTTTTTAAATATCATTTGACTTCTTCAATTTCTTTTTCACTATATTCATTGATATGTCTACATTTATCTTCTTTGATAAATTCCTTGTATATTTTATTTACTACAATGTCTAGGTATTCTCTACCTGTGGAAGCATTTCCTTACATCTATAAATGTTATTGTTCTATTAAATTTGTAAACCAAATTTTAATATTTTCTATCATTTTATAAGGTACGAAGACTATACATGTTGGAGGGTTTGATTATGTGGTTGAAGAAGTTTTATGATTACACTCATACCATTAGACAATTCATCTAAGGTTTTTTCTATCCCTTATACAATCTAAATCTAAAATATCATATATGTAATTTTCATGAAGTTTGAAGTATAGTGGGATACTACTTCTAGTTATCCAATGTAATCATTCTTCCTTTTTTAGGTGTTGTTATCTTCTATAAGGAAGGTCAGATTCTTTTGGCCTTTACCTATTTCTTTTTTCTCTATGTAAGTCAAGTGTTTAATTCATCTAAGGTTTTTTCTATCCCTTATACAATCTAAATCTAAAATATCATATATGTAATTTTCATGAAGTTTGAATTACAGTGGGATACTACTTTTAGTTATCCAATGTAATCATTTTTCCTTTTCGAGGTGTTGTTATCTTCTATAAGAAAGGTCAGATTCTTTTGGCCTTTACCTATTTCTTTTTTCTCTATGTAAGTCAGGTGTTTAATTCATCTAAGGTTTTTTCTATCCCTTATACAATCTAAATCTAAAATATCATATATGTAATTTTCATGAAGTTTGAATTATAGTGGGATACTACTTCTAGTTATCCAATGTAATCATTCTTCCTTTTTGAGGTGTTGTTATCTTCTATAAGGAAGGTCAGATTCTTTTGGCCTTTACCTATTTCTTTTTTCTCTATGTAAGTCAGGTGTTTAATTCATCTAAGGTTTTTTCTATCCTTTATAAAATCTAAATCTAAAATATCATATATGTAATTTTCATGAAGTTTGAATTATAGTGAGATACTACTTCTAGTTATCCAATGTAATCATTCTTCCGTTTTGAGGTGTTGTTATCTTCTATAAGAAAGGTCAGATTCTTTTGGCCTTTACCTATTTATTTTTTCTCTATGTAAGTCAGGTGTTTCTTCTTGGTAAGAAAATGATAATGAAATTGGTTTCATGTGATTCTTTGGATCAGATTTTTTGTTTCAAAATTAGTTTTATTGATTATTATCATTTCATATTCCTTTTTGTTTGTACAAAGTTTTTTATTATAATGTTTTCTTAGTTTTTCATCTATTAGGGTTAACAAACTAACTAATTTTTTTATATCCTTATTCCTAAGGTTTATAAACTATTTTTTTAATTCTTTTTTATATTCCATTAAACTGAAATTATAGATTTTTCTTTTATCTTTGGGTTTTTTTCTCATTTTTTCGTTTCTCATTCCTATGTATTAGTGCATATGATCTCTTAAGTGGTTCTTTTTTTAATCCTGCGCATCAAACATATAATCTATAATTTTATTATTTCTAGGTAAGTTATTTACGTCTATTTTTAATTATGTAAATTTTTTATGTATGTCTTGTTGTAGTGTTTTATTATAATCATATTCTTTTATTTCTTTTAAGATTCTTTTGTGTCTCATTTATGTCTTATAATGACCTGATATTTGATTCTTCTACTATATCAATTTCTTTTGCTAAATGAATTAAAACTTTCATTATTGTCATTTGGTTTTTAATATGCTTGTCATTTTTTCATTAATATTTAATTCTATCTTTTGTAGTTTATTTCTAAATATTATTGAGAATTTTTTCTAATATTATGTCATAGATTAATACTTTCATTACTTCAACTTCTTGTTTTAGATTTGTCAATTTTTCTTTTTTTTGTTAGAGGATTTTTCTTCGGGATTCATAAACGTGAACCTTGATACATTACTTATTATTCCTGGTATCAAAGGTTTTTTCTTGACATTTAAGTTTCATTCTTTTGGTATTTCAAAATCCATTAATATTTTCGATTTTATTATTTTTCAAACTTCTTAGTAAGTTTTATATATTTCTATGAATTCATTTTGTCTATATATTGAACTATTATGGATGTTTATTAATGAATATTCTACTATATACTGTATTGAAAATTAATGATTTTTTTTTCATCAAATCTCCTCATTCATTAGGTAAACTTAACACTTACTTTTAAGTTTTTATCATTAATATTAATGACAAACCTATGGTATACTTTGAATTTTAATTTATGTTATTCTAGATTTTCGTAGATCGTTTATAATAAAACATTTTTTCTATTTATTATTCTATTGTTTAATAATGCCAATTCTATTAGTATATTAATTTATTATCTAAAATGTGTTTTATAAATATTTGAATTCTTCCTAAGTAGATGTATCAAAATTTTCTTTTGGCCTTTTGAAAGATTTTTGATAGTTTATCTATAATGATTTCTTTACTTATTAATAATATATTATATATTTCCTTTATATCTGTAATATTTATGTTCATTTATTTATTACTTATTTCATAATAAACTATTTATTTTTTTAAAAATATTTTTCTTATTTTTAAAAATGATCAATCTTTGAATACATCTAATTCTTTAAAATTTAATCTTTTTTTATATTTTTACCAATTACCATTTTTTATGATAAACATTCTTAAATGTTTTGTGTTTCTATTATTTTTGTCATTTTTTTAATAAAAATTATTATTTAATTTCGTTAATTTTAAATTCCGAGGATATTTTTAATATTTTTAAAATCTTTGAATATTTGTGATATTAAATTTTTCTAAAAAAAATCACTAATGTATCTATTAAAATAAGAGATACATAGTTACTTAATAGTTTTTATTAACTGATTAATTTTTGAAAACAGGGTAATTAACTACTTATTAATTTTTATTAATTTTATTGGTTCATAGATCATAGGATGTGCAATTTATTTTTTTAAAACCACCCAGAGTTAATTTAAAGTCAAATCCAGCTTACAAATTTTAGGTTTGTTGGTCAATTAATATTCAAAAAATATTAAAATCAACTTTATATGTTTTATAAGTTTAATTGTAGGTTTTTTTAAATACAAAATCTACTGAACCAACCTATATTTTAAAGTTTTTTAATAATTTAATATTATATATTATAATTATTTTAATATTGGTTGTTGAATCCTTTTATGTATTTTTTTTTATTTTTGAATAAGTATTTATTTATGATTATGTCATGTTTAAAATTACACTACTTATTTAATAAGAAATTTAATGTATATTTTAAATCAAAATATAATAAAATTAATACATTACAATTAATATTTTCAAACATACTACTTAACACTTACTATATAAATATAGTCAATTAACTTCATATAGGATTCTAGGCAAGTATATTCTATAAAATTTTAAATAGTATTTATTATAAGTTTAAAATCGTGAAATTAATTATCTTAATTGAAAGTTGGTTTGAATATTATTTTTTAGTATTATAGATCGATTGAGATTTTAGTTTTTTTTTTTAAATTACTAACATAAAGTTAGTTTGTAAAATAACTTTATATCCAACTAAGTCTACCTGAGTTTAGGGACAATAATTTATGTCGTAACTCGATTAATTAAATTAAATTTGGATATAATTAAATTTAGATTAGTTCGAATAACTCAAAACAAATGAAATTGGGTTAGAGATAGTTTGAGCTAGCTCGTTGGCTAAAAATCAAATTAAGAATAATATAATTTCATGATAAATATTTAAAATATTTTAGATAATATTATGATTTAAAATTATTGAAGTATGAAATATAACGTAGATTATTTTGAATTTTAATATTTAAATGATGAGATGATAAGATATTAATATATTATTTTTTGTGATTAATTACTTATTATAATAATATTTTCTCTAATTTTTTGTTTTATATAATAATGTTTGTATTAATAAATTTTAGTATCATTAAAAATATTCATTAATTTATAAGAAAAAAAGTCTAATTAATTAAAAAATAAAATTAACAAGTTAATTTAGATTAATTTCTATCCTTAGTTTGTGTTTGTTTTTAATTTAGATTTATATTTAATAGCTTAAATTAAATTTATTTTGAGTTAAAATTATACTAATTTAAGCATTAATTTAAACTAACTTAAATTAATCCATTCCGTATGAATTGCGAATCCAACGGGTGCCGATCTCTAATAGCGCGTAGCTTTGTGAAAAAAATCGTGAATTCGGGCTGTTCAATTGGGTATTCGGGTTTGGATCCAGATCCAAATTACGCCGAAAGGTAAGAGGGCACGTTAAGTATTTCCTTGTTGAGAAACAAGCAGGGGCAATTCAAGCAAAAGCATCGACTACGACTCAGCAGCGAGAGCTCAAGGAGATTTAGAGCAGAACCATACAAACCCAAGAGATGGATCCAAAGTTGACTGAGTTCTCTCAACTCTTCGATCGCTTCAAAGCCGCCCTCGTGCGAAACGATTTCAAGAACTGCACCGACCTTCTCTGCAAGCTCAAGGTGACAATCTCAATCTCGAAACCCTAACTCTTTTATCATCAAATTTCCCTCATTTATGATGCTTATTCATTTTATGAATCGAAACCTTTAGTGAGGGTGTTTGATCGATTCTCTCAATCTATGAAGAAGTTTTGCTAGAAAGTTTAGATTTCGCTACCTAAAGGCTGGGCACGAATTCCTATATCGAATCCCCATGTAAAATATGTGATAAGAAAAAAAGTTAAAGATTTTTAACAAACTACGATGTTGTTGCTAGAGTTGGGTTTAGCTTTGTTGGTATGTCGTTTTTATTTATCTGGATTGGAACAGAAACGCATATGAAAGATGATTAACACTAGTATTTTTTTCCCAAGGATAAGCACCCAATTGCGTGTGACCTAACTAACTTTACAAATGGGGATGAGAGACTCGAATCTCACTCGCTCACTTGTTACGAGGAACACTTACTTAGCCACCTCTACTAGAGGGGCGGGAGCATATGAAAGATGATTAACACTAGTTGTTTGTTGGCATTCGTCTACTTTTATACTGCTACATTGCGGAATGCCAAGAATTTTTGATACTGGCTTAATGGCTTTAATCTCTTTTAATCCTAGGAGTTTTTTTCGAATTGGTGTTTTTAGCCTGTACTCTATGGTGACATTGCAGGTCTCATTGACAGAATTTAGAAGCCTCCCACCATTGTTTGAAGATACACCCAATGCAGTTCATGAATTAACGATAGCGAGTAAGAATTTTTATTCAGTATATTTTTGTTTTGTAATTGCTATGTCAGTTTTTCTATTGGTAAATTGATTTTTATCAATCCCTTGAATCTTGTTTTTCAAAATCTATATTACTATTACCGAGTTCAATTAAAGCTATTCCCCCCTCAAATTTAATACGATGACAACATTCTATGATTATAAGGAATCTATTCTTAGTAACATAGTTCATTTCATGACCATCTATTGCATTGTTTGCACTTTATTATTAGGCTTTTCCAGATAACTCTTTTTCTTTAACAATTTTCAGGGGAAATATATGAGCACGCTGTTGTTCTCAGTGTGAAGACAGAGGATCATGATGCATTTGAAAGGGATTTCTTTCAGTTGAAGCCATATTATACAGATGCTCGGTAATCTTTTAGTCATAGGCTAAATTCAATTCCTCCCCCCCTCTTATTATTACTAAAACATGCTTTGTAAGTCTCCATACTATGAAACATAAATAGTGATTTTTTTTTGAGAAAAATGCTGAGTATGTCCACTAGTTATTGTAGTTAGAGCACTTGAGTCTAATTGTTTCTTCTTCTTTTTTTCCCTTTTTTGTGACAGTTTAGTTAGTTAGTTTTGAAAAGTGACAGTTTAGTCCAAATGGTTAAATTTTAATTTTTTTTTAAAAAATTACTAGTATTATTATTATTTTTAAAGAAAGTTTTAATATGAATATTTACTGAAGCATATTTTTAATATAAATGTTTTTAAAAATAGTAAAAAAATGAAGAAAAATATATAATTGGCCCTTTGAATTTGTGTTGTTACTTTTTCAAAGCTAGTGAGTTAAACTGTTATTAAAAAAGCTACTGGACCTAAGTGATCCATTCTAAAAAGCCAGTGGAGCTGCCCGATCACCCAATGTTTTTAATAACAACAGACATGAACTCATACTTTTGTCTGTATTATCCCAGTTAGTGCTATTCATTGCCTTTGCCGTTTTGTATGGCTTGGTAAAGATGAAAAAAACAGAAAGGGGATTTACTTATGTCTGCAATTGAAAATACCAGCAAAGTAGTTAATTAGGTTTGTCATGTAAGAATTGAAGGGTCCAGAGATGTGCATCAGAATGTGGCTAATTTCCAGCACTGTTTGATAATTTGTGCAATTGTGAGGTATTGAAGATTGTGAGATGTGCATCAGAATGTGGCTAATTTCCAGTACTGTTTGATAATTTGTGCAATTGTGAGGTATTGAAGATGAGGTGTTGTGAGTCGTGAAACAGATTTGATCAATATATTATTGCTGCAAGTCTCTGTTTTGTTTTATGATTATTTCTATTTCTCATGATCTTTATTTCTGTAAAATTTATGTGAATTCTCAAGCAGTCATAATGAATCTACTTTTATTCTGGAACAGCAATAGGCTTCCACCATCACCTCAGGAGTATCCAATATTAGGTCTCAATCTCTTGCGACTCCTCGTTCAGAATAGAATTGCAGAGTTCCATACTGAACTAGAGCTCCTGTCCTCCTCTGCTTTGGAAAACCCTTGCATTAAGCATGCAGTGGAGCTAGAGCAATCCTTCATGGAAGGAGCTTACAATCGTGTTTTAAGTGCTAGACAGACTGTCCCACATGAGACCTATGTTTATTTCATGGATCTCCTGGCAAAGACGGTCAGGTATGATTGCTCTTTCCATTTGTCAATTATAGCAACTACTACCTATATAAGACATATGGTCTTGGGATCTTTTATGAAGATGGAATCATTCTGAAATGCCATTTCTGAACTTCATACTTCCATTTTGCGTTGTTAAATATATTCTGTGATGTGATTCCTAGTAATTTTAGTGTGAACATAAATGTATCATGCTTGTCTCATCTTATTCTCATCAATTACTTCTCGTACTCAGAGATGAAATAGCTGGATGCAGTGAGAAGGCATATGATTATCTTACTATTGATGATGCACAGCGAGTTCTGTTGTTCAATTCTAGAAAAGAACTTCTGAAATACGTTGAGGAGGTAAAACACCATTTTACATATTTTGATCTCATCTCCTTTAGATAAGTTGCTGAGTCAAAATGGCCTTTATCAAAAAGTACATAGAAACTAGAAAGTAATTCATAACCTGCTTCTGTTTTCAGGAACACGAAGGGTGGGAGGTGAAAGATAACCTTGTTATTTTCCAGAAATCAAAAGAGACTGCACCATGCAAGGAGATACCTTCCCTGCAACTAATCAACCAGACACTGAGTTATGCAAGAGAGTTGGAGCGCATTGTGTAAAGCGCTTCTAATATGGTTATGTGTTCTCTTGAGCACAACACTACAATTAAGACTAACCTTAAAAAATTAATTTCAACGTAGTGTGTATGTCAAGAAATTGTTCCTTTTTTGTGTTTCATTTTGGCCTATTTTCTGAAACATATTCAGCAAATCTGTTGGTTTTTTTTTTCTGTTATGACTGTTTTTTCATACAATATATTATCGTTTATCTGAGCGACACGACTCACATAACCCGTCAAACACAAGGCAATACGAATTGCTTCGTTAAATTAATATTAATTATTATTTAAAGCAATTATTCACTACAAAAGAATTTAATAAATATTTTTACTTAAAATATTATTTCTAGATTGACTATTTTTTTTTGAGTTAATCACATGTTGTGAACCTGACTGGTTAACGATAGGTCAAATACTAATATGAATTGCTAGTTGTTAATAAATAAATGGGTTAAACACGACCCTAAATATTTCGATATCTATTATTAGACATAATTTTCCACCATAATTTGCCTCAAATTAACTTCAGATGAATTATTAACCTAACTATCCACATAAAGAATTGTGATTTTAAGGGTTTTAATTTTAAGATTTCAAGCGGAGATTATGATTGAAGACATTACAACTTATATTAGTAATTTACTTGTGCATAGCCATATGGGTTTTAAATTGTTAGAAAACTAGTAAATACAATGAGGACTGAGGACTTGTGTTGTCATGAATAAATTAGAAGGCTCTAGTGGTTGGCTCATAAAATATATTAAATGTTCTTAAGTGCATAATTGAATCCTATTGAGAATAACAATTAAATTTGTGCAGGCAAAGTAGCTAAATTCTAAATGCTGAAGTAATCTAAATTAAAATACCTGTTTTCTTCCCATCTACTTGCGGATCCCACATTTGAAAACAATAAAACTACCACATGGTCTCACACTAAGCTAATTCAGAATTTTTATTTTTATTTTTTCGTATTTTCAATTCATTATTTTCACTATAATAACAGTTAAGAAAATAATAACAAGTTCGCAAATATTTTTACGTGGTTTAGTTAGAATTATATGTTCCAAATGACTACTATATTTATGTGTGATCTTCACTTCCTAAATAATTAACTTACAAAAATAGTTAATACCTTTTCCTCATTTCGCTATCTAGTTTTCTTTTGGGTCTTCTTGAGAAGAAGCTTCATTGTTCTAAAGGATCATGTTTGAGTGAAAGGAGGACTTTTGGAACCTTCAAAATTACCAAACCAAAAGTGTTTGGTATTGAGTATTCATTTCATGGAGAAATCAACTTCTATCTCAAAAGAAGTTTTACACCATGATGAGCTCTTCATGCAACAAAGCATGCTCTTCTCTGAGAGCCTAAATGTATATTCTCTATGATCCTTTCTCATTTGCTCCATATGTTACTGTTCATTTATAATTTATTTATTTATTTTCTAATTTAAGAAATATCAATTTATAATATCTAACTAGGAATTGAAGAATCTAAGGAAACAGTTGTACTCAGCAGCACAGTACTTTGAATTTTCATACTGCAAAGAGGAGCAGAAACAAATGTGAGAAGTTTATTATTATTTTTTCCTTATATCTCTATGAAAAATTCTTTATTCCAAATATCAACTTATCTAGTCTTGTTGGCATACATAAGAGCTATATATATACGTGTCCTTTTTCTGTTTATCATAATAATTTCAGAAATTACTAGGAATGTCTTGATATAACATTAACAAGTACTTTTGTAATCTGTGTTAGAGTGGTTGAAACCTTAAAAGATTATGCCATCAAAGCTTTTATCAATACCGTGGATCACTTGGGTTCGGTCGCACATAAGGTCAACGAATTTTTCGATGAAAAAATTGATGATGTTTCAGAACTAGAGTTTAGGATCTGTTGCATTGAACAGGTACTCATCAGTATTTAATCTCATGATCTCTTTATGTTTCTTTTACATTGTAATTTTTTTCCTTATGATTTTAAATTGTGATTCCCCTGAAAAATGCTTCTTTTTATTAGAAAATGCAAACAGGTCATGCCTTCATTTATCGACGAGGAGTTTCTGAACAATCACTAGCTCAAAGTTTCCTCAAGCACCACAAACGATATAAATTTTCAGGCCAATACAATTTCCTCCACCCTTTTGATTTTCATTTATATCTTGTTGTGGATTTATATAAATATGGAACTATAATTATCTGGTAATTGAAATCCATTTTTTTTTCCTGCAGGAGAAACCAGAGAAGCTGTAAGCCAGTTTAATGTGTTAAATCAGAGTGTTGAGGAGGACTTGTATAAGTGTGACACTGGTATTACAATCCTTTCCATATGCTAATTAATAAGTTGCCATCCTTGAATTTGCAACTTCATTTCATTGTTCTATTTTCTTTATACATATATATGGGTGTGTATAGAAATAGAATATTATAAATTTAAATTTTAGGATTAGTTAGTTCAATTTAGTGTTTAATTTTAAGGTTCAGGATTTAATTTTCATAATTTAGGGTTTAGATGCTGCTCGTATGTGGTTTGCATTAATAAATAAGAATGGTAGCTGATGATTTTAAATATTATATGTCAAAAGGAGCAACTGGGGAAACTTCTCCTACAATTGTAAGGTAAATCTATCTATATACAAAACATTTTTGAGTGAAAAATATAAATTTATATGCTCCTAAACTTGACCTAACTCCCAATATATAACCTTCTTGAAAACTATGAACAGTGAAGGGTATTCTGCACCTCAATCTTCCTTATCTTCACCAAGCTTTTGTCAATTCTCAAGAATCACATCAATACGAGGTTTGTATTCATCTAAGATATCAAGGAAGTATAGTATGATACAGACTGATATGGATTAAAGTCAGATGATAGGTATAAAAAAAAGGAAACAGAAAGGTTAATCAAATATTATCAATATGAGTACACTGTATCACATAGGTTAAGTATAATTGTAATATTAACTTGTATAGTGTTTAATGACAGCATATATAATGTAATCATATAAATTTGATGATAAATATTTTGATAATAATATGTAATTTGTTTTATGTAATTTTTGTTACATATCAAAATAATTTCCTTATTAAGATTTATTTAAGATGGAAGAAAAAATTAAAACACATAATCTTAGAATAGAATATTTAGATAGACTAAATTAAGTGTTTTAGATCCATACTCCTTGATTAAACAAAATTTATTCTTAACCATACAATTTTTATTATGTACAATACAACCTAACTTTATAACCAAATGCATGACTTTATAAAAATTATACAGTATAACCAAGATGTCACTAGTGACCCACTAGTACTGAGGTTAGTGAGGTTAACAAAAAAGGTTTGTCTTTTGAACTTTGACATTCGTCATTCTTGTTCACTTTTGCTTCATGTTATCAGAGAGGCCACCATTGCCACCACACTTATCTCCTAGGATGCGTAATGGATCTCTTATTATTATGAGATCAACTACAGTTAACTCCTCTACTTCTAAACACCGGGTAAGCCATTTATAGACAATCAAAGAAATACTGTTGAACCTATATTTTTGTTTTAAAAAAATAATATTGAACAACTAGTGCTCGTGCATGCAGTACCCACCAGCACCAAGGAGAACAGTTTCTATGTCTATTCAAGCTGAAACGGACAGGAACAAAGACAATACTAATCTTCATCACCATCAACATTCAGGAAAAAGCAAACGTTTGCTGAAGTCTTTAATCAACATGCGCAAAAATGGAAAGGATGCTATATTATCTAAGTACTTGGATGCCTAAGAGTACAAATCAGAAGCAGCTGGAAAGAATTGTTTCAGTTTTTGTTCATTTTTGTTTCAGCTCTCACCTTGTGTTTTACCATATATTTTGTGATTCTTGCCTGGGTTTCCCTTCCAGTATACGTTTTTGTGTGTGTTTTTTTTTATATATATAATAATTGATTTAGAGTGGTACTAAGATTGGCTTTTAAGGATCTGAAAGCTCTTAAAGGGTTCATTGATGATGTTAATTGTCAATTTTTTATCCCATATGCCTTCTGAATAGCCCTTTCCCTTCTAAGGCCAGAAAGAAATTGAAGAAATTTGAAAGTAATAGGCATTTAAAGTAGGTTGAGGAAAATTAATTCAAAATTACTATTTATTATTATTACTATTGTGAGAGTTATGGAATGTGGAGAATTCTTTGAGACAAGGTAAATATAGAGGGTGTGTTAAATAAGTGTTAGTAAATCGTCACCTAGCAAGTGAAGACTCTTATTAGACGGTAGTAAAAATATAATTGAGTGAACTGTACTAAACCACATTTGTGAGTGCTTTTTACGTTCATAGTGTTAATAAAAGCTCTGCCCTATCTACTTGGAGACAAATATAGAGAGTTAACAATCAATTCTCCTAAAGAGAAATCCTAATATCAATATAAGTAATGTTGGTGCAAAATAGGTACAAATTTGTATCAATATAAGTAATGTTGGTGCAAACAGGCAAATTGTTACCAAAAACATGCTGTAAAACTTGAATGTAAGTAGTTCACCGGCACTCACATTTTCGTCTTTCAAGAGCCTAGATTCTGACATCTTCTTGCAATGATAGTAAAATATCAGTTATATTTTTATATATTTATAATAATTGAGCTAACTAAGATTTGAATACAGAAAATTCATCCGTGATATTTAAAAATTGTTTATCGTACTCTTTTAAAAACTTAAGCTATAAGGAAAATTATCAATCATATTTTTATATATTTATAACCAATCACAAATATCAGACTTAACAAATTTTCGATCGTTGTCTAATTAAAAAAAATAAAATGAATTTTCAGAATGATTGAACTAGATCACCTTGTTGGTTAAGATGTGAAGCTCCTAGAAACCGTCGTGGTAAACCTTTCGCTTCTGCTTCAAGTGCTTCGTGTAGTTCACACTTCATCGCCTCTCGTCCCTCATTGATGCCCTGGAGATCGTCAAAGTGCGCCTTCAAATGGCGGGAAACATACGGAGTTGGATTTGCTGCCCTGTATTTACTGTTTAATAGGGTAATTAGTAATCTATACAAATTTGCAAATAGACGAGCGGCTTTACTTAAACGACACGTCGTGTTAGTCGTACATGAATGATGATAAATACCAAATGTCGATTTAACCCTCCAGATAGGTGACGCGTAGGTATTTATACTGGCCGGTCCGTGGTAAGTTGGTAATTGACGGCTTTCCCTATTGCCCTATTTGTCCTTCGGGAGTGAAAAAAATAGTTGGCTGTGGAACAGTTTTCGGCAAAAGCTCTTCAAAATTTTGTCTCTTATCGCTCATAAGCCCTAGCTTTGATTTTCTACTTATTTTGGTTGGATATTATCTGCAGATCTGATCAGATACAAAAGAACCCAGATATGGTAATGCTATTTTCTCCTGATTAATTAGCAATAGTTGTCTATAATCGATTAAGATTGAGTTTTATATGATTTAAATTAATTTGTGAATTTGCAGTCGGCACTTTTCAATTTCAATTCTTTTTTGACTGTGGTGCTGTTGGTGATTTGTACGTGCACTTTCGTGAAGATGCAATTTCCAGCACTGCTCGAACAGAAAACCGGGTTCGTTCCTTATCTGCTTACTGGTTATCTTTTTCGTGGTCATAGTTAGACTTGAGTTTTGTTAAATTCAGGGTACAATCAATTTTAGCGTTGTCTATTGGTAAGAAAATAAGCCAGCGTTGGGTGCTCATGGATGATTTGCAACAATTTGTAAATTTTAATTATGTCTATTGGTAAAGATTTGGCTATGAATTACATAAATGGGTGCAATGCCAATATTTATGATCATGGTTCATGGAATGGTAATATCAATGGAATTGAAAAAGATGGAAATAGTATTACATCCACTATGTTTGGTTTGAATAATAGAATCAAATTAGGGTAAAATTGGAAACATAATTTTATTGTGTCTAAATGGAGGTAAAAGTAATTAAAGAAAACATATATAAATAAGTTATATATATAGCATTACAAGGTATTCTCTTGGTAAGTGGATGAAAAGAGTATTCCACCAATCCATCTTCTTAAATGTCGAACCAAACAAAGGAATGTTCATATTTTCGGTTCAATTCAATTTCATTTCATTACTACCAACCAAATATGATCGAGAAATTCTTGAATTAGTTTTTCAAGCTTTCTCTTGAGTTCATCTCTTTGCTAACATACGATATTTAACTATTGGAACATCTTGTAGTAAAATCTCAAGGGAGGAAAGACTTATACTCGCTAATAGTAAAGTATGAAGAGAAGAATTATACCTTTGTTGAATAACATGATTTCTGTTTTTAAGTTTGGAGATTTATCCATCACATGGAGGCACATTTCAAGTGTTCCATACTTGTGGCAAAGGGTTTCCTGCATACTGACATTAAGGAGGCAGAGTTTAGTTTCCAAGCTGAGAGTTTTTTCCCTCTTATGGGACATGCTTAAGCTAAGCACATAATCTGGAGCATTCTTGTCTTCAGTGTGTATCATTGGCGCTTATAATATTGCTCCATGATCTCCATTTCTTTTTTCCTTCAATTGTGTGGGTATTCTACTGAGTTTATTTAATGTAATTTTACTATTGTTCTTTGTATTTGAATTCCAACTATTTCTTTAAATCGTTAAGCAACACTGTTACGATCGCACTAGGCGATCGTGCTATTTACCTGTACTTTAATATTCAATGCAGGCTGTATAATGATTGGTTATGATCCTTGCAGGTTTCGAGGATTCTTTTGGAAGGCAGCTAGAATAGGTAAGTTTTGTATCTGGGTTGACATATCTTTTCTTTTGAAGTGCGTAGAACTATAACTAAATGCTGCTTAGTTGATTACTCGAGTCAAAATTTTGCCCTCTCTTAAGCTAGGACTGTAAAATTGCTCTTTTAGTATTTTGTATGGTGAAGCCATTTGCTCTTCAGCATGGATCACATGACCAAATTTTGATACCTTTGGCTGTTTGATACAGGTGAACGTCTGAGCCCTTGGGTGGCAGCTGGATGCCTTACAATGGGTGTGTCCACCATATTTTTCTAGAAAGAGAGAGAGAGAACACATTTGTTATTTGGCCCTTGAAAGAGTTACTGTTGGGTGCATACTTCTGAGATTTTCCTGAGCAGTTTATTGATGATTTATATTATAAGAGAGGTATTCTGATTCATTGGATTAACTGTTTCGAGAACCTTTTAGTTTTGGAAGCAACAAATTGTGTGACTTTTCAGATACGTAATGTTGTAAGTTCTCTTCCTACTGGACTTGGGAAATGAAGCTGATTATAATTGACTCTGAGTAAATTCAACATCGGGTTATTGTGTATTGTATATGTTTTTAGATTTAGACTGATTCTTCATTACTTCTGGTCTTGGACTCCTGGTTGCCTTGTTGGGAATTTTTTTTTTAATAATGGAATTTTATTATTTCTTTATTCTTTTTACATTGCCTTCTTTGGATTTTTGAAGGGTGTGTTATTCTATATTGCATACATTGTAAGTTACATTCATTCTATCTAGTTTTTTTTTTTAAATGTACATTCATTCTATCTAAACCCTTCGATTTTCTTAAATTAATTTCACTAGTCAAGATTATTTTAAAAAAAGAATTTTGATTTTAATAACCACCAAGCATTTTTGAAGACACATAAATTTGTAAACACTTTTGTATTTGTTCTAATTATACATATTTGTTAATATTGTTTTAAAAGATTAATCATTTATCTAATTTTAAAAATAATTTTTAAATGCAAAAGTGTGAAATTAATGTTTCCATCCCTTTTAGGAATAATTTTATATGTACACAGGAAGATTATATATTTATTAATTATCATAAATTAAGTTTGTTTTTAAATTAGGTAAGATTTATAATAATTAATAAAAAATTAATTTATTTTTAAATAATTTTAAATGGAATGAAGTGGAATGTTTAAAGTTCTCCCTCCAGATATCATTAAATTTGCATGTGTGTTTTGTGTGTCAGTGTCTCTATTTCTGCCGTTCTGCGACGGTCTAATACGCAGGTGCAATATCCTTTGGGTTTACGCGTTAAGCAAAGAATTAGAAAGTTACCCAACACATTTAAAACAGTGGATGCCAAAAGTAATTTTCTTTTTCATGGCAACACGCCATACAAATTCTAACTCTCTGATCATTGGATGATGAGGTGCAGTTAGCAAATCTTCTCATAACTTTCGCAACTCCCATTTGATTTTAATAAAGTAGTTTTTTGCCACTTATAATATAGTTTATGTTTTATAGCGTCATCGTTGTCCTACAAGAAGGTAATATGTTGACAACTTTGTCCGATGATTATGCTAACTATCATTATTTAAGTAAGTCTTAACATGTACTATAATATATAATTATAATCGATCAAATCATACATTCAATAATAAATATAATATAAATTTTAATGATATATAATTATCTATCCGGATTATTATTAGATTTGATAGTGTTATATATCAATTTCTTTAACTAAAATAATTTGGTGGCACTTTTTGTTCAGAAAAAGATAAGAACCCAAGTGTTTGGTCTAATAAACTAATAAGTTTAATGTATTTTCTTTTTTTAACAATATATATTTATAATGTATTAGAATATCTTCTATTCTTATAATAATAAAAATCTTATATAATGATTTATATCCATATGTTTATTTAAGCATAGTATATGGTAATAAGTTAGAAGATATTGAAAAATTAATTCTTATAAAAAAATATAAATTATTTGAAAAATAGTTAATAATATTTTTATAAATTTTATAATAAATATTAGTTATATAATCATATAACTCAAACACTTATAAATTAATAATTATAATTATTAGATTATGATATTTGAAGTGATTAGAAAATCTTTTTATAAATTTAAGTTAATAAAAAAATTATGAACAGTATTTTTTAATACATTTTTAAATATGAAAAATGTAGTAAGATGAAATTATATTATTTAACTTAAAGTGATGCATAATAAGTAGTTATTGATGGTAGCATAGATCGTTAGAGACGAGTAAAAATAAGAAGCTGATGAGATTTGAATGTTTTTTCTTAATAGAAATCATCTTTCTCTCTAAATATGATTTCTATTATTGACTGAAACTCATGGTAATTTTGTGGTGGTGCGAAACATGGAATCATAGCTCCATATTTTATCCATAAGCACACCGCCAAGTAAAAAATTACTGGATTAATGGGTTCCATGGAATCGCTCTCTGCTACATTTTACCGGCATCTCCTTACTACCACTCACTCCTCTTTCTCAGTTTCTTTCTTTCTAGTGAGAAGTTTTTCTCTGAAACCAATTACCACGTTGACAATATGTCCGATTCTGATGAGGAAAGTACTCCCCCCTTCCCGCCAAAATCAGACGACGTGGACGACATAGATGCTCGTATGGACTTTGACCTCGATATCGATGGCTCTTGGCCGTTGGATCAGATCGCCTTTGTTTCCGATCCCTTGTCTCCTCTCGTCTTCTCCCCCGCCGACCTCCCACACTCTCCTATCTGGGCTTTCGGCGATGAAGATAACCAAAATAAGGTTGCTTCAAATCGGAACTCAGGTCTATAATCTGACTCATTTTGATTGCTTTCCTGTAAAATTTTCTTATTGATTTGTGTTACTGTTTTAGGTCTTGTTCATTTTGTAGCTCTTAATTGGTGTTTTTGGCATCAAGGGTCCCTCGGTTTTCAGTTTTTACCGTTGATTTGCTCGTTAATTGGTAAATCTCTATGAAGTTGGGAACTTAACTGAAAGCTTTTGTCTATAAAATTCGGTAAACACCGTTTGGTTTTTGAGAAGCTGTATGACGGATAAGGAACTAAAATTATACTCATATTTGTCGTCTATTTTGGTTTATGAATTGGGTCACTCTCATTCTCAGACAAATAACTTCTTTTGAAATGAAAGCAGACATCCCCACAATTTATAAAGTATTATTTTGTTATAACTTCTTGCTCTTAAGACCTCAATTGTATTGAAGTTCCCTCATCAACCAAACTATGTGTTATGTAACACCTAGTCCTTATGGGTGTGTATTATACTCCCCTTGTGGCGGATTTAGCCTATGTATGAGTTCAGGGCACCATATAAATAGTAAAGTAATATTGTTTGCTTCTTAGTCTTTATAATCTTTAATTTTATAATTGTAGTAATAGTAATTAATAATGAAAAATTTAATATAATTATTATTTAATTAAAAAAAACTTATTTTATGCATAATTTCTCGTTAATTTTATAGATATTAACCTAAAATTTTCTTTGTCAAGAGTTGATAGGATAGTCCCCCCTGGCCGCATACAAATCCACTTCTACCCACTTCCGACTTCAAGTTATGGCTCCGAACCATAAAAAATACCGTATCATCTAAAAAAATTATCATGTAACACTTTGGCGATGTTGGTTATTCCCGCTTAACTGAAGTTCAATCCTTGAGGACTTTAATTTTTCCGTCCTGGATTCAGATTATATGTAAGATTTCCAAGTTGCAGAAACATTCTACTTCATGACACATATACACCAAAAATAAATAAATAAATAATAATAATAATAATAAAACATTCTACTTCAATTGAACCATATCAAATCCTAAACTTAATTGACCCGTTGTTGTGTAGTTTGTTTTAGCAAGGGCAGTTCTTAAGTAGCCTCAGGGGTTCACTTATATAGGATTTTTCTTTGAAATGTCAAAGTACAGGTAACTCTAATCAAGCAACAGAAAGGCCTGCTGTAAATGAGGAGAACAGAGCGGTTCCTCCACCGACTTGGGGAATTGTACCGGTTGAAAATCCAGATGGTTACTGTTTACTCAAAGAGAGGATGAATCAAGCGCTTCGATACTTGAAGGAATCAACCAACCAGCACGTTCTAGCTCAGGTTTGGGCACCGGTAAAGAATGGATGTGGTTATGCACTAACAACTTCAGGGCAACCTTTTGTTCTTGTTCCAAATAGTAATGGACTTCATCATTATAGGATGGTTTCTGCTATGTATATGTTCTCTGTGGATGGGGAGAGTAACGGAATGCCTGGGCTTCCTGGCCGTGTTTTCAAGCAAAAATTGCCTGAATGGACTCCAGATGTGCAGTATTACTCCATCACAGAGTATCCACGACTTGATCATGCTCAACATTATGATGTTCATGGAAGCTTGGCTTTGCCCATTTTTGAGCGTTCTGGACAGTCTTGTATTGGTGTACTTGAGCTCATAATGACTGCTCAGAAAATCAACTATGCACCTGAGGTTGATAAAGTTTGCAGAGCACTTGAGGTTTGTTTTTCTTTCGGGGGAGCTTGATAATGTCTATTATGTGGATTTCTGTATGAAAATTTTCTGTATATGCATTATCTTAGTGTGATTTGTGTGACTCACATAATTTTGGGATCTCCTGCAGGCAGTGAACTTGAAAAGTTCAGAGATATTGGATTATAACAATACCCGGGTACGTTGCGACTATCATTTGCTCCAAGTTCTCTGTAATTTGTATAACCAAGAAGTTGAGTTTGGACTTCTTCCATTTCTTCCCCTCCATTCTCACAGATAAAAAAAAATACTTGGCAATTCTTGTAACCCAGATTTGTAATGAAGGTCGCCAAGCTGCATTGACTGAAATATTGGAGATACTGACAGCAGTGTGCGAAACTCATAAGATACCAATAGCTCAGACCTGGGTTCCATGCATGCATCGCAGTGTTCTGGCTAATGGTGGTGGCCTGAAGAAGAGCTGCTCAGGAATTGATGGTAATTGCATGGAAAAAGTGTGCATGTCTGCTATTGATGTAGCAGTCTACATTGTAGATGGTCACATGTGGGGTTTTCGAGAGGCGTGTCTTGAGCACCACTTACAAAAGGGTCAAGGGGTGGCTGGGAGGGCATTTTTGTCCTCTAGCTTATGTTTCTGTAGAGATATTACCCAATTTTGCAAAGCTGAGTATCCCTTAGTGCATTATGCACGCATGTTTGGATTAAGCAGCTGTTTTGCAATCTGCTTACGGAGCGCTCATACCGGAAATGATGATTACATTCTAGAATTTTTCCTGCCTCCAACCATCACAAGCAGTGGTGAGCATGAGGCTTTTTTGGGATCATTATTGGCAACAATGAAAAAGCATTTTAGGAGTCTAAAGGTTGCTTCTGGGATTGGATTAGAAGGGGAAGTAGGACTTATCGAATTCATTCAAGCCTCTGTAGATGGAGTTGAGTCAAGGTTTGAATGTATTCAAATAATTGAATCACCACCGGTGCTTGATACTTCACCAAATGGAGGAGAAATACTCCAACTAAATTTAACAAAAGAGCCTTTGATAGTCGGTTCAAATGCTGCAAATGATAGCAACAATGCTGTTTATGATGGAGTAGACAATAATGTCTCTTTTCCAGAGAATCCAGAAACCAAAAAGAAACCAGAGAGAAAACGAGGGAAAACTGAGAAATCAATTCGTCTTGAAGTTCTTCAACAATACTTTGCAGGAAGCCTTAAAAATGCTGCAAAAAGTCTTGGTGGTATGCAAAAAATCCTTAACGTATTATTACTTCTGACTCTATGTGTGTATTTTTTTGTCCTCTCGCTGTTATTCATTCTCTTTATTTTACTCATTTAAGAGACTAAATTTTTATGGCAATAAATGGGGATTTTTCTCCGATACCTTTCTGCTTTGCAGTTTGTCCTACAACAATGAAACGCATCTGTAGGCAGCATGGAATATCCCGCTGGCCATCACGCAAGATCAATAAAGTTAACCGTTCCTTATCCAAGCTTAAACATGTAATTGAGTCTGTACAAGGTGCTGAAGGAGCATTTAGCTTTAGTCCTCTGACTCACTCCATATCTCCATCTTCTCCAGCAAATGGGAATAATCAGCAAACATCCTCAAGCCCAAAACCACCTGAAACTTTCATGGAAAAGAAAGGATCACCCACATCTTTTACACCAGGAACACAGGGACGGGGTGCAATGGAGGAACAATTCATAGGAGGGCCAATATTAAATCAGGAGGATCATATCCATGAAAGTCATGGATTTTCACCTGAGATTGATAAAAGCTCAAAGCAGTCGAGGTCAGGAAGTGGCTCACAGGAAGCGAGTGCTGGGACGCCTACTTCTCATGGTTCATGCCACTTTAGTCCTGCCAATGGAAATGTAATTGTAAAGGATCCATTAGTCTCTTCCATTCATGAGCAATGTATTAAAGTAGATGGCTTCCCTGACTCGGCATTACAACCAATGGATGAGCCATTTTTTTCAAGGGCAATTCCAATACCCAAAGCTTTTGCAACAGAAGAATTTCGAGAACGCTTCGGAGCATTGCCAATTGAGGATGCTGGAAGTTCTCAAAATTTGAGAAGTCTTTGTCCTGCAGCAGCAGATGCAGTTTTGGATGAGCAACTTCCAGAGTATTGTTGGGTAGACCCTCCTAGCTCAGATTTAGCTCTGAACAAGCCGATGGGTGGTACTCTAGCTCAGACAAACCCACCTGCTAATAAACCAAGGGAAGCCATGAAGAGTGTGACTATTAAAGCGACATACAGAGAAGATATTATACGGTTTCGTCTTCTGCTAAGTTCTGGTATTGTAGAGCTCCAAGAAGAGGTGGCAATGAGATTGAAACTGGAGTTAGGTACGTTTGATATTAAATATATGGACGATGACCATGAATGGGTTCTGATAGTCTGTGATGCAGACCTACAAGAGTGCATGGATGTTTGTAAATCATCAGGCTGCAATATGATTAGACTTTTGGTTCATGATATAATGCCTAATCTTGGAAGCTCTTGTGAGAGCACTGATGAGTGAAGGGTAGATTGTAAATGTATAAAATTGTTATAGTAGAATTCTGGGAAAGTCAAAACTGTATAGCTATCTAGGTTCTTATAGCTTCAGGTAGGAATTTTGGGGTGAAATTGTAGAAATCCTGAGTGGTCTGTGTAAAATTCTTCCCCATAAATGTTGAATGACTTTCATACGGATTTAATGCTTGATTTTATTGGAATTTACAGCTCTCGTCATTTGCATATATTGAAAGTTCCTTCTTTTCTTTTTAGTATTGATTGTTTTATTTTTGTTAAAAAAAGGAGTTCAATATCAACAATTCACTGGATATTGAGGATCTATTTGAAACTTTTTAAGTGTTTTGAAACGGTTTAAATCACTTTTAAGGATATTTGATAATTATTATCAGAAATGCTTTAGAGAGTTGAGATGCATTATTTGTATCTTTAAGATGAGTAATATTTATTTTTGTGATAAGAAGTTTTGAATAAATGATTCCATTTTAAAATAATTATTAAAATATTACTTAAAAATACTTCTAATGATTTTAAGTCAAATAACTAATTGCCTCTTAAAACTACTTTTTGATTAAACTACTTTATCTCAAACGATTTATATTGAAATCACTTTTATTGAAGATGTTAAAATCATGACAAATTGAGTAACCTATTTTTTATGCAATTATTCGTAACTTGTAACCGCAAATCTAGCTTCCCTATTCAACTTCGACTTAAGTACTGACGATGGACAAGCGAGAGGTGAGTCGTTTTCATTGTTTTTTTAACTGCAGGACCACACTAATTAAGGTGTTGCTGCAGTAGTCGCAATCTTCTTGGGTTCCAGATCTCCATTAACGATCACACGATGATGATGATGATAATGATGATGATGAGTTACTCCCATATCGACTTGTAATTTCTCTTTTCTTGCTGCCATTTGTCGTATAGTAGACTTGTAATATACGGCGTATAAACTAAGCTGGACCAGGCCAAATAATGCCCCGAGCCCATTCGGTACCTGAGAGTTGAGACCATTATTTAGGCCAATTTTAGATCCTTTGAATAAAATCAAATTTCAGCACAAAATTAGAGCAAATAAGAAGAAAGGGAAAAATAATAATTAAATGGAGAAATATTACTTACAGTGATGAAGGGATCAAATCGGATGAGAGCATAAATAAGCCAGACTAGACCATTAGCAAATGAAGCAAGTGGGAGGAAAAAAGGCATGAACTCCACACTTTTTGTTTTGATAACCAGTTTCTTCATCAGATCAAAAGAGAATAAGATTATTTATATAAATAATTTAATGAGAAAATTACCAATATATCCACTTAAAACAAAAACAGAATGATTATTTCTGATGGCTCATTTTATTTTACCCAAATCTATAATAATAATTACTAGTAGAATTGTCAAATAAGTTAGCTAATTTAGATTCAAACTTACTTTTAATGAGTTGTTAAACTCTAGAAAATTTCAACAAAACACATTTTTAAATTACTTGAGTTTAACAATTTATGAGGTGTTTCATTTATATTTTTAAAAATAAAAATATTATTATAAATATTATCATTTGCTTATAGCTTGTAAAACATTAAAACAATGTTTTTTTTTAAAAAAGTATATTTAAATTCATTTTTTATAATGACATTATTACAAATATCTTTTAAAATAAATAAATTATTTTAGATGAGTTTGTAAACGTCCAGAGTTAATTTTTAATTACTTAAGTTAACTCATTTCAACTCATAAGTTAAATTAATTTATTAATCTCTTTAGATCAACTTTAAATAAAATGAATAATTCATCTAATACTATTAATTCGTTATATAGGTATAAAATTAATTGAAAAATTATACATAAGTAATTAAAAAATGAAAAAAAAAATTATTTTAAAAGGTTACAAGATAATAATTAAAGAGCACTAACCATGACGGCCAAAGGAGAAGCATACATGAAGACGTTGAAAAGAATACAGACAATGCCAACAACCAAAGATCTGTTGTTGTGAGTGTGGGCAAAAGTGAGAACCATGAGGGTAAGACCAGCAACAAACAAGAACTCAATAATCACAACCACAACAATTTGGAGCCTTTGTTTGTTGTCATTAGAGTAAATAAAGAAGAGGATGATGTAGGCAAATTCAATGATAGTCCCGGTGCCGTTGATTGTCAATACCAGAATACTTTTAGGGTGAACTAAGGGAAGTCCGTACAGAGTCCAGACCATGCAGTTGACTAAAGTTGCTAGATATGGAACAGCTGAATATTGCTCTACTGATCCCTTTCTCCGTATCCGTGCAAATGTTGGCCTATATATTATATTATTATTAATTATTTTCTCATTTTAAAGAGTACATAATAATCGTTTAAACACAAAGTAATTAATTACCACCGTATATTAAAATAACAATAATATCACAGAGAAAAATATTACATAACAATCTTAAATTATGTTATTTATATGTTTATTTAAGTAGATTAGATAATTAGTCTTTTTAATTATAAAAAAAAATTTAATTAAAAAAAATTATATTATCTTAATAATTATTTTAATATTTTTTATAATGTGATTAAACGTAATTAAAACATAAATTTTTAATAATAATAAAATTAACATTAGTATGAATTTATTTACAATTTTTTTAATATTTATTAACTTTTATTATTTTGTTTTAATATTTTAAAAAAAATTAATTTTTATTAAAAATTAAATTATTTTTTATTTGAATATTAATTCTATGCATTTTTTTTAAAACAATTTTGAGCTATATATAAAAGATTTACATAATGTATTAATAAAAAAGACTCTTATTTTCATAAATATTTTATTAGTTGTGCAACAAATTTTTTATTTTTAGATATTAAATCGTAAGAAAATTATAAATTATTTTTATATTTGTTAGAAACTCGTGACTAATTCAATCAAATAAGATTTTATTGAAACGAGAGTTGTTCAAGCTTATAAGTACTACTGTTATCGAACTAACAGAACTCTTGGTCGATATGGACTAAAAGGAACTTAATAGCCCCCCTTTGACATGGAAAGAGTTGATCTTACAAAGCCACGGTGAGGCTGTTAAGGACAAAGCTCAAGTTACCGATCAAGCTAGATCTAGCTTTGATACCATGTTAGAAACTCAAGTCTCACTCAATTCAATAAGATCTCATTGAGTTAAAAGTTGTCCAAACTTATTAACAGTATTACTGTTGAACTCTTGACCAATGTAAAACTAGAGAAAACTTAAAAGTCTCACTCCACACGGATAGAAGTGGTCTCACAAAACTACGGTGAGACTGTTAACAACAAAACTTAAGTTATCGATCAAACCAAATCTAACTTTGATACTATGTTAGAAACTGATCTCACTCAATCTAATAAAATCTCATTGAATTAAAAATTATTTAAGCTTATAAACAACACTATTATCGAATTTCTTAACAACCTAAGATTGAAGAAAACTTAACAATATTAATATTTTATATTCTAGAATTCTAGAAATAGCCATTCTCTTAATTAAATTCCACATTAACGGTGACAAAAATTATTATAAAGCTGGAAAAGAAAAAACAAAAAAATTAACATAGGAATTAAGATTCTTACAACGGAGACAAGAACAAGAAGAATGAGATGACATTTCCTGAAAATATGATAAAACCCACGTGATCAGTATTGATTATTATCAGAAGATCATCAACAAACCAAAAAACAACTAAATTAAGTTTGTTTCATATATAACAAAAAACATTTAAATAATTACGAGGTAGAGTGAAAAAAAAAACATATATAAATAAATATACCTACGATACCAACGACAGTTCTAGCAGTATCAGCAGAAACCATGGTAGTTAAATTCTGGGTAGCTAAAGATTAAAGAAGGAAAAGAAAGATACTGAATAGTTTCTAAGAGAAGAAAGAGAAGTGAGATATCATGAGATTATAAGATTATATGAACAGAGACTGATCATAAAGGGTCTGTCTCAAATAAGGTGTGTGTTGTATTGTTGCATGACTTGCCTTAGAACGAAGGCAGAGAGACACTCGATTACAGAGGAATTCAATATATTATAATTATAATATAATTAAAACTAATTTTATATTTTTTCATTAAAATTTAATTATAATTATCGATAATATTATAATATATTATTTACAATAAATAAGATTTTTTAACAAATATATCTCAAAAAATATTTTGAAAATATTATTCATTGTTTTTGAAATATTATCTATTTATATTTTTTTTAAATAAAAAATGAGTATTTTTATTTCTATATAATAGATTATTAGATTTGTTATTAAATTAATTATAATTCACATTAATTAATAAAATATTTAATTTATTTTTAAGTTATTATATAATAGACGATAAAATAATACTAAATATATTTAGAGTTTTCCTTATAAATGAATAATTGACTTATATATATCACTTATTTTAATAAACAATTCACAATTTTTGAGCTTACTGTTAACAGAAAATGACTGAATCCTCTCTTCCACTTTTTTTTTAAAAGATATATGTAGTGCTGATAGTTTGGCAGAACTGCTTCTTCAGTCTACATAACTAAAGCTTGTAAGGTTCAATCTCACATTTTGCGTGATGATTATGGATCTGATTGTAATTACATAAAGTTTTATTATACACTACTAATTTTATAGAGAAACATTTCAATTTTACGACATACCAAATAAAAACGATGCAAAAATATTTTTGGTATAAATTCCTTAAGACTTAAAGTTTTTTTTAGAGGAAGTAGAAAGGTGTTTTGAAGCTTGAAGTTCGATTTGGTGGCTCATGGTTAAAATGTGAGTAGCTCAGGCATCTAATGTTGCATATCTAATAGTCACATGAATACTATCCTTTTTTCTTATGGATATTAATTTCATGACTGTTTTATATGATTTTTACGATGTTAATTATAAACTTTACTGTCATGTAAAAGAAACTATAATAAGAGATTATTCAATACTCTTCTAGAAAATAGCACCCGAACTACTAGGTAAATATAACCTGACATAAATTTTATAATATCTTAACATTCAAAAAAATCAAAATCAATATACCCAATAATCTAAATTGATTTAACCTTACATATAGTCTTTTGTTCTCTATAAGTATCACAAGACCTATTTTGTTTACTTCTAATAATATATTTATAGATTATTTAAATATCTGTCTAACATCTTAATAAATTATGTAATATCTAAACATTTATATACATAAGAATATATTGGTGACATATAAGAAATCATATACAATTTATTTTTTTTAAATTTTTTTTTAGGGCATTGATTTAAACTAAATTTACCTCCCTTAATAAAAAAAGGTATCATCTGGTTTGCAATTTTAATGTCATATCTTTTAAGAGCCTTTTAGACATAGCCTTTTTATGATAATCTTATAATACTATGATAGTGATCGCAATATTTTTGTATGACTAATAAAAATAAGTATCACCAAAATCTTTTATTTCAAAATTATTAGCAAGAAATCTCTTAGTTTCATGCCATAAGCATATATCATTGTTGGCAAGCAAAATGTCATCGATATATAAAAGAAAAATATATATGCTCCCATAAAACTTGTTGTTTATGCAATCATCGATCAAATTCATCTTAAAATTAAATGAGATGATTACTAGATTAAACTTGAAATATCATTGTCGAGATGTTTACTTGAACCCATAGATGGATTTCTTAAGTTTGCAAGTCATATTCTTTAGATTTACCAACACAAAGTTTTTTGGTCGCATCATATAAATCGTCTCATCAATATTACCATTGAGAAATGTTGTCTTTGCATCCATCTAATGTAACTCAAGATTGAAATGTGTTACCATTCCATCATAATCGTGAAAGAGTCTTTCGAAGAAACTGAAGAGAAAGTCTCTTTATAGTCGATGCCTTCTTTTTGTGTAAAGCCTTGTGCGACAAGATGAGTCATGTAACTCTCTACATCGCCTTTTGAATTCCTCTTGGTCTTAAATATCCATCTACAATCAATGAGTTTTATACCTTTTGGAAATAGGATAAGATCCTACACGTCATTGTCCCTTATAGACTTAATCTTTTCATTCATGACATCAATCTACTTCTAAGAGTTAGAACTTTTCATGGCTTGATGAAAGTTGATCGGATCTTCTTCCATCATTCCAATATCAACTTCATGTTCTTAGAGAAATATAATGTAGTCATCTGACACTACATTTCTCCTTTCTATAATGGATCTCTTTAATGGAAAGAGTTCTTAAGGTGGTAGATTTTGTTCTTTTGGAACAATTTCTTTAATGCCAATAGCATATGTGGGAGTATTAACATATTTTTCTACAAAATTCCTAATTGCATCTTCCTTTTCAAACTTAACATCCTCAAAGAATCAAGCATTTTTGAACTAAAAAATCGATTTAGATGTGGAATCATAAAATTTGTACCCCTTAAATCATTCAAAATATCCAATAAAATAGAAACTCACCATCCTTGAGTCTAATTTTTTTTTCATTAGGTCTATAAGGCTTTGTCTTAATTAGACATCCTTGAATGTGCAAATGCTTTAAACAAGGCTTCTTGAAAGTTCAAAGTTCATGAGGGTTTTGAATGTCACTTTAGTTGGAACCCTATTAAGGATAGTTATTACAATCTTAAGCGCTTTTTCTCAGAGTGAGATATCTCCCTCTGACCAAGTATATTGTGCAATGATATCACATTTTTCTAGTAACTTAGCAAATGATCATGGATATTATTCACCTGAGCCTTCGTATCTGTTATAATACTTATCACCGTGATCAGATTGGACACATTTGATCATTTTACTTAGTTGGTTTTAAACTTCAACTTTATAACTTTTGAACACATTCGATGATTGTGATTTTTTATGAATGAAAAACAAATAGTCATATCTAGAAAAATTATATATGAACGTTATAAAATATTATTGATCATTCCAAGCAATTGTAAAAAATGACTTACAAATGTCTGTATGTATAAGTTTTAAGACTTCCAAAGTCTTGTTGGCTTCAAATCTCTTTTTCTTGGTTTGTTTTCCCTTTATATATTTAACACAAACGTCAAAATCTGTGAAATCTAAAGAGTTTAAAATTTTGTTAGACATAAGTCGTTCTATTTTTTTAGATATAACCTATTCTTCTATGCCATAACGTAGCCAAAGTTTCACAACTTAATTTTCTTTTTATACCTTGTATACTCAATTGCAATTTTCTTATCCTTCTTTCTTTTCTTTCATTTATCCTTGTACTTAGAGGTTGAGGCCATGCGGTTATTCTCTGTCTTATTTTGCTTTAGTCTTTCCTCTTCTCAAACATAATGTGAGATGAGCTCATTTAGGGACCAAGTCTCTTTCTAATGGTTGTAGCTCACCTTAAATTAGCTAAATTGTGTCAAAAATGTTCTCAAAACCATATGCACTAGAAAATCCTCATAAAGCTCTAGCTTAAGTGCTCTTAATTTGGAAATAAGATGAGACATTTCCATGATATACTCCTTAATATTATCTTTAGTCCTATATCTCATTGAAATTAGACTTGTAAAGAGCATACATATTTCAATATTTTTGTTCATGACAAATATCTTTTCAATATTTGTAAGGAAATCTTAGTAATAATTATCTTTTCAAACATTGTACCCTTAAATGCATACGAAATGAAATTATTCATAATAATCATACACATGTGATTTGATCTCTCTCATATTTCTTTTATCTTATTTCCATCAAAAATACTCTTATTCGTAAGAGATATATGAGAGTCAACCCTTATGGCAAGACCAAATTCATGACTCCAAGAACTATCAAGAGATTTTTTTCCCATGATCTAAAGTTAGTGTCATAAATGACATAAAAATATAATTGATGTTGGCAACAATATTAGCATGATTATTCATAGTTTAACCTAAAAAACAAAATAAAATAAAATAAACTAACTTAAGTCTCAAAACCAAAACAATAAATTCAAACAAAAATAAATCACATCTAAAGATACTAAACACTTCATTAATATTTTATCTTTGGACAAAATATATTAAATTGTAAATGATATTTTGATATAGTAATCAAACACTGATAATAAAAACATGTCGAACAATAAATTTTCCTTTAGGTCGAATCATTATTCACATGTAAAAATCAAATAATCATCATGCGTTTATTACCAGAGGTATACATGCAATTATATTAAATATTAACAATACTTTAGATCGATTGATATTCACATAATTTATATGTAGACAACTATTTATATTCTAAAACAAATTAATTGGCACGAGAGTGGTCAGTTTGATAACATATATTTTTAATTAATTTATCTCAAAATATATATACATATAAATATTTAAATTTAAAGTTGTATAAAAAAATCAAAATTAACTATGAACGCTAATTAAACCTAGTCATCAAAAGATAATAAATATTGATTAATTTTTATTGGGTCATAAAATATAAATCTATATTTTGATCAATTAACTTAAATTTATATTTTAATTTAAAAAAAATTATACGTAGAATTTAAAAAATAATTACTTTTGAAGTTTAATTCGATACATTATCTAAGAATTATAAAACCTTAATTACAATAACAAAAGATAACCTTAGTTGTAACCAAAAAAAAAATATTTATATTAACAACCACCACCACCACCACCACCACCACCGCTACCTTTTTTTATTTTTTAATTATACAGTAACTAAAACTCTAATTATAAAATGAAAGAAATCCTACTTACAATACCAAAATAAAACCTTAACTTATGAAAACAACTGTGGAACTGAATCCAAAAGATGAAAAAGGCAATCTTTCTATTTTAATTCTATTCATCGTGAAACTTGAAGCATTGAATTACTTTTAAGTTTCTACTTTTTTTCCTTTTTTTATCATAACGGGAAAAAAATACTTTTCAAATCCATATACGAAGGTTCATGTATTAATTATATACTCTCTTTTTTTCAGTTCATTTCTTTTTTAAAATTTATAATTAATAAACGGTAAAACAATAAAAAATAAAAAATAAACTATCAAATTTAAATTATTTTTAAATATTAACTTTATCAAGGTATCTTTAATGATAGAAAAATTTACATATAAAATCCAGAATCAAATGATATAAATTATAAATTATTTTTGGATTTAAAATCATAATTTTAAAATACAAACAACAATTATTCAACGTGAACATGTTTTGATAACACTTATTAAAACAAAATAAACTTTGATGAAAATCATCATCAAAAAATAACTTAAAAACATTCATGTTTAATCAAATATAAATATCTTCAATAAACAATACTAAATACTAACTCGTTACACAAAACTACCTCTTATAGCTAGAGTAACGCCTAATCACGTAACAGACTTTTAGAAGCCATCCTTTACACATGATCTTTGATTAGTAGCCAGTAACACATGGTTTGATCATAATCATTATCACATGTGCATTTCTTGATCATCATGAATATCATATGTATAGGATGTACATCGAGATTATCAATCTTTGGAAGTCTCGGAACTGCCATTGTTACTCTCTTTAGCTTAGTCTCACAATTCACGAATGATAGCGCACACAAAACATTAGGTAGTGGCATAATTGATTTTAGTCCCCCATCAAAAATTGGAATTCTGACTTGATTTTAGTTTGAAACAAATTTTGATAAAGACTCTCTCTCCTTCTACATCGGACCTTTGTTAATTTTTGATATCGAAACTTAAATTTCCACCAAAACTTTGGTATTTTTTTTTTAAGAATAAAACTTGAGTAAAATTAAAGTAGCGGAATGTTCAACAATATCAAAATTTCCACTCTTCATAAAAAAAAAAGGGAGAAGGCGGGACGAATGTACAAAACAGATCCAAGGTTACTAGATTCTCCATTTTCGATTTTGGTATTTCAAATAGTTCGGTAAAATTTTACAGAAGTTTCAATTATCTTCAAAAATAGCACTAATCTTTTAAAAATGAGTTGTACTGTCATAATAATATGTTTGGTTCACTTTATTAAATTGGATAAGAATAGTATTTTTGATTGAAATTTATTAAATTATATTATAATTAACATATAATAATTATATAATATAATCAGATAAAATTAATATTTTTATTTTTATTATTATTTAAAAAATATATTTTTAATTTGATAATGGAATAAAAAATGAAGATACATAATTTTATAATTAAAAATTTAGATAAATTAAATTAAATGTTTAGTAAAATTTAGATATACACCCATTTATCATAATTGTATACCTATACATGTTATAAACTAAGATTCATTAATACAATATAATAAACATGACGTAAACCTTTAATAAAAACTTCAAACATGCCTCTCGTAAGCTATAAATATATTTTTATATATGTTCAACCAATTGGCAGATACATTCATTTAATTCAAAGAATTAACCATCCCTTGTTCAACCAATTGGTAGATTCATTCATTTAATTTTCTCTACTCACTCTTTCATTTGAAACAAATAGAAGAGGTTGGTTGGGTGAGTTAAATCAAAAAGAAACTAGTCTCTTTAATATAGGCAACTGCACTCATTCTCTGTATATTTAAATGCTTCTTCAGTAACAGAATCAATATGGCTTGTAACAAAAACTAAATTTAAGAAGTTAGAATTTGTAACACGGTAATTCACCAAAAGATTTGGCAAGACTCGTTTTTTTCTGGTTTAAAATCACACGTTCAAAACATTAAAAAAAAGGGGGGGGGTTATGGCTATTGCTAGCATCTGCAATTTTCCAATTATGTAGTCTCTTGTCAGTGTACATAAATTCAGCTAATTAAAGAGCATCAGATCAACAAGCACCTAGAGTTTCAAGTTCTAAAGCTTATAATAGTCAATAGACACATAACATGATATGAAAGAAAGTGATTGAATAAATAACAATGAAAAGATTTGTAAAGTTTATTCACTCAAATGAAATTTGATTCTTTCTGGTGAATAAAACTTTCAAGCTCACGAAACATACATTTAATATAAAAGTTTAAAAGAACAAAAAATAAGTGAGAAATTCAAAGCTCAGAAACATAAAAAGATAATAATACCTCACCAAATTAAAACTTACAACCCTATACATAACCATCTATGTTACAACCAACCGTGTGTACCCATGGAAAAGCAGAGACGGATAAGGAAGATGTTTCTTTCTTTCAAAGTTTGAAACCTAATCCAGGCCACCTCTTTGCCCCTTCTTTCTTTGTCTTCTTCGAACTTGGATCAATGAGGTTTTCAAGTGATTTTGCTTGTCTATCCCTGGTCTTACCTGCTTCTTTTAGAAGCTCACCTAATCTTCTCTGCTCATCTTCAAAATCAGGATTTGCTATTCCAAGCTTCTCTTCTCGCAATTTAAGAACGTACTCCAGTATCTCAATTGCATCTACAACTCTGAAACAGTTTCATATAATTCATGAAAATCAGAAGCATATGGTTAGCATAATGTAATCAACATTGATTACACAGTTCAGCACAAGACACATGCTAAGGCTGAAGTAAAGATACAATGCTTTCAAATGCAGAAGCGTTGTAGGATGTAAATTTGAGTAAAGCAGGCTAGCCAAAGCCCGAAAATTTGACTTCGAGCCAGGCACCGATCGAGCATTATCGGTCATGTATATATTTTGGGTCTGCATTGGGTTGGATTTTTCAAATTGAATAAAAGGCCAAAGTCTAGCCCTAAAACATTCGGGTATATTCAAGCCTAATTTTTTGAACTTCAAATTGATTTAAGTTAGTGTCCGAGTTAAATATAAAAAATTATAAAATAATGACATAAAATATTCAAAAATACGTATGTTTTATAAAGTTTGAACTTAACTCGCATGTCGAGCCAGGTTCGAGTTGGGATCGTACTATAAATTTTTGGCCACAAATTATTCAGATAGAGTTAGAATATATTTATTTGGACCTAATCGGACTTCAAGCCGGGTAGGATTAAATCAGGTCATTCTGGTTTTGATCGGATCATGCTAAATTTACATGCCTAAAGCATAGCATATATGTAAGATAAGGCCAAACTAGCCAAAATGAACAAATGAGTTTGGCTCTAAGGAAAAAGAAAAGAACAAATAGGTTTGAATCTAATGAGAAAATCATCCACAAAATGGTTGACATATTACCTTCCTAGAGCATCATAGGTTGCTGCAAGATTACCATATACCCCAATGGTGTCTTGATGACAAGGACCACATTCTTTTTCGAGAATCTGTCTTGCTTCTTCAAATAACGTTGCAGCCTCATCTATCTTGAACAATTGTACACATGCCAAACCCATCTGGTTCAAAACAACCCCAAAAAAGGCAGACTTTCTTTCTCCACTAGCTCTAAGTTTTGCTATACCATTCTCAAAAGAGTTTCGAGCATCTTCAAATCTCCCAACCATGTAAAACATCACTCCCATCCGTGCTTCTATTCCTGCAATAGTGCTCTGCTGTCCAGGCTTATCCTCCAACAACTTCATTGCCTTCTGCAAGAGCTTCAATGCCTCCTCAGGCTCATCCACAGACTCATAAATAGCTGAAATTTCAGTCAATCCACTAGCAATTTCTTCTGCAGTAATACCAGGCACAGGTTTTCCATATATCCTTAGAGCATTTTCACAATATGATTTGGATTCTCTGAACTTTCCTGTTCTGTGATATAAGTCAGCAAGGCGCACAAAAACCGATGCAACAGAAGGATGGTTTTCACCCTTTGATGACTTAAAAACTGTGAGTGCCTTCTGATAAGAGAAGATAGCCTCATCAAATCGACAAAGAGACATGTATATGTTGCCTATGCTTAAATCAATAGAAGCAACCTCATTATCTTGTCCATTTGCAATCATTGCCATGCTGGCAAGGACAAGGTGTTCTAGAGCTGATTCATAATCTCCTTTTGCTTCAAATACAAGGGCCATCAATCGTCGGTCAGCTGCTTCTTCAAGAGATGCTGGTTCACTGTGCACACGATGAATTTCGAGAGTTTTCTTGCATAGCTCTTCTGCTCTATCAAACTGCATTGCTTGAACATGGGCCTCTGCTAAGTACCTGCATTGTCACAGCAAGTTCACTTGAAAACAATTTCTTCTCTTTCTTCTTCCTCCCTTTCACTCAACTATTGCTTTTGTTACACAATATTAAAGACTGACTCGTTAATTTTTATACAGTCATGTGTTTGTCTGTAAAGTAAGATAGTATTGTACAGAAATTATACAGTTATATAGAAATTTATTACTAATAGTAAGTGTGAATCTAAATCGTATGGATGTTTTACTTAGTTTGTTTGAAATTTTAATTCTAAGATTATGTATCTTGATTTTTTCTTTCATCTCAAATTAAAAATATTTTTTTATTTTAAAATATAATAAAAATATAAAAATAATTTTAATATTGATTTAAATAAATTTTTATCTTACAATTATTTTAACATGTAAAAAAACTATATGAAACGAATTAAATACAATTTTAAATATAAATTATTTTATTATAATATTTAATTATTATCAAATACTACACAAATTAATTATAATATAACTCAATACACTTGAATTTAATAAAATTATATTTAATCTTAATCTATTTAATATGTTATACCAGAAATATCCTAAGTGTATTATTTGTGCTCATTCAAGATAAGAGATTGATTATTTAATAATTCTTTATTTTTAACAACAATGTTCAGTGTTACCATTTCTGAATGTAAATTCAACAAACATGGACGTCACCGTAAATAACGCAACCTGAAGCATTATCTTCAGTCTTAAGAATCAAAAATTCAATTTATAAGTCCTTTCTATGTCAACTCTCCTATGCCCTAATAGTAAAGAAAAGTTTATTTATAACAAGTCTCTCATAAATCACAAATGATTACCTCAACTCTCCAAAGCCCTAATAGTAAAGAAAAGTTTATTTATAATAATTCTCTCATAAATCACGTATGATTAACACTATATTATTGATAAGTACAATCGAAATTACATAATTATATTTAATGAAAAATTACTATAACAATTGTTACTTGATATATAGAAGTATTCTAATTTTGAAAAGAAAAAAAACAAAAATAATAACCTCAAAACTCACGATTATACAAGTAATATCAATTATGTTTGACTCATATATTTTTATTATAAAAAAATCAAGTTAATTATTTCATTAGTTAAAGTTAAATAAGCCATTGAGATGTTAGTTTTGTTGTTAAAAATTTCAAGAGTAATATTTTTTATTTCCGGATTTAAGTTGTTTTATTAAATGTTACAACCACATTTATAAACTAAAATACCATATACTTTAATCATATTTATAAACTAAAATACCATATACTTCGGGCGTCTTATTAGGCATGAAAAGAGAAGGAAATATCAAAATGGAAAATTATGGCAATCTCGAGTCCAACGCTAAATTCTCCATATATGATATCAACATTCATAATCCGTAATCCGCCAGTTAAATTTAATATATTGATCCACTAAAGATCACCTAAATCTTTACCCTCAAGTTCTATTTGTTCACATATTTGAAATAATTCATTGTTTTAGAAAAAGAAAAAGAAATATGAGATTACCACAAGACTTAGACAACTAAAAATTACAAAAATAAAAGCAATATGCACAGACCTGCAAGTCTCTCCAACTCTAGGATCAGTGTCACCCAAAGAGTCAATCTGGATTTTCAACCCCTCCTCATAGCACGAGATCGATCCGTCTACTTGTCCCAACATCGAATACGTATCTCCCAACTGCATATGCCCAGAAAACGCAGCGAGCGCATGATCTGCACCCGTCGCAATATCAGGTACCTGAATCGCCCGATCCAGAACCGGTACGGCCTCTTCAAACCTTCCCAGGCTACAATATATCGCAGCCAAAACATGTAAACTCATCGCCAAATCCAAACTCGGCTCACCTTCGACGGCACATCGCTCGAACGACTTCGAAGCTCGGATGGCGTATTCCAACGCCTTATTTGGGCCTTCTCCGGAGGCAATGGTGTCACGAGCAAGCTTAAGTAGGAACGGCCCAAGATCCGGATTGTCTAGTGAAGCATCGGCCATGTTCGGATACGGACTTTGGGGTTGTGGCTTCTTGAAGCGCCGATCAGGAGAGGGCTTGGATCGGGACGGTGAAGGAGAGGGAGGCTTTTTTGGAAGAGGGGAAGGGTTCTTGGATAATGATACCGGTTCGGATCTTTGGGTTCGAGTCGAAGTTTCGGGAAGTGAGATTTGTAGTGGTGGTGCGCCCGGTGGGGTTTTGACAGAGACTAGTCCCGGCATCGTTGTTCTACAGAAAGACGACGAAGAAGGGGGAACTATGAGAATTGTTTAAAGGATAAAAAGGGAATTGATAAATAAGAGAGAGATGAGAATAATTAAGTGGAGTTTATGAAGTTAATTATGGGATTAGAACTTGCTACCGATCAATTCTGCTCAATTGTTCTTTCGTTTCTATTTCTGTGAACTGGCAAAGATAAAAGAGTCATGGAGGTTGCAGAGTAGGAACGAGAGGACAAACTGGTTTTTTCAAATCTGATTTTTGTGTCTTTGACCAATTGTTTAGACACCTGGTGCTACTTCAATGGATGCAACTTGTTTGGTGATCATGCAGTCTGAGGAAACGTGGCAACGAAACATTGGATAGATTCGAGACGGAACTCTGAACGCAGCGTTTTATCACCTCCTTTGTCACATGACTTGCGCGTGATAAAATTTATGCAAGAGCACTTCATCTGAACTTCGATTCAGTGTACGTAGCTTCTCTTTGTTTCTTCATTTTCTATTCATGCTATATCCCTGGCCTCCAGAGTCCTTACTTCTAATTAATAGTTATTTTTTCTTCTTACATAATTTTCAAGATTTAATAAAGAAAATAGTGAATAGTTTCACTACCTATTATAATTCGAATATTTAAGTAAAGTAGCTTTTGTGATAATTTTAGTTCACTAATTTTAATAAAAATAACATTTTAATTCCAAAAAATTAGTGAATTAAACAATTATTTAAAAAATATAGTAGATTTATCTGATCATCCGTCACAGAGAAAATACAAGTACATGTGAAATAGCTATTAAGGATTATTTGCTACATTAAAGAATTAGTTGGATCATGATGATGAAATTAATTATGGTACATGTGATCTTCATTTTCATGAAATTAATTATGTTACGTGTGATCTTCTTTTTTCATTTTCTTATACGTTGACAAGATAAGGAGAGGGAAAAAAAAGCCTCAAACATATTAAATTATTGAAAATTTAAATAAAATTGAAGAAAATAATTACATTCCATTTTAAGATATATATCCAAAAATTAAATAGGATACCCAATATAAAAAAAATGTAACATATTAGTTGTATTTTAATAGTTTTTATTTTTAGCATAAAACATTTCAAACACTTTGTTCTCAATAAAAACAAATAAATCTTACATTAATAAAATATTATTTATAAATATATGAGTAAACTTATCTTATTACACAATTTATTAATTTTTTGAAATTTATGTAATTTCTTAGCCCTAACTTCGTTTGAGGATCTATATGAGAAATGAACTAGCATTAGATGCCTATGTGGTAGGACTAATCAAGAAGCATAATACATGTCTGTCTGTCTGTCATCTATAATATCTAACTTTTCTAATAATATAGTCTAGATCGAATGGCAATAAACACCTTCTGTACTTATATTCTTATACTCTTACATCTAATAATTTTTTATAAGATTAGTCGTACGTTGTAATTAGTTTTCACTAACCAATCTGATCATGTGATCTGCATCTAACTGGAAGCTGTACATGATCCTCTCGCACTTTTGTTCTAATTAAGAACATTTTTATTATTACATTTAATTTTATTAATTTTGATGCATATTTTTTTTGCGATTGAATATGGTAGAACAGTCATATATTAGTTTATTAAACCTGTTTCAAGTGTTCATGTGGCCGGGTATCTAATATTTCTCAATTTTAAGATTATTAATTTCATACCAGATATCATCTTGCTTCCAGGATCTTGATAATATATGATACTATGATAACAGTTTTGAATAACCATATTTTCAAGTTAAAATAACTTTATTAAGGTTTTATTAAATTTATCTTTTCTTTGTGAAATTTAAAATATATATATATATATATATATATATATAACAACAAAATAAAATTCCGTAACATTAAATATGATTTAATTAAACGTTATTTAATATTAAATAATTTTAAATAACTATAATTTAATTTAAACATATCTAATTAGACTGTTTTAAATTATATTATACGTTTTTTTAGTAGTAAAAAAACATTAGATAAACATACAAATATGTTATTTTCATTGTTACAAGTTATAAAAATACTATTTTTGTTGATTGTTTTCCACTTTTTTGTAACATGGATAAATTCTTTTCTGAATCTAATAAAACATTAATTTTGAACCACAATAAACTTCATGTTTTTAATGTAGTTTTGGAAACGGTTTTGAATTGATAAAATTTCACTTAATTTCCTTTTTTTTCATTTCTATCTTTTTTTTTCAATTACAAGAATTATAATGATACCCTATACATTACATATTCTTTAAATTTCTCATGAAGTATAATGATCGACACTTCAAAATAAAAAAAAAATTAAACGTGTCCATCTAATGTAGTGGTCATACCAGCTAAATATTGTATATTAGCTGAAAAGGATTAAACAGCATATATGTATCAAAAATATTTGTGTTAAAGCATGCATAATGTAACTAGGTTATTCAATATTAATGTGATAAAATCAATTTCAAATGTTTCCTAGGAATCCAATATCATGATTTTTTCTTATATATATTAATAATTTACACTAGTACTATCCTGAACTAATTAAATGCACACAATATATATCAAGGTGTTTTCCAAATGATCACTTAATTTGAATTAATGATCTAGTCTATGATGAAGAGAGTATGGCATTATTAAAGTTTCCCAATATGGTTTGAATCAATAAAAAAACATACAAAAGTTACTAAATTTTCTCAAGTGATGATCACTCAAGCTATAGGTTGAACTACCATATAGTGCAAGTTCAGTACATGCATTAACCAGAGAACTAGGGTTCCAAATCTCCAAAACACACATGCATCATATAATAAGTCTAGTTTACATAATTTAGTCTCACACTTGTGTATACATAATATCAAACTCACTCCTCTCATGGAAATTCAAACTAATACACGATATTGATTATATATATTCTCTCTTAATTAATATCTCCCTATATATTACATTAAATTCACTCGGCTAGCACACAACAAGAGTTTATGCTAATTTATTATATATCTTACATTGCATATATAGAGAGATCCTAATGATAATCTAGATAGGGATTAATCATTGATTGCCTATTCTCTACCACCCTTACGTGGGGGTTCATGAATAGGATTAGCATGAGGATCTGTATAATCTAAATTTGCTTCCACTCCGATTAGCTTTCTCCCTCCCTTATTCATCACGTACATAATCCCCTGCATCGATCATAACATTTAAACAGTATTAATCGTAATTATATAACCAATACTAACACTTTTTTTTCACATTCAAACATAATTTAACCTAATTTAAAAAAAAAATAGTGAGAATCATAAGATTGTAACTCTGATGTTTCTCAAGTAGTGTAAATTATTATTAATTTATGATAGATGTATAAAAGTGTTGTTTAAGTTTACAAAAGAATTAGCTTTTTAATTACTTACATCATGATATCAAGAGTTTGATTTCTTATGTGTTTAAACCCTAATAAACTTGATTTGATAACTTCTTAACATTTTATTATATATTTTAAATAGTATACCAAACCTAGCTAGCTATACATACATGAATTGTGTTTACTTGATATACTGTTAAAATCATTAATTAACACAAAACATAAATTAACCTAGCTATATATTTTGAGTAGTAATTATATACTTTCCGTTTAGATCGATCCATGGGTTAGCTAAGTGATAATATAGGGGCTTAACTAAATTACTTAATTACCTCATTGACTTTGTCAGAGAGCTCCATGCCTTCTTCTCTAAAATTGTTAGCTTTTCCTACAAATTAAGGCAGAAAATTATAGTTAGGGTTTGTGTATATTATATAAGCTTATTTCAAACTTTAAAATTAATCGAGTAATTAACATATAATTATAAAAGTTATATTACCTGAAAATGATGAGAAACTGAAGATTACTAAAAGATAGATGAGAAACCAGATCTTGATCTGAGGAAGCATAGTGTTAGGTTTTGTTGCTAGATTCAATGAGATTGTGTGTTAATAGACAAAGAGAGGGCTGCTTTTTATCTTGAGAAGAAGAGAATGAAGCCAAAACAGCTTGTAATCATGACCTTCCCACAAAAAAGGCTTTGTGACAACACATTACCTATTAATCTATTATCCACCACCTCATCAAAGTCAACTACACCAAATTGTTTCATATACGTCAAATTGTTATATATACATACTAAGTAACAAATATTAAATTTTATATTAAATTAATAATATAAGATATTAAATTAATTATAAGAAAACTTATTATAGAATTGATAATTTAAAGTATACATATTATTGTTTAATATACTTTTTATTTTTATTATTAACTATAATATATTCATATTTGAATTACCAATATATATTTTAATCAATTTTAACAATAATATTAATGAATTAAGATAGTTTAAATGTATCATTATTGTAGAAATAAAATATATGTACTAATAACTTAAAATTATGTATTTTATGTGTCTTAATTGATAAAATTAATCAAAAAAGATAACAAAATAAAAATAATTAATCTATATTATTATCAAGAGTAATATGTATAATAATACATGTACCATGATAAAACAAGACTTTTTCAATTGTTTCTTTTATATATATATATAGCTTCATCAAAAGCTTAATTAGAGTTTGTTCCTTTATCTGACAAGTGCCCTAGTGTGTTGGGGTGGGATAATACAAACTTAGTCTGTGGGTTATGTTTAACTTTTCTAATGCACTTTTTTTTTTTTCCTTCTTTCCCAAACTCTCTCCTAACACTAATGTGGGTCATTTCTTCATGTTAGGTATCGCTCCATTATTTTGTGCGATTATGTACGGCAGCTTAACAGGTGGGTTCAGTTTGGTTCCGATAAACCCGTCTACATTTTTTGTTTAATTTTAACATTTACCAACTGATCAATTTAATAAATCAATCCATTCAAATTAAACCTAAATTTATTTAAAAACTTTGAGTTGTATTGGATTTGTAGTTATAGATTTGCAATGCAATACTTATAAATGTGTTGTTTAAGAGTTAATATATTGTTTAAATCTCAATTAAACTCAACTTATTTAATAAATAGTTGAAGCAAAACTCATTATTTAATCTTAATCTTAACTTTAAACTACTATAAAATAGATCTTTAAAGTCAGTTCACGCGTTGAATCGACTTTAAATTTTAATTTTTAATTTTTACAAAATTTACTTATTTTTTATTATACTTAAATTAAAATTTGTATTCAATCACTATATAATAGCATAAAAAAACCAAAATATGTATAACAAATAGTTTAACTAATATAAATAATTAAAAAATAAAATATTAATTAATAGTAAAAAAATTATCACGGTGTTTTCTATGTTATTCAAGATCATCATACTCTTTTCCTAATGTTATAATACAAAACATACATATATAATACAAAAATTTATACACATAAATAATAACACATAATAACATAAAAAATATGAATAATAAGTGCGTATAATTAATAAAAATACTTATAAGAGTAAATGAAGTGACAAAATGAAGAAAAAATAGTATTTTGTAAGTAAGAAATGGGTATAAAAAAATTGAGTATTTTGCTAAAAAAAAAATAAGAGATTTAAAAGATAAGTTAGAGAGGAAGAAAACTCATTAACCGGCGTTAGAATTTGTGGTCGTAGGTGGTCAGAAAATGAGAAATAATAGATGAGGTTTTGGGTTTTTGAGAGTTATACAACGCTTGGAATAGTTTTTATCTAAGAAAGAAAGAGGAGAACAGAAATATACATGTATGTTGCGTCAATTCTACGTATCAACTAATACTATCCACGTAGCTTGTAACTTCAGTTGACGTATTGAACTGACACTACACGTGGACGTAGCGTCGATTCTACACTGAATCAACTTTAAATTTATTATAAGTTGATTTTTTTTTCTAAAAATCAACTTTACATATCAACTTAAATAACTCTTTTATAATAATGTTATCGTGACAAGTTCGCCGGTCATCTCAGAAATTGAAAGAATTCCGATCATGTGTTTACCAATTTTGTACCCTTTAATTCTTTTCTATCTCTAATTAAATTAATGATATATTTATTAGATGAGAGTTATCCCTGTATCTAATGTAGAGGATTTTACAGTACATGCCAGTCAAAGCACCTCACTTGTTAATTAAGGAAAAATAATTGAAATCGAATTTAAGAATAGTAAGTAGTTTATTTGGTTACGTATAATGTTTGAAATTTATATTTTAGTTATGATATGTAAATAATATAGTTATTTTAAAAAGAATTTTTTTTTTGTATAATTTAACTTCACGACTTTAAATGCTAATTTTGACAACTTATTAAAATATGATTATTTATTTGTTGTTTCTACTTATCAAATTTAAATTATATATTATTGATATAAGGATTAAAATATATTTTTTATTAATAATTTTAAATCATTACATGTATTAAATATAAAATGAAAAATTGAGATTTAAAAATAATTGTAAATGATCCTAATCCCAACACGATTGATGAATTAAGGAAGCTCAATTCATAGTTAAGCAAACAATGAAATGTATTCTGTAATTGATTTGAAAGGTGTTTGAGGCGATGATATATTAGGTAAGCAGAGCATATATAGCTCAAAGTAAAAATGTAAAATGGGTTTAATATTATAATGGATTCATCATTTAAATTTATTAAATCTTATTTTTTTTCATCTAATTTAAAATAATATTTATTAAATTTATAATTATTACAAATAATCATATATTATTATATATAATGTTTCTTTTTTAATAGCTTTGTAATTTTATAACTATTCTATTTAAATTCATTCGAGATAATTAGATATATCTCAATATTATTATTATAACATAATAATAATAATAATAATAATAATAATAATAAATGAAACAATATGCAGATAATTTTTTAAAAAAATTATAAAATGTATCGATAAAATATTTCATATTAATCTATAGTTAGAGTAAATGTGCGTTGTTTCTTGTTAAAAAAAGAAAGTTTGAGTTTTGATAGTATATTCTGTACTCTTGCGTCTCTTTCCGGAACCCTAGGCTTTTATTAACTAAAAAAATAGCAGGAGAAAAAAAGTTCTATAGAAAAACTCATTTTTTCCCATTACTTTTTAAAAAGTCTTTTTTGCTTATAATATTATATTATTTATAAATATAATTATAAAAAATTGTATTATAACTAAGAAAAAAAATTATCCCTACTATGAAGACTCAAAAATAAATTGAAAAATTATTCATCAGATAAATGTAATATTTGTTCGTGTCAATAACATGAAAGCAAATTCTATAATTACCAGTAAGAATAAACATTTTTCTCTATTTTCTATTTTAATTAGCTTAGATCATTAGTTAATATATAACTTTTAATAAACTAAATTATTGATTTATTTACGTGAGTAATACAAATAGAATTACTCATTTATCAGAGTAAGGAAATTCAAAGGTTTGTAATACAAAAGGACGCTGTATGTTGATTCAATTATATATGACAAATCAATTCACACTACTTTAAGTGGCTGTTTTGCATATGATAATCAGTTAAATAAGCAAGACCCCATTAAAGAAAAAAAATGTAAGGCAACATGTACTATGTGTCTTTTTTAGTGTGTGTATATATATATATATTCAAAATTAACCCCTGACGTACAAGAAATATTAAGTTTGGGTGATAAGAATTTCAAAAAAAAATGATGATAGATGGTCCTTGGGGCAATTAAGTAACAACAAAAAATGATTAAGATTCGAGTCTTGAGTTGGCGTACACAACTTGAGGTTGTCGGTGGACATAATAACAGAGTCCCTACTTATCAACTATCATTAAAACGACAAAGCTGTCAGTAGCTCGCTCATCCCTAGTTATTATATTTACAAACATTTTATCAATAATTCCTTTTTTTACTTTTTTATTTATTTTTTTATTTTATCGATAACATTTTATATTTTCATGCATCCAATAAGAAGTCATCGTTTTCACCTGAATACATATGTTTGATTCTTTTCTTAATTATTTTGCTTAGCTCCCTAGCGAGTAGATTACCACGTTTATGTTGCCCAGCTGATTAATTGCATCTTAATTAGCAGCAAACGGGGGTGTGAATTTAAATAAAAAAAGATTGCTGACGTAAATAATTATTAAATTTTATTACTTTAAAATTTTGTTCTACTTTATATCCATAGATAAAAGTTTAAATAGAAAATCATTTATTATTGAGTTTTGATCTAAAGTGAGTGAAAAAGACTTAAGAAAAATTGATTTTACAACCATGACTAAATTGCGTTTATTTACACAAGTTTTAACATAATCTTAAAACGTTTTAAAGAGAACGAATTAATCCGCAATTAAATCCAAACATTACATTTCAATATATCGATAAATATTATTATTATATTATTTTCATATACATATTCTAAATCTCTTATAAATTTAATTTATAATTATAATAAAGTGAAAAATGAGATAACTTTAGTGAATTTGATTAGTTCTAATTTATCTTTAAATAAATTATAATTAAATTCAACTCACCTTCAAAAATTATAAAAATAAAAATAATATCTAATAACATTGAACATGATTGAATTGAATGATATTAAATAATGAATAAATTAAAATAATCATAGTTCAATTTAAATACATTTAATTAGACGACGTTAAAATGATTAAAAAAAATTTAATAATAAAATATACGGGTTTTACGTATAGGTATACATATTAGTGTGTTATTTTTGTTTTCTTATATATTTAAGTTCATCATAAAACTTCATCTTTTAGTATATAAGCTTCCCTTTTACATGTCTAGGCTTTGGTCCTGGATTTGCATAGTCCAGAAATGAATCAACTGCTACGAGCTTTCTCTTTTCTTCCACTATCATGAACTGAATAATTCATTTGCAGAAATTTAAAAAAAGAAAAGGAAATTGTCCCTTATGAGCTTCCACTAACTGTTTTTCAAGATTAATGCACACACATTAAATGATGTGTCAATGTTGGATTGAATCTTAATTAGATAATTATATTGTGAGATATGAGACAACGCTTTCATCAAATGATAAAAATATTTATTTCCGTTTTTAATGGACACGCGTATGTGTGAAATTAATTGTTACCTCATTTGAGTTTGATTGGTTTTCTATATTAATGACATTTTTCTCAATTCCTTTTCCTACATGAGAAAACAAGACTATATGTGACGCAAGCTATATATATATATAAAATGATTTAATAGTCATTAACTAGTTGCCTGAAGTAGCATCCATAAGAAGATAAGTACGTTGACATAAGCTATAATATTATTACAAGTCATGCATGGCATGCATTATATAGATGCTTAATAAGGGGAGTTCATTATGCACGTGGAGGAGCTATAAGATGATCGTTATGCTTAATGGATTCTGTTTGCCTTCGTTGATTCTAATTTAATAAAAGAGCATATATCATTATATTGAGTCAAATATCTATTAATATGCATGCATAACTATTTTAGGGGTTCGTTTGGTCTTTGCAATATTATGTGATGAGAATCTAGCATAAACAATGAAGGCAATGATGAAATTTACATTAAGAAATTACGTGCTTGGTAAAAGTAGGCAGAGGTAATCAATAGTGTTAAAAAAAATTCGGTTCATCAAATCTCATCAGAATAAGTAGTATGTGTTTCATTTTGATATTAGCTTTATTTTTTTTTATGGATATCTCTAATACCATTCCAGATCTTTGGAATCATTATACGCACAGTGATCGAAAGAAATATGATATTGTTTAAGTGGTTGAATGATCATACGTGGATAATATTTCCGGTTATTCATTTCACATGTAGAGGTTAAATTTTGATTGATGCACTCGCTCACATGCAACTATATATTGACTGGATGTTGTACTTTTCTTCTTCTTTTTCTCTGTTTATCTATGCAGTTAGATATCACACAAACAAGCCAAGCATACTATTTTTTTCTCTACGAGTTTGTATATATATATATATATATATATATATATATGTTTGTTTAATATATTACATCTTATCTTATCTTTATATTATCATATTATATTTACATTTATATCTGTATCTAATATGTTATATCAATATCTAAGTTTATATGTAATATATTACATAGCATCTACAATTGTATATAATATGTTACATTCACATTTATATTTGTATATATTTGTATATAACATAATACATTTAATTCTAAATTTGTATATAATATGTTACATCAATCTCTATACTTGTATATTATTATATTCAATTATATCTTTATATGTAATATATTACATTCAATTCTGACGAGATTGTCAATTGTGGCCATCAAAACTCACACGGTGTCGTTAGAGCTCCGATTGGGTCACCAATCGAGATCATGTGATAACATTGATGGTGGTTGTTAAAGATGTGAATTGTGACATTGATATAATTTTATTAAAGCTACGAAATTAAAGTATTTTGATCAATTTATTGAATAATTTAATATAAAATTGTAAGTATTAAAATAAATTAATATTAAATAGATCAATTTTTCAAATTTTCATAATTTGATTCAAATGTTGAAATTTAATCATAATAGAGATTTAACATGTTAAATCATCTCTTTTCTTTATAATCTTTTTAACTTATTAAATTTAACAAATATTGTTAATTTTGAACTAAATTTGTGAGAATTAAAAGGTTAAATACTAAATATAAAAATAAAAAGTTAAGAAATCTAAATCTTCAATTGGTAAAAAAAGGGCTTGAGTTGTACTTAGTGAATAGAAAATTAAGAGAAACACCGCTAATTTGGTAATATAATTGAGTAATAGTGATATATGTTGTGATTGATTAAAAATAATATTAAGTTTGTTAATCAAAATAAGAGTTGCCTAATTTAGAAGAAAATTTATGGAAGGTGGCTTACCATATTATCAAAGATGGAGATGCCTAACCTTGTTTGAATAAAGAATAGAAAAATTAGGTAGTCTAATTTTGTTGAATGAAGAAATGTTTGGTATATGAAATGTGAACTTAAAGGCTATAAATATGGCTTCATTTCTTCATTGTTAATAATCCCAAAAATAGAGAAAAACTTATATGAAAAGTTTTTGAGTGAGAAAACTTTGTGAGAAAATTCTCTTGGGCTTGTAATTGCTCTTGTCTTTTGGGTGTGTGAGAAAATCATTGAAAGTTTGGTTATAACAATTTTTCACATAATAAATTTATTTCTCTGATTGTCTTTTGACAACGAAAGTGATTTTTCTCCAATTTGAAGTTTCCACTATAATTCTTGTGTTATGTATTCTCTATTATTTGATATTCTCCTAACGAGGATATTGGGAGGGGGAATTTGTGATTATATCATTTGATCCAAATTTCCTAACAATTGGTATCAAAGCCAATTTCAAAGAAAAAAAAGAGAAATGTCAAGAGTCAAGATTGACATTGAGAAATTTGATGGGAGAATCAATTTTGGCTTGCCAAGTCAAAGATTTGTTTATCCAATACAGGTTACACAAGGCATTAAAGGGAAAACAAGCCCATGTTACTGGTATTGAGTCCAGTACAACCAATATAAGTGATTAAAATTTGGAAGATTTTGATTTAAGAGTTGTAAGTGCAATTCAGCTTTGTTTGGCCAAAAATATTCTTGCAAATGTGCATGGAATATCTATGGATAAAGAACTCTAGGAAAAGCTTGAGGAATTGTATCAGGCAAAAGGCTTTTCAAATCGGGTGTATCTGAAAGAGTAGTTTCATACTTTGCGTATGAATGAAGGAATTATTATGTCTGACCATCTCAGTGTTCTCAATGGCATTGTCTCTGAATTAGAAACCATTGGAGTTAAACTTGATGATGAAGATATAGCTTTAAGGTTTATCTAGTCTCTTCCATCTTCTTATGATCACATAAAACTTATCTTGATTCATGGAAAGGAGAAAATATTTTTTTCAAAAGTTACTAGCAAGTTATTTTCCGAAGAAAAAAGGCTGAGTGGTGGAAATAATGTTTCGCCTGAAAACTCAGCATTGGTAGCTGACAACAGAAAGAAAAACAATTTCATAAAAAAGAAGATAGTGTGTTAGGGGTGTGGAAAATTTGGGCACCTCAAAAGAAATTATCTGAAGGGTGGAGCTGATTCGGCAAGAAGCTCAAATACTGACGGTGACACTAACAGTGTGTCTATTTTCAAAGACTATAGTGATACTCTTTGAAAAGAGCATGTACATCCTCATGGCATGCCGTTAGTCTCTAAATATTGCCATGAAAGAAGGTGTGTTACTAGTAACGAGTCCATAAGTTTACACACGAGAATTAGCTTGGTATAGATGCAAGGTGTGTGATGGAAAGGATGTCGATGGCTGATGAACTCTTGGGAAAACCAAGTGTGAGAGTTGAAACATATATTTCAGCAAGTTTTTTTTTTCGACATGAGTCGATGTGAAATTCTTAGAATTGGTGATTAATTCTAAATGGGTGTATTTTTTATGGTGGAATATGATAATTCTGGATGTAGAGAATTATAACTGTTAGAGTATACAGTGTTGTAGTGGTAACTATGTTTATTTTTTAATCAAAGTGAAGATTATTGTGATTGATTAAAAATAATATTAGGTTTGTTAGTTAAAATAAGAAGTGTCTAATTTAGAAGAAAATTCATGGAAGATGACTTATCATATTGTAAAAGATAGAGATGTCTAACCTTGTTTGAATAAAGAATAGGAAAATTAGATAGCTTAATTTTGTTAAATGAAAAAATATTTGACATATGAAATGGGAACTTAAAGACTATAAATATGACTTAATTTCTTTATTATTAATAATCTCAAAAATAGAAAAAACTTATGAGAAATTTTTGAGTAAGAAAATTTTGTGAGAAATTTTTTTTAGGTTTATAATTACTCGTGTTTTGAGTGTACGAGAAAATCATTAAAAGTGTGGTTATAACAATTTTTCACATAGTAAATTTCTTTATCTGTTTGTCTTTTGACAACGAAAGTAATTTTTCTCTAATTTAATGTTTATAATATAATTCTTGTGTTGTATATTCTCTATTTTTCTGTTATTTGATATTCTGCTACGGATGATCTTAAAAGAAAGAATTTGTGATTATACCATTTGATCCAAATTTTCTAAGAATATATACTATAAAACATTTTCCAAAAACGATAATGAAATAAAACTGAATGAAAATAGGAGTCAACTTTTGCATGGCTAGGAATTTCCTTTTACCAAGTCTGGGCTTTGTAGATTAACAAAACTAGGTTCTTCGATACGTAATGCTCTCGTTCAACTGAGTAATTATGGTCCGACTTTTAACTGTGTAAGCAATGGGAGAAAGTCATCATCTCAAACCACAAATATTGACAAGTGACAACCTTTGACATGCTCCGGCATATTCGTTTACAACTTAATGAAGGAGACTGCTCATTAATTCTTCTGTAAAATTCAGTTTATATCCATTAGGTCAACTTTATCAGAGCCAAATCACAATATATATCACAGCCAAGAAAATACTATTCACTATTCCCTATGAATCAAATTATTCTCTTGAAAAATAAAAATTTCCACTCACATGCTAAAAAAATAATGAATAACTTCTCCAAAACTCAATTGGTACTTTATTTATGGTATTGTTTATGCTTTTGAAACATTATAAAAGTACTTTTAACATAAAAATAATAAGCACTTCAGTTTTGAACAATAAAAAAATTTGTAAGAAGCATCTTCGGAGTGTATAAAAATAAGAGTAAAAATTTATAAAAGTCCCTTCGGTAAAGAAAAATGGTCGCTTAGTCCCTTTACTTTGAATATGTGCTTACAAACTTGAGGAGACAAAGTTCTAGCCATTCAAAATTATAATAAGAAAACTGACGAAATGGCATTAGATCAAATGAAACACTGGCTACAAGGCAAGAAAAAAAATATTGGCTCAGTCCATGAAAGAAAGTAGAAAGTACGATTCAGTTCATATTGGATGAAATTCCCACAACTGGCAATGTTGCGGGAATTTCAAACCATTTTCTTTTCAAACCATAGTTTGTGATTCAAGTTTCGTAATCAATTTCTAGAATTGCCGCCATGACGAGCGATTAATGTGGAAATAGATTAGAAACAAAACAGAAGAGTAGCAAGTGGAAGGGTTTTAACGTGTTACAATTTACAAAGTATATGATCAAGATGAGTGGAAACAAACAGAAGAGTAGAAAGTGGAAAGGGATTGAACATTTTTCAAAAGCCAGTTCCAAAATCACCAATTTAAATTGTTAACAACACCCTTATCTGGAACTGGCTAGAACAAGGTTCAACTCAATTTTTTTCGCTACCAGGCAAACAACTAAAAAATTAATAATTACATATAAACCGAAAGAAAGACTATTGATGGCAATATCAGATGTTAAGAACGTTGTACAAGTAGAAGTGAAGCCAACCGTTATAAAAATCATCAGGAAGGCAATGCATTATTATAGTACATTGAATATCAACAACTCCCAGACCCAAAAAGGAAAAAAGTTGTGCATGGGATACATTAGAAAACATGGAAGCCACTATATATCTCATATAAGTTATTCAGTTGTAATCAATCCATTAATGTATTCACAACAAATGAAGGTGTGAAGATAATAACACTTGCCTTGACAGTGTGCCGTGGGATGTAGCTCTGCTAACAATATGCAAAAGCAACTCCAGCTTTTGGAATATCCGATGTGGAAATGGGAAACTGATGCACATCACCTCCAAAATCTAGTTTTGCCCGAAAAATATTGACATTAGACATCTTCTTAACAAAACGAGTAAATCGAATCCAATTACGATGTTCAAACATGTTTTTGTCCATCCTCATAAAGTTGAATGAAAAGAAGGGCTTTTCTAAACCATCTGTGTAAAACTTTGACATCTTTACAACCTGGTCTAATGATGCATCATCCAAATTGGTTGCAGAGTTTTCACCTTCAAGTGGTACATCACATATCTTAGCAGCCAATAGAAGCTGCCTTAGGAAGCCTTCTGGGCTACTGATTGGATTCACTTGTTTCTCTTCCATGTCCTTCATTTCAAAACATGAGCAACACAAAGCAAATCCATACCTACCAAACATGCAAGCAATAGGTAGGAATCCATCTTTTATTGAAGTATTGTAATAACCAGTGGTTAATTCTGATGGATGAGACTGTATGCCGTAATGCCAGTGAATCCCGGCCACTTTTGCGGATGTATTAACTTCAGTGCCTCGATAAATTGTCTCAACTTCCCTACATATCCTTTCCCCGTGGAGAAGGAGCATTCCTGAGTACCATTCAAGAAAAAATTCACCATATGGTGTATTCCAAGATCCATCATAACTTCTGAAGAACTCTGTATACTCAGGATTCTGCATCAAGTCAGCAACACCTATAGGTCCCCGATCTCCCCACTCAAGCATTCCAATCTCTCTTGCGCATGCATTCAAGGATGCTAGCATATACTGGAAAGAGCATCAACATTTAAAAAAAAACAGAAGTTAGTAGAGTGGAACAAACAGAATAACAGGACCACAAGAAAAGGAAAATTTTTAAAATAAAAAACAAAAACATGAGCAACATCCTTAAGGCATATGCACAGGACCAAATCCTAATATAAGCAGCGGTAAACCTTTTTCCAACCTTATCATAGCACTGAAATTCTCCAAGTTCATGAGGGTGCCAAGTCCGTGTTAGCTTCTGTGAAGGGCATGAAGGATAACGTAATTCACCAGCAGGACCCATCCCAACCTGAATTCCCTGCAATGCAACAACTAATAAATAATCAAAAGTCATCAACTTGGCTCAAACCAATGTACTGAACAGTCAGGGTCTTACTGTTATGACAACACCAAGAAATGGCCCAAACACATCTCTAAAGCTCCTCATGAGATCAGTGTATGCTTGGATGGGTGAGCGACCACGTAAAACAGGAAGAGTATCACATCCAAGGGAAATGTATTCCATACTTCTTCTACCAAACCTATCAGAATAAGCTATATCTGGATCTTTCTCCATCTCCTCAAGCACCCACAGAGGAAGAGGAATCCTTGGAAGGAAAAAATGGAGAAAAAAATTCATAAATAAAAGTTCACCGTCTGAAAATCATGATAATATTAATTGAACCCTAAAAAAGTCTTACATACTCAAATAAAAAAATTTAGGAGTGATTGACTAAAATAACCCCATGTTATGTTAGCACAGCTCAACCAAGCACTAATATACAAATTACTTGACAATATATGTTACAGGTTACATAAGAAGACTAAATAAAGCATACCAGTTTCACAAATAAGTTGCAAAACAATAACACGATTAATAGAGAAGTGATATGGATGGAAAAAAAAAACTTCATCTTATACCAAGCTTATGGATTATAAAAACATACAATATTTATTTTGACGTTCAAAGGACTAAAATGACAGCTTGAATATGGAATTATGGACAGCATCTTATCTAAAGTATAGCAAGACTGCATTATGCGTATTATGCGACTCTCAACTCCCTAATCGGCATTTGCAAGAAAACAATCATTAAAAGTTCTTGGGAAACTAATACTTTTATACATTTATAACAACAACCAAAAACACCAGACGAAGTTTCAAGCAAAGGGGAATTCAATTAAAATATAACAACTATATTGATATAAAGAACCAGGCGAAACCTAATTAAGTAATCCTCCAAGGGACTAAGAAACATGGCATAAACATCCAGACAAGATTTTATTACTACTATCAGAGACTACTAATGTGCCAAAATCAACTTTAAATGAACTAAAGATAACAATCAGACTAACCAGTGACGGTCAATAGGGTCAGTGCCGCATTGATGAAATGCCATAACCGCTCGAACCTTCAGTCCACACCTTCGAGCCATGGAGACGATCTCCAGGTAAGCATTCCAATTGTAAACCCTAGGATGATCCCTCTCCACCAAACCCCACCAGACCTCCATAACCACACCCTCGACTCCGACCATTGCTATAGCACGAAATGACTGCGTCAAGGATTTGCGCCTCCTTAAATGACATGAATTATCCACAGAATCTATAGGGAGCGTGACATAAACTGGCGATCCTCTACTGCGTTGCGATGAGAAACGGTGAAATAGCTCGTACTGGAAATCTCCGTTGTCTGGGGAGACCGAGCCACCAGGGTCTGATGGTTTCGATGAGTTGAGACGGTACGAGACGTCGAATCGGCGAGTGAGAGTGGGAGTGCGAATTCGGTGAGAAGGAGTTAGGGAAATAGTGGGAAATCGAGCGGATACGGGAGGTGATTTGGTCCGAGTACAACAAAAGGATGGTGAGAAGCTAGGAGGAGATGGAGATGAAATCGCCATTAACAGATTGGTGGAGTCCCAAATTATAGGAGCTTTTCTTCTGAAGAAATGAGAGGGAAAAGAAAGGAGGGAAGGATGAGGCGGGGAGGGAGGGGACGGGGAAGGGAGAGAACAAATGAATGAATGAATGAAGATTGAACAAGTGAACAGTAGATAGTGGTGTATATGATTCCATTGGGTCATATTGCAGAGGAACATCTATCACGTATGGGCCATATTAGAACATTTAAGATAGGCCCAATTGTAACTTGTCGACAGGTTTTCAACTTGTACATAATTTATAATTTATTTTTTATTTTATTTAAAATTCTTATGAAAATATATTAAATATCTTTAATAGAAAACGAGACTTAAATATTATTTTTTTAATTTTTACTATAAATAAAAATTTATATAAAAAATAAGTTAATAATAAATATTTTTCAATGAAAAAATAAATTTTAAAATCAATAAATAATATTTATGTAAAAAGGAGAAATATAAGATTTATGTAATAATAATAAGATAAATTATTTTATATTAAAAATAAATTGATAAAATTTTATTATAAATTAAATTGAAATAATAACAATAAATTATAAAATGATTATAATATTTTAAATTTTAAATTTTAAAATTTAGATATTTTTTATAATAAACACTATTGATATTTTAATAAGATAAAAACATAATTTAAATATGAGATATAAAATATGTAACATATTATTTATGAGCTTTAAATGTAATTGAATATATATAAAAAATTAAAAATATTTATTTTATATATTTATTAAAATAATGTATATAATTTTGAATAATATGGTAGAAAATATAATTTTCATACTTATTTTAATTTATATTATAAAATATGAATCTTTATTTTATTGACCGAATAATCATTCCAAGGATTTACTCATCTTAAAAAGTTTACTATATTATTATCGACTAAAAAAGAGGTCACAATTCGTACTTGTTTGACTTAATCCAAATTTTTATAATTTTAATATAAATTTAATTTAATTTTAGTTAATAAATATGGTTTTAAATTCAAATAAAACACATAAGTTATCTCATATTATCTGTCCAAATTATTAAATATATATTTTTTAGTTAATTTTACTTTTTTTACAAATAAAAAAATATTTTTAATAGTATTAAAACTCATTAGTACAAACACATTATATGAAATAACAAAAATTAAAAAATTCATGTTATAACAAATAATTAATTATAAAAAACACATATTAATAACATCATATTATATTATTATTTAAATAGTAAGATTCGAAATAATTTATATCAAATTTTATACTTAATAATTTCACGTTATAATATTATCTACGATATTTTATATATGTATCACAAAGTAATAATATTTTTAATTTGATATCAAGTTAATGAATTGGCTCGAATCCGTATCGATTTATTTCTAGATATTTAAATTAACTTAAACTTAATAATAATTTGATTTGATTCATATATGATTTAGATTTTTTAATTCAAATTTATTTTTATCAATTAAATTATAACATAAATTATCACTTGTGAATTGAAAATAGAGGGATTTAAGGTTGCATTTTTACATAAATAGCTTTTATAAATATGATCGAAACAAGGATAATTATTCAAAAATTAATTTTTATTATTTATAATTATATTGATATAATAATTTTTATTTTTATTATTATAATAGAAATATGTAAAATGTAATTTTTATGATAATATGAATTATATATTAATATTATTATTTTAAATAAAATTGTTATTGATAAAATATTTTTATATTATTAATTAATTTACATTGGGTGAAAAAATTAGTTTATATTATGATAATGTAGTTATTTTTATTATAAAATAAAATTATATTTTTAATATTAATTCTTGTTATTTATTATTTTATATTAGTGATTAACTCTGACGACAGTGCTATAAAAAGATATTGAATAATATAAATTATTAAATTTACTTTAAAAATTGAGATTTAAAGATGACTAAAAATTCAAAAATAATTCAAATTCAATTTTATAGTTCGTAATAATTCTGCGCTAAATATAATTACTCACATGTAAGTGATAATAATACTTGTAAATAGATTTTTTCTTCGCGCTAACAGTGTAATTATGACGTTCGAATCAGTATGTTTATCACTAATAATTATAAGTATTTGCGGATGTCAACTTTTTGCCTTTATCTTCTATTTGTAAAAAAATAACTTTGTCCGCTTTGTCATGCTATTTCATAAGCTTGGTTTATTTAAAAGTATATTATATTTATATTTGATTTACTATGTTAATGGATATCAATTTCACGTATTTTTAATTTAAAATTAATCAAAGTATATTATTTAAGAAGACATATAAATCAAAGTATGTATAATTCATAAGTTTTTAATGATCTGATACATATAAAAAAGTCACTATTATTTCAAGAGTAAAAAAAATACTTAAATAAATCTGGAAGCGTTTTAAATTATAACTATTGTTATTTAAATTTTATAAATTTTGATAATTAACTACATTAACTATATATAATTTAGAGTATGATTTAAATAAAATTTATTTTATTTTTCGAAAATTACTTGGATTCTCGTTAATTGTTAATCATGATTGGGGATGGTTACATAAATTTTATGATTTTTTTAAAATAGAATTTCATTAAATATCATAAGTATAATCTAATTAAAAAATTATTAATTAAAACTAAAAATGTTGTTAAGTACATAGAATAAAACTTGAGTTTTTATCTTTTGTTTTTGTTCTATTGTATATTTGTTAAATCAACTATTTAATTATTCTAACTGATAGATCATTTTTTTTAAATAAAATCTTGATATCATATTTTTATTTTCATAATCTTCTTGATAATAAAAAATAAATTTTACAAATAAAAACATGTCATAGCATCTTAAATGAATACCTAGATAAAAAATTATCATAAAATAAAACCTATATAAAATTTACTTGAAATAATTAATAAAAAATAAATCTATCATATATAAATTTATGTATAAGAAAATGACTCTATGGGACATTAACTTAGTGAAGAATTTTGAGAAGAAAAGAAAGAAAAAATAATAATGAAAAATAAATGGTTTCATATATGGTCTTAAAATGTGAGATGTTAAAGAAGGACGAAAATGATAAATAAAATAAGTTATATGATTAAAAATTCTATCCATTGATAAAAAGTGTTAGAATATTTACATAATTGCATAAGTGTGAGATTATAAAAATTAATTATTTGTATAGATAAAATATTTATATATAAATTTATCTTTAAATTCGTTATTAAACATATAAAATAAAATAAAAAAAATATTCAAATTTTAGATAATCATATTTCATGTAAAAAAATTATAATTATGACACGTAAAATTGTATTCAATTATTTTATTAATATATGTTCATAATATTTGAATTATTTTTATTGTTAAAATATTTATTTTAATTCAAAATAATTTATATAATCATTAATTATCTTTTTTTAAAGTGTGATTGAATATTTTTAATAAAATTTGTTATTAAAATGACTTCTTACTATTAATTTTTTTTAATAAACTTTAAATAAGTAAGTCTAAAAAAATTAATTATGATATTATTATATTTTTATTATTAATATATATATATTAGAAAGAAGCCGCAAAAAAAAAAAAAATTATTATACATCAAAAGGTGCGGCAAATGTATTCAACAAAAAGTAATGACATGAGAGCACTCACATTTGATGATTAATTGAAAAAGGTAATATATATATATATAATACATACAAAAGACGTTTGCCGACAACTATTAGTTTTAATAATCGACAGCATTCAATAAGGATATTTAATTTAAAGATAAATTTATAATCAAATATATTTTTCTATAAAACTTATTAATCTATCTATTTGATAATTTTTATATTCTATATCTTATTTAATCTTTAGGTTATTATATATTTAAATTAAATAATTGTATCAATAATTATAATTATTTAAATTTAATTATAAAATTTTAAATAAACTATTTTTATTAAATTTATGCTTAATATTTTTATTATATGATTTGTTAATTGATTTTATTTAATTAATATATATATTTTAAATTATTTAATTATGATTATTTATTATTAAATCCGTTATATAACACACGTGTATACTTTGTGTCGTTTTATGCTAACATTGTAGTTGTTATGTGAACGTTTTTGATTTTCGATGAGTTTAATAAAATATTAGTTTTAATGTTAAAAAATATAAAAATATAATAAGAGTTCTAAAGTATATTAAAATAATATTATAATAATTATAATATAAGATTGAATTTATAATTAAATATTTAATTTTTATAGTAAAAATACTTTGATGGTTGGTTTTACTTTAGGTAATAATTATAACATAATTTTTTTTCATCTAAAAATATTATATATTATTTTTTAATTTTTTACATGTTATTATTTACAAGTCAGTATATATCTCACTCTTTTTATTTAAATTATAAATTTAAAAAATAACTTATTTATTTTCTAAATTAATTAGCTCCTTATTGTAAAATTTCAATAAAAAAAATACAGCATTGAAAAAAGTTAAAAGAGAAACTCGTGCACAACAGTGTCAAATAATCATAAAATAAGAATAATTAAATTAACTTATAATATTAATATAAAATATATTATTAGCTTTTTTTCAAAAATTATTTTTAACTCCATATATGCAATATATATTACATTATATTTTTTTACATGTTTTAAATTAACATAAAAATAATTTTTTTTAGTTATTAAAAATAAAAGCATATTAATAGTTAGCTTGATAAATAACATTTTAGAAATTTATCCTTTAAAAGGGCCAGCTGTCCAGACAAGGGACTGTACAATTATTTATGAAAGCATGTCATGCACCGGTCAGATTGTATTCGTAATTAATGTGATTTAGAATTAAATTTTATAAAAAAATGTATAATTTTTTTAAGTACAAAAATAATAAATAACCTGTAGTAATTTTGATGCGTTATAAAATATGTAAATACAAGGTTATTTTTTATGTAATAATTATTCATATTTTCAAAAAAAATCTTATTTATAAATAATCATTGTAAAATGTTGAATGTTAATCTTTTCATTATCTCCCTTATTATCTCAATCTGATACTTAGTAACAATATTTGTAATTTTTTTTTGAGATATCATCGTATAACAAACTTAGATTTATAAATCTTCGAGATCTAACTTGATGAGAGTGTTTAATATTAATCCTTATTAATTTAAAGAAAAAAATTAAAGACAAAATAATCTTCTCAATTATGTTCAATCTAAGAAATAAGCAGTAAATATCTTAATTAAAGTTTTATTTTTGAGAGTTAAGTGTAGTAATTGATTTATAAAACATATATCGTCTAATTTGAGAGGAATGTAAGAAATAAATCTAATCATATGATTGATTCTTAAATAACCCTTTATTTTTAAGAGTTAATTTCCTAATTTTAAGTGATTTTCAAATTTATTTTCAATTTTTGTATTAATGTATTACAACTATATATTAGTGTATTATAACTGTGTTTTAATCGTAACAATATTATATATATATATATATATGACATGTATAAATAATAATAATAATAATATAAGTTTAATAAAGTTTGAATTTTTAGAAAGTCTTTATGCGTTTGATTTTGTCATTTCAACGACAGTTTACAATATTCGATGATTTAAAATTTAATTTACAACATAAAATAATAATTAATTTAATTATTATTTATTAATAATAATTTTAATTTTAATTTTTATAATTTTAAAAACTCATTATCAAAATATGAAATGATTTGTAAATTTTTTATTTATTTTTAAATTAAATTTTTGGTATTTCATTTTATTTATTTTTATCAAATACTTTTTTAAAATAAATAAAATCTTATAACTTGTATATTTATCAATATTTAAATAAAATTATTAAAATATAAAATTTATAATTAATATTTAAAAAGTTTATTTATTTTTTAAATTAAAAAAAATAACATAAAATATTATCTAATAAATTATAATTAATTTCTTATTTTTAAAAAAATCACTAAATAAAAATTATTATCAAATAATTATTTCAAAATAATCATAAATTATAAAACTAAATATTTAATCATAAATCATAAATTATAAACTAAATATTTAATTATAAATAATAAATAATAAATTATTATTATTAAACAAGACTTAGTAATCGGATTATTTTTTTAATTTATTATTATGTATTACTTAACTTCTTTGTAACAATTTTTTTTTTCACATTTTCAAAAAATTTATTCATATAAATGAATTATTTATGTGCTTCTGACGAATTAGTGTCCACCTCAAAAATCTCATTCGATTGAATTTTCTGATAACGGGGAAGAAAATAAGAGAAAATATAAATGGAGAACAACGACAGTGTGAGTAAGATGGACCAATTTGCGAGCTGGTTCGGCGCCACGGTGGCCTCTGCCTTCTTTACCTCCTTGGAGCGCTTCGCTTGTGTCCACGTGGTCACTACCGACGATGACGACGATGACGAGGAGGCCATGGACCGTCCTCTCACCCTCCCTGTTCGTGTCTCTGAATGTCAGGCTTCCTCAAACGATGTCGTTGAGCTTCCCGTTTGATCCTCTTCCCTCTTTATGTTTGTTTATTACCAAAACGGCAGTATTTTGTATTGTTATATTTGTATACATTCGTAATTCGGTTTCTCTAGAAGCTGGAGATCTGCTTTTTTAGGGGTATTTGGATACTGTGTTTGATTTTTGATAAGTAGGGGTGATATACCTATATAATGGAGTCTTTTGGGACCTGGAGATTATGTTAGCTAAATTATTGAATACATTTTCGTTATTGATTTTTATTGATATTTTAATTGCAATATAGATAAATGTCCTATATATTTGTTGAAGGAATTGGGTTCTTTTAGTGTTTACTATGTTTATCTTCTCATTTTTCAATTGGAGGCATGATCTGTGTTCTTTTCCAAAGAGAGGAGCTTCTGGTAACCCCTTGTTTCTGTTAACTGTAGATTCGTGGTTTGATGCAACTTACTTTATCCTCTGGTGCTAGGGAAAATTATGCAAATAAGATTGTTTGCTCTTGTTGAATAATACATGTGAAAATTGTTAGTTGGACATGATGATTGTTAGATTGGCATCTTTGTAAATTTTTATGTGGAATACAAGGTGATGTATTTTTATACTGGAGTCATGAAAATGATGGAATTTTGTTTATTTGGATATATGGGGATGCTGCAGTTGAACTCGGTTACACAATAAGAAATTTAAACTGAAAATATTTGCATAATGGAACATCTATCATTGAAGGAATGCTTTCTTTCATGTCGCATTATTGGTTTAGGGTCTGTTTGATTCGGTTTTTGAGATTTTGTAGAAACTCTCCTGACAAAAAATTTGAACCAAACATTTTTGTAACTATGTGCTTCTTTGTGAAAAACGTTATTCTGAAATTGTTTTGAACTCAAATCAGTAATCACATTTAAGATATGCATAAAGAAACAGACCCTTGGACCGGTATTCTTATTGTAGTTCTTTTTCTTTTTAGCAACCGTCTCCCATTTCTCTCCCCAATAGAAGTTTTGATTTAAGATGCTGCTATTGACACCTTAAGCACCATGTATAGACTAACCTTTCTCTTTTTGTTTGATTTCATTCAAGAAGCTTAGGTCAAGCTTCTAGGTTTTTCTTTGAATTTGGTGGAATATGCCACCTTTTATTGTTGAAATCTGATGCGTAATTTTTAGCCTTCCTGCCATAATTTTTTATTAACATTCCTTCTAGCCATGCTGCTGCAGATAACGTTTCGTATGTATGACAGTGCTTAGCAAGTTAATGCCTCTACTGGTTGTTGTTACTAGTTAGTTATGTTAACTCTGTGCCTCCCAACCAGACTTGGTGAAAGCTGAGACGGCCAAAAAGAAAAAGAAAGGACAAGAAACCAAGAATTGGAAACAGAAGGAAAATCAAGTTAGATATCTGAGACTTTTTCTTAATTCATTCTACGCTCGGTCTCTCACACATTCATCTTTGTCTGTAGTTATCTTTATTCCATATTTGCTTTCTTCTATTCATACTAATCCCACAACTTCACCAAAGGCACGTTTGGATATGCTTCTCTTAGAAGTGTTTAAAAGAAATTTTAAATGAAGTGATCTGTTTAAAAATGGTTTTATGAGGAGCATGTAGGCGTTTGGGATAAAAATATTAGAAGCATTTTTGAGTGTTACTTTGATAATTATTTTAGGATGATAGCTTACATTAAAGATAACTTTTCATAAACGTAAGTATTACTTACTTATCATAAAAGTACAAATAGTGTTTTTCATAGAGAATAACACACACTTGAAAGTGCTGTAATACATATGAAATCAGTTTCAACCAAAAGGAGAAACGGTTCTCAATGGACATCAAATTGTACTGAAAATTTTGACTTGGCGACTTTTGAAAATGATCTGAATGAATGATTTGGCCTTTAATAATAATATGTTATAACTTCTACAATAATTGACTGGAAGAATATAAACTCCTGTATCAAAGGAATTACTAGGATTCTATTTCTACTAGGGAAGAGATTTCTACAATAGTTACGTAAAACACTAGAAGAGAAAGACTAGTAGTATATAGGTAAACTGTTAAACTTTACCATTGTTATCAGTCTCCTCTATCCTTCCAACATAGCAGCATAAATATGCAACGCCTAATAATATACAATCTGGCCCTTGTCTCCTTGAACACTCTTTTTGACGACCGAACTTCAACTTTCTTTTGCTGAGAAGTAGAAGTAGACAGCTCCATGAATTAGTAGGCAGCTTGCTCCTGTTGGATTGGAATGACTTGCTGTGCGTTGTTTATTGCAGGTTAAGTGTTATTTCTTTCCTTAATGGAATGAGTCTTCTCTACGAAAGGGGTGTTACATTACATACTTGAGCTTGTCTTAGCTTTTCCTTTGAAATCAGTAAATTATTGATGGAGGGTAGTAATTGTAAAGGCGTAGAGACTGACTCCTCTGAGCTTCTGCAGTCAAACAGGAAGCTGATTTCCAGATTTAAAACGATGTTTTGTGTATCCTTGATCTAACGTCCGGACTTCCAGGTTTGTTGTCTCATGAAAAAACTATAATCACTATTCTGCTTCCTGGATTTATTGCCAAAAGGACAAATGGACCACTTATTGGAGAAGTTAGACATTCTTAGGGTACAGTAACTCAGTAAGCCATATTTATTTATTTCATAAAAGTGCCAAGAATTATTGAATTATAGTTATGCTAGCTCTGGTCTAGAGGAGGTAGGGCTTTGGTGCTTTTCAGTATACTAATGACCAAGGCAGGAGACCATCTTTTGACCCCTAAAGACACTCTCTTTCTCCTTTTTAGAACGCAAAGAGTCATAATTTTTTTCCTCAATTTTATATAATTTTCCACCAAATTTTCATATTCAAATCCATGTCTACTTCATGTCACTTGGAACATGTAATGTATTTAGGAAAAAATGAAGTTTGCAACTGACATAGCTTTTGTTTACTATAGAACACAAATACAATCAAAATGTTCATGTCATTTTGATTTTATTTTTTAGATGAGATTATCACAAATACTCCTAAGTTTTCATCTTTTATCAAGGATATTCTCAATTTTTATAACTTGATCACAAATACCTCCATGTTTGATATGTTGTTATTAATACCCTTAATTTATTAAGGATGTTACCATTTTTCGTTACTTTCTCAATTTGATAAATATTTTTTAATCTAAATCATTCTAACTTTGATCATTGCATATTCTTGTTTAATTAAAAAAACGAAGAAACCAATGCATCAGGTTGCAGAGTTTGACATAAAATGTGGTTGGATTGGGCACTTATAAAATTAAGAAGAAAATAAATAATTTTTATTTAAGGATTTCATTGACGGGTTAATATTAGTACGTTAGATAAAACTAATTATTTTAAGTGGTTTAGTTTATGAGTTTAGTATAGATTAGTAAATAAGTTTGTTCATTAAATTAGCAAATCGTAAATGTAAAATCGTAATTTTTATAAAAATTTAACATTTTGTGGGTAATTTAAATTAGAGATAATAATTCATATACGAATTTGTGGCAATGTTACCCTCTTTACCTCACCTGCACCACTCTTTGCGTTGCAAGAGCACTGAGACAATACATATCAATTCTTAACTAGTATGAATTTATTTCTTGAGGTTGTGATGGTTTTTGGACTTGGAGAATTTAGGGTTTCAATTGTGAATAAGAGAACACATGAATTGTGAGTTTTGTGTTGGGAGAAAAGATGAGTTTTGCATCTGAGGAGATACTTTCATAAAATATGAGTGGATTAAGGAATCTTATTGCCAACTTTTTAGACCTTTTTGGCAAACTATTAGCATTCAGTTATCGAGATCTAATTATAATTTTATTATTAGATATTACATCTAATATAATGGTGTTAATATTAGGATATTTGTGATATTTTTAAAACATCTAGAGTATATGTGACAAAAGATAGAAAATTCCAGGATTTTTGTAATAATTTTTAGATATTACATATAATATAATTATGTTAATATCAAGGATATCTATAATATTTTGAAAATACTAGGTGTATACGTGAAAAAAAGAAGAAGATGAAAACTCAGGTAATAATTTTTCACTTTTTAATAAAAAAAATTGAAATGCTTCTTTATAGTTACTACTATGTCTGTGTCCTTGTCCTTGTCCTTTATGTGTAGACTGCAAGTGCTAGCTACTGTACCTTTCTTTGCTTTGGTTGGTTCAGGTTAAAGTCTGACGGTCATTGTTTTAAATTTTAACAGAATAGTCTCTAAAACCAAAAGTAAATATCTACTTAACCCATAAAAAAACTCCAAACCAAAACTAGAATTTGACTTGACTTTTTATTTATTTATTTAGAATTCAGGTCAGTTACTCAGAAACCTGACTTTTCACAATCCACAATCCACGATCCAGAGCCATGTTTTAAGAACATGAAGACAGGTATGCCTATGTCACTACTCACTAGGGAATGTTTTGACTCAAACACTGGAATTGCAATCTTTTGGATATTAATATAAATCTATGCTGCATGGAAGATTACGTTATGGTGGTTTTAGTTAGGAGACAAAGATACTCCGTCGTAATGAGGGGCTCTTCATAGTTTTAGTTAATCTTGGTCGGTCCATTTCTGGATGGAGGAACCATGGCTGCTTATTTCCTGGTCAATTTGTTGGATTGGGACCCACCTATTCACCAATTTGCCCAATAGCTCCATATATAATTGGAAAATTCTACTTATATCATCAGTTATATACTCGTTGAAAAATATATTATATGTATTAGAAATGCTCATTTGTTATACCCGATTTAAAATATTGAATTTATGTTTAAAAATCAATATAAAATTAACACATCTGTTTCAATGGGCTGGTATTCACTGCTTCTGAACTGCGAGGAATAAGAAAGCCGTACAAAGTTATGGGCCTAGCTCTTTTTTAAATAGCTCGTTATACTCATTCAGTTCAGCCCAATTTGAAAACAAATTTTGTGTCGTGTTTTGATTTGCCATTAAAAAAAATAGTTTTAGCTGTAATAGAAAAAATCTGTTAGATGTTTGGTAAAGAGAAAATCTTAAAATAATAATAATAATAAATTTTTTACTTTATAAATCTATTTTAATTTTTAAAATGTTTGTTCAATCAATTTATTTATTCAAAATGACTAATCATACTCTATAGTATTCCTACTCCGCCAGCATGTACATATGAACAATCCTAGAGAGAAAACCTACGCTTTTACTTGACATAAATGCCAAGTAATAGAGAAAAGCTATATATTATAATTGCGAGGATTTCAAATGATGTGCAAAATTGTGGTTAATTTTTAAAATATTTAGTATTGATAAATAACAAAATTACGTGAGTCTGGATCAATCAAATTTTGTTATATTATTTGAGATTATTATAACTTTCTAATATTTATGAGTGCTCTAAGTAGTTATATGCACACCTATTGATGTGAAAAATTGTCATTAGCCCAAAAAAAATTGAGTTATATTATATCAAACAATAAATAGATTTATTCTATATAATATTAGTATATATCATTTCAATAAATAAATAGAAAATTTTAATATTAGGTAATGATATTATAACAATTTAAATTATTATTGTCATAATTATTTTTTATTAATGAAAAATTTATCTAATAATAATGGTAATAAAATATAATAAATTATAGTGCTAAAAAACTCATTTAATATATTTTTATGATAGCATTGATAAAAATATTTGTGAAAATATTATTATCCTGTAATAATATATATTTAATCAAGTCATTGCTACTAAAAAGTAGTGTAAAGATAATACAAATTTATACTCATAATATTCATATTATATCATATATTAATATTATCTTAAAAATAAAAATTAAGTATTATACTAATTTTTAAAATAATTATGATATATAATACATTCCTAATGTGGTGTACCCATAAATAAATGTATATTTCATACTGTTAAAGCTTACATTAGTCAAGAGTTTCTAAGTTGTTATCAGAAGAGTTAGTCTCTTGGTTTTTTCACTCTATCGTTCTTTGTGCCATAAATTCAAACTTTAGTCGATGTAGAGAGATAATATTAAATCCTATATTGATCAAGAATAAGTTAAAAATAATATTTATAAGTCTGTTAAACACTCTAACTCACAAGTTGTTTTTGAGTTAAGAATTAAACTTAGATTTCTAAATCATATTATGTTCAAGGTAAGTTATTTTTAAAACTATTATTATTTTTGTCTACTATCAAAAAATTTTAATTTTATAAATAAATATGAATTACCTTATTTATTTTTGTTATTATTAAAATAAAGTTTATATTTTTATAAAATATATAACTATTTAATTATTAATTTTAAATTATGAGCATAATTTTTAAATTAATTTTTTTATTCTAAAAATGTTAATGTTCGTAAATATTTATTATTGCTCTTGAAAATATCTATTTCCCTCTTCAATCACATTTAATAATTTTGTGGATGACGAATATTACAGTCAATAAATGCAATTGTCTATTCATGAAATAAAGACTTCCATTTCATCAAATGGATCATCAATCATGACTATTTATGATATGCGAATCTGCAGAGTAATAATTTTTTAAATATTATGCATTATCATCATTTTTTTATTATTATTATAAAAATATCTAATTTATCTTTATGATTTATTAACATTAATATTTTTATTATTATATAAAATTATTATTATCATAATAATAATTTGTGTTAAATTTCAATTCTTTATTGTGTAACTTTATAAATAATTAATAAGAGTGAAACATACGTATAAAGATAATTAAAAATAGAAATTATTTTAATATTAAAAGGGAATATTATTTTTATGTATTTTAAAATAATCGATAACACATAAAGTAACAAATTATAAATAAGATATAAATGTAATGATATGTAATCTATTTTAACAACTCACGCATGATAACCGGTTCAAACTGCCCATTCTTACTCTTGACAAGGAATATATAACATTGACGCAACTGATCGCAAAGAGTACTAATTAAATGATTATAAATATGATAATGTGATATTTTAGTTTAATAAAATTAAAAAAATTATTTTGTAAAATAAATGCACAGTAACAACTGACAGAGAGTTTACGTGCGTCAGTGATAATTATAATTATTTTATATTAATTTTTGATACATTTAATTAATAGAATTTGTTTTAAATTGATAATATATAAAATTAATAATTATTTATTTTAAATATTATATATTTTATAAGTAATTATATTAATATATTTTCGTTTACAAATCATCGATTATGATTATTTTAAAAAAATATTAATTATTTATAAATAATCATAACTCATCAAACCCTTAAACTGCACTCATCGCCGAAGCTTGTTTGGTTAATTTGATGCGTTTCTCATGTTGCTACTGCTCTTTTCCTGCTTCACAGCAGATGCTCTTGGTAAATATAATAACATTTATATTTCAAAAACAATAATTAATGTAAATGTTATTTATTAATTAAAATAATTATATTTATTTTTTATTAATATGTTATTATATATCACATAATTTATTATTTATAAATATGTTTTTTTCTAAATATAATTATATATGCTATTTTCTAAACTTATTTGTCTCCAATGTCTCAATTTAGTGATTAAGTGGGTGTTATTTATTACAAGTGATCGAGGTTAAGTCTACCTATACATATTTTCAAAATTAATTAGATTTTATGCAATTAGTAATTATCATTTGGAGAAAAAAAAATTATCTCTATTTATCTCTCCCTACAAAAAAATCAAACTATTTTAAATTAAGACATATATTAAATAATGGGATGTAATACATAACAATTAATGTTCAAATATATATAATTATATTTAATTAAAAATTATTAATGTAAATATATTGTGTGCACGCGATGTAGAAACTAGAAAGTGATCTTTGTAACTTTGACGACGAGGACTTGATGATGTATCCGTTAAAGATCCGAAAAATAAGTTGGATGGTTGTCGTCCTTCTCGTGACTGCAAGACCACATGGACAATTCTTATGGACCTGTTAAGCATAGGAAAAATTAATCTATGACTTTGATCTTGCTTATTATGAATATGATTATAGGAAGAATTAACTACTCTTTAAAAGTACGATAGATGATGATGCTATATGTAATATATTTATTTTAAAAATAATATTTAAATTTTATATTTAATTTTTCATAAAATTTTAATTATTTTGTTATAAAAAATAACTTTATAGAATAATTTATCATTTAATTTAAGACAATCTCTATCTAATACAACTAAAAAAATTAAAAATATATATATTGTGTCCTTACACAATCAATTTATAATAACAATATCACTAAACTATTATAAAAATTAAGTATAATTTTTATAATATATATAAGACATTATCCCTAAATTAAATGCTCTAATATTATTTTTATACTATTAAAATATCATTAACAAAAAATTGATTGATGTTATACTCTAATTATTCCCAAGATTTCATTTTCTATTTTCTAGAAAAAAAAATATTTTTTATATTATAAAATACATATATGTATCGCTTTTTAAAACATACAAAAATATATACGTTTTTATGTTATAAGAAAAAATATATGTTTTTTTATCTTATATTAAAAAAACAAACATACATTGTTTACCGTATACAATTTTTTTTTTTTTTTAGTTTATTCGGAAAAAAATGTTTGTTTTACCATATACTAAAAACATATGTTTATTACTCGAAGGTAGTTAAAAATAAAATTTTATCTATAAAAAATTATATCATTCAATTAAATATCATATCAAATAATAAATACAAGTAATAGTTAAAATATGGTTTTGAATTTTAGGTGCGGGTTAACACTTTAACATAGAATAAAATAATATATTCTGTATATCTTAAATTTAATATTTTTTTATAATATAATATTATTAATAAATAAAATCAAGTTTATATGACTATATCTAATAAAAATTATACATTAATTACAATTATACTATATTTATAATAAAATATTGTTAGCATGTGTTAATAAGTTTTTATTTATTTTTTTAATTATACCTTACGAAACCAACGTCTGTTTTTTTTTTTTTCCTTAAAATATCATGGGTTTATGTACTGAACTATCTTACATCTGTGAAAACGTTTGTCAAACCCTGGAGGAACTTTTTTGACATTGTGAAAGTGAATAATATGAGAAAATAAAAGTAAAAGAATTGGATGTATAAAGGTTTTAGTATGGAATTGGTTTAGAATTTTTCTATATACATTGGTCATATTGGGTCGAAAACTTAACCCATTCCTTTTTAAAGCCCAAGTTTCTTGTTAATTATTAGGCTTGTATTATGATCAACGTGCAAAGAAAAAGGAAACACGCAAAAAAAAAAAAAAACTAGGAAAGGATAAAATTAGAGAGTAAATTTAAAAAATATATTATAAATATTATAATTAGTTTTTAATATTATTAAATTATTTTTTATCTTATTTATACTTGTAAAAATTCTATTTATATTATTATATTAGTTTTAACTTAATAACACTATAGAATTAAAACAATTTGTACGACTAGATGTTATATTTAAAATAAAAATTTATACTATATTTAATAACGCTGTAACGAAGATTAATAAATAATTTAAATAAATTTTTTACAATTATTATGTTATAAGTAAAATAAAAAATAATTTAATAATATATACAAATTAAACTGTTATTTTAACAAAAAAAAATTATAAGTTTTCTCAAAATTAAATATTTATTTAATAAATAAATAAAAATATTATATTATTATTTTAAAAAAATTAGTAACAAAATTTTATAAATACTAAAATCTATCTAAATTAGTAACAAAATTTATGCTTTAGAACCCATACAAATTGAAAAAATTCGTATTACGTATAAAGAATCGAGAAAAAGAAAGAGTGAACGCCTGATTCCGTCACCATATCTGACATGGTATCATTACGGTGGATGACATGGCATATGTCATGGCATCATTTTGGGTTGTTTACATAATGACCCAGACTTACCTTAACAGTGACTGTGAGCCATCAAAACTTGATAAATTAATTAATAAGAGTGAAAATGTTGATTTCACCCTCTAAATTAATAAAATTTAACATTTATAAAAATTAATATTTAATATAATTAATATAAAATATATTTTAAAATAATAATAAATAATTTTAAAACTGCCTTTCAAACATTATAGGACGGATCATGTATCTCATTTTAATTACCACTAAATTAAATTAAATATAACCTCAATTTTAAATTTTAAATTTTAATACTTAATATATCATATAAAATTAATAATTTAAATATATTTTTAATAAAATAATATATATAACATCATTTTTATTTAGAAATAAATAATAATAAATATAATTTTTAACGATATATAAACAAATAACAACAGTCCCAAAATCTCATATTATTCCTCCAATGCTTGCCCCCTTAATCGCCGACATTAACAATGACCCTCAAAATAACCGCCGTCTGATTAACTCTTCAATCAATATTACTCGTGAGTGACATGTTGATCAAGGGTGTGCAATGTGTAAAATTATAAATAATAAATTTTATTTGTTTAAATAATGATATTTAGTAACTTAAATTGTTATTTTTATTTATAAAAAAATTATTCAATTAATAATTTTTTTAATATTTTTTTATAAAATTTTTTAAAAATAATTATAATAATACCATTAATTTTTAAAATTATTTTATTATGTTAAATATTTTAAGATATTTAAATAATGATGTAATACATTATAAAATAACTACAGTTAAATTTAGTTTAACAATAACAACATTCATACACCTATGGATGTCGTAATAATATGAAGTTATGGTTAATTTTACTAATATTTTTAAAATTTATGTTTTAATCTTTGTATTATTTGATAAAAAATAATATTATTTTAATAAAAATTATTAAAATAATATAATTTATTTTTAATTAATTATTTTAAAAAAATCAATGAAATAAATGATATCATTTTTAATTTAAAAAATTAAAAAACATAATCATTATTTAAAAAACTTATTTATGTGTTATAAATGAAGTCATCCTAAATCACTTTATTTATCATTTTAATCACTTTTGTTATTAATGCTCATCACAAGTTAATTTTTTTAATTAAAAAAACTAACTTTAATTTATATTATTATATACAAATTAGATAAAAATAATTACATAATAAAAGATTTTATATTTTATTTTACACATATTTAAGTAGTTTTATAAAGTTTATTTTTAATTAAAAATTATATATAATATAAAATATTTATAAGTATGATATTGTTAAGTTAAAGATAATATTTTTAAAAATTAGATAAAAAATGAAAAAAGATAATTTGATTTCTAATTACTGTGAGTATGTTTTTAAAATTTAAATATAATAATATAAATTAAATTAAATTTATTTATTTTTAAAAATAAAATGATTTAAAATTAATCATTAAAAAAAATAATCAAAGTCATCTATTAAAAAAAAACAACTTGCGGTACATTTTGTTTTCTCTCTCTCCATTATTAACCGGAGTGATTGAATTATTAGAATCACTGACCCCAAGAACAAATAAAGAAAGTCAAATAATGTAAGGGATAGAGTAGACATTCTCTGGGGAGAGAATAAAAAATGATTGTCGGGTTCATAGTGTTTTGGGAAGAGAAATGGATTTATAGAAAGAGACATAGCTTTATTTGTCTGTTTGGAATTAGAGAAATAAGTCTTTACTGTAATATTAAATGATAATATCAATTGTTTTTAAAGGAATATTACAAATACGTAAATGTATTGCATCATATCATTAAATTTTATTATATATTAATATTATTTCAAAAAATTAAATTATTTTTAAATTTTTCAAAATAATATTAATTTATATTTTATTTATATCGTTTTAAAAATAATAAACAGCTGTATATCAATATTTTAAAAGCAATATATAATTTTTATTTCAATTTAGAGGGATATGATGAGATTGGAAGAGACCACCTTATTTTCTTTTCTTTTAACGATTATTTTGACGAATTTATCAATTCTATATAAAAACTTATTATTAAATAAAAATATTAAATCTACTTAAATTTATATTCATATTATTTATCATGTATCAATATAATTTTAAAAATAATGAGATAATTTATTCTTTAATTTTTTTATTTTATAAAATGATACATTATAACAAATATTAATGCATATTTGACGTTTTTCTTGATTATCATATCATTAATGGATTTATGTGTTTTTTTCTTAACCTCTCCTAGCTTTTGCTATTAAATGCAGTCACCAAATGCAGTCTCTGTGCACTCTAATCTTACAAATAAGTACTAGTGTTGTCAATATGGTTGAACGGGTCAGATTTGAAATGCAGTCACCAGATTTGAAAGAATTAATTTTCAGTAACTTTGCAGTTTTGCTGCTAGAATGAATAAATTATGTATATAGTGAGAAGTCACTAGCTAGCCTACAGAATTTGGAAAGAAGAAATTATGTATAAAAAAAAATTACAACATATATAAATTCACACATTTATAATTAAAATATAAATTATGAATATTTTATATATTTAAACGAATTTTACGTTGTTGTTGGTTTTTTAAAAAATATATTTTATATATTTAAAACTACCGGGACTGATACCATCATCATAAACTTTTCCACCTACATTTTGGTGAAAATTGATTAACCAATTTTAACAAAATTAATTATTAATGTCATTTTTTTTATCGACATGAACGAAGATTGTATCTCTCTTTATTGTAACACTGTGAATATAAAAACAATTATTAGGATCGATCTCAAGTCACCAAAGAGTGTCTTCATTTTTTATCCTCTTGATCTCTCTCTATTATTTAGGAATAAGAAGTAAATAGTACATTGAGATATAATTCATGTAAGAGTGTTTTATTTATATATGTCTAAACAAAATTATTGTGTCGAGTGTATAATATGAGTTTATATGGGAGAAAAAATTTATTTGATGTGAATCAATTAATTCTAGAGATATACTTTAATCTAGAAACATGTTTTTTTTTTTTATAATTATCTTTTATAGATAATTAGAAAATATTTATTTCTTATACTATTTCTCTAACAATTATGTTCATCTTGTGACTCAAAAGTAAATCATATTATTAATATTAATATTATGTCATGTGATAATAATTTATTTTACACCCAACATTAATATTTTTAGAAACACTTTTTTTTTCATTTCAATCAATAAGCACTATTTGGTATGAAAAAGTGAATGAAATTGCTATAATTACATCTTACTACTTTACTTTACTTTGAGAATGAGTATACAATTCATTGGATTATTTTTATGACGTCAGTTATTTATGCTCTAGAAATTACAATTTGCTTCTATAATTTTATTTATTAAATTGTGATTTTTTAAATAAAAATTATACACTCACACATGCCTGCCCACAAGTGTATATAATGATAGAATTTGAAATCAGGATTTTTTAATATCCATAAAAAAAACATATATAGATTACTCTACGAAGACAATTAGGTAAATTATGAAAATTCTAGAAACATAGTACACATTTTTTCGGTATTAATTATTGAAAGAGAATTACTATAGATAATAAATATATCACAATTATAATTGATGTGATAATTTTTTATTAGATATAATTATATAAATTTAAATATATTTATTAATAATATTAAATTATATCATTTTAACATTTCAACGAATAATTCTTCCAAATAAATAGAATAACTATCAATTTAGAAGAAGAAGAAATAAAATAATAATAATAACTATCAATTATAGTTTTTGTCCTGTATCACATAAATTGGACCACTTGCCCTTTTCTCACTAGGCAAAGCATGTTTTATCCAACAGCATAAAGCCTTCGGAGTATGACAAAACAATTAAACACATATAAGTAAGATATCTCATTTTGGTCCTTCAATCATCACATCTAAGACCCTCTTAACTTAAAATAAAAATGCCACTAAATTTTAAGGTTTATTTGATCAACAAACAACAAAGAATGGCTTATTTGTAATTTAGGAACCAAGAGAGAGCAGGGGAAGAAAAGAAAGAAAGAATGAAAAGTAGCAAAAAGTGAAAAGACCAATGAACAAGCGAAATCTTACTGTTCGATTTAATTCTCTACTTTAAGGAGGAAAAAATAGGCAAAAAAGAAAAAAAAAAAAAAAAAAGGAAATCATTTTAGGATATGTGGTTGACTTGCTTCTTGCTAAACGGCTATGATGAAGCGTGTGTTGTTCAAAGGAGACAAAATTATAACCCTTTTGCTAGCAAATAAAGGATAAAGATGTATGTAAATGATCAAACTAAGAGTAAATGGAACAACTTTGCGTCTGTGATTGATTGTGGATCTCTCTTCGACCTCTCTTTCCAGTAATGCAAATTACAACAACATGCAACAAAATGAGCTTGGTTCTGCTTAATATCTTATAATTAACCATCTTATTTAATAGAATAGCAATTAATAGATGTATAAAAATGTTTTTGAATCATGTTTTTAATAGTTTATGTTTTTGATGAATTTGATCATCTAATAACTTGTAATATAATATTAAAGTTAAAAATTCTGTATTCAAATCTTAATAACTTTAATTATTAAATTATATATGTTTAATTTGATTATTTCTAGTTTAATACTTATAATGAATTGTTTTTATATAAAATTTTATTAACATTATGTAAATAAATTAAACTTATGAGATATTTAGTTTACATAACTGATAAGTACAACTAATTGAAATATTTGCTCATCATTCCAGTATTTTGAGGATAAAAGTGGTATCTGATATTTTTTTTGTGTGAGTTTAAATGTACATATTTTAGTTTAAAATAATTAATTAGTGAATATGTTGTGTATTTCAAAATTGAATTGTATTTATTGAAAAAAGAATATAATTTAAATATCCTTTTTAATTTGTGAACAGTGGTCATTATTTTTAAATTAATTTTTTTTTATGTTTCCCCAAACAATATTGATGTGGTCTTTAGCCCTTTTATTAATTGTAAACTATCACTTTATCAGAGAAAAAATTCTGACATAAGAAATTGAAATGAGATAAATCAAGACAGATGATCAAGTTGCGAATTTGTTCACAAAAAGTTTAAGCGTTGATAAGTTCGAAATGTTTTGTCGTCAGCTTGACACAGTAAAAATAGTAAGAGTTGGTGTTAAGGGGGGAGTATTGAAAATCAATAACAACATAATAATTAAAGATGTAGAGAAATAAATGAAGTTATTGAAGGTTGTAGAAAAAAGAAATGTGTAGATAATATTTGTGTTGTTAGGATTATTTCTTAGTTTTATATTTGTATGGTGTGGATTGCATGGTTAATACTATAAATAGTCTACCTTGTATTTGGTTTAATAATTTCATCAAAAACAAATAATTTTTGAGTTTTCTATTTATGTGTTTGTATTTTTTTTCAATTTGTGAGTTACTTTTGAAATGTGTTATAGTGAGTATAATACAAGTAGTTTTGTTACTTGTTTAGATCTAATATGAGTAAATTTAGAATTGTTTATTTTAAATTTTACTTAACATATATAAAAATGTTTTTATATCATGTTTTTAATAGTTTATGTTTTTGATGAATTTGATCATCTAATAACTTGTAATATGATATTAAAGTTAAAAATTCTGTATTAAAATCTTAATAACTTTAATTAAGAAATTACATATGTTTGATTTGATTATTTATAGTTTAATAAATATATTAATATATAAAAATATTATTAACATTACGTAAATAAATTAAACTTTTAAGATATTTAGTTTACATAACTGTTAATCAGGACAACTAATTGAAATATTTGCTCATCATTCTATTATTTTGATGATAAAAGTGGTATCCGATATTTTTTTTTTGTGTGAGTTTAAATGTACATATTTTAGTTTAAAATAATTAATTAGTGAGAATGTTGTGTATTTCAAAATTGAATTGTGTTTATTGAAAAAAAGAATCTAATTTAAATATCCTTTCTTAATTTGTGAACGGTGATTATCATTTTCAAATTTAATTTAATTTTTTTTATGTTTCCCCAAACAATATTGATGTGGTCCTTAGCCCTTTTATTTCCTTAAAACGCTTCGTTTAGATGGAGAGTAAGGATTGGCAGAGAGGCGATGGATTGGAATAATGTTATGAAAATGCTTAATTGATGTCCCAAACAATCAATATCGACCCTAACGTGTCAACGTTTTACAGACTCTTGATTGTGAGAGCTCCCATTTTTTGCATACTCAAAGTATAATATAATTTAGACCAAGTCGGTTTGGTTAGCAGTTAAAAGTGATACATGTGAAGTTGTAAGTTTAAATATTATTTTAGACGATGATATTAGATTTAATCTTTATTTGTAGATATTAAATTATAATATTTTCATCATGCTACGTATTTAATAATAAAGAAAAAAACTTAAAAATATGGATGAAAAATAATATTATAATATTAATAATCTAAAATATTAGAGCAAATGATTATCCTAGTGACTTTTATTTTAATTCAAAAAAAAATAAGTAAAATATGATCATATTAATTTTTTTACACATGAGTTAGAACATAATTTATACGAAATGGCTTTAAAACATATAACATTTATATGTTTTTATTTTAAGCATTTTTGACAATATAATCAACAGATTTTTAACAATCGTGTTCATGTAACGTTGTTTTGAATCTCTTCTTGTTAAACCAAATTTATAAAAACAGTGTAGAAATAATATTACCGATAACGTGAAAGTAACTTCTTAGGTTGAGTCGCGGATTAGGTCGTTCTCTTTAAGACGTTTCGCAACTCTGTCCAATTTGTGCAAGCAAATACAACCTCGTCGTCCCAGGATAAAACAGTCCAGAATCTTAATCTCTGTCTCAGAACTTCACTGTACTGATGAAGACTGGAATGTTACACCTAAAAATTTGTTGCTCAGAAAACTGAAAAGAAAACTTAGAAATTGTAGAGAGAATTGTTTTTTCGTAGGGAGATAAGATTGCAGATTGTTGTGTAAAAATTGAGAGTTGAAGCCCTCTTTTTATAGGTTTTAGAAACCGTGTGGCAATTATGGTAAAAACGGTAATGTCTGGGATTTAAGAACGTAACGATCATTTTCAGATTAAAGACGAATAAAAGAATTTTTTGTGAGTATATATGAGCAACGACTCTTTTTTCTGCATAAAGAAGACAAACAACCATTTAACGGTCATATTCTTAATAAAAGAAAATAACGGTTATTTTTTATGAAAATATATATATATATAATATTTTATCAAAAAATAAAATAACACCTCATACACACGGGCTCGGCTCGGTCGGTCGGACGACGACAACAACGCACATGTGTGGTATCACATTTACCTAAATCATATCCCATTCTACAAAAGTGGGTGCCCCTTTGTGCACAATCCTAATAGCTAACTCTTAACTATTTATAACTCTTTAAAATAATGTAAAAAATCAATGTGTGAAAAAACTTTATAATTTTTATTAACTTTACATTTTACAACTATCAATTTTTTTTATAAATTTATCTTTTTCTAAGACTTCTTACTAATCAACTTAATAAGAAAAATAGTAAAAAATCACTCATCAAGCTAACAAGAGATAAAATAAATTATATATTTTTTAATAAAAATAAAAATATATTATTTAATATTTAAGGTCAATATTCTCACACTAGATATGAGGATATTGTCACACAAAATCCATATATATACGGGGGACCTATTTATAATTTATGTCGAATCCTCGTGCATACAATAGTGCACTAACATACCTTTCATTATATTGTGAAGAATATTTTGTTGTGCGTCCACACATAAGTTCTATAAGCTTGGACCATGGATACCAAAAAATGGAATTTATGTATGAGATAAAAGAGTTAGTTTGGTACACAGGATTTAACTTTTTACTAACCTGTCATAATATAAAAAGACTAATTTATGTGATTAAAACTCATTATTTAAGTCTAACCAGTTGTAGTTAAGTGTTACAAAAATTCTCTAATAAAACATATAATTTTAAAGTTAGCGATTCTTTGCATAAGTTTTGAAATTATATTTTAAAAAACTCAGGATTTAAACTATAAAATAATATATTATAACAATAAACCCGTCATTTTTACTTATATTTTTTAAAAATTATACTGACCATTAAATTCATTTATAAATATCAAATATTTGTTGAGGAATGTAAAGTAAAAAGTTATATTTATAAATAGAATATTTCATTTAGATGTTGCTAACTTAAGAAGTAAAGTACAAGCACAATATATGGTGTGATTTGGTAAGATACTGGGAGGCATAGGGTGAGTCCAAATATAATCATTTATTATAGAATTAATTTTGTTTTATATTCATATATAAAAATATCCATAATATTTATTTTATTATAATTATATTCAAAAATATATAAATTACATAAAAACATATTTAATTATATATATATTTAAAAATATGATTATATCTATAATGTATAAATAATAATACAGTTATATCTAAAACTAAACTTAATTTTATTATTATTTAAAAATTATAAACATAATTATAACTAATTAAATATCTTTATAAATTATATATAAATATAAAATATAATTAACTCTCCTTACTAAATAATGGAACAAACACACCAGGTCCACATATGAATATTAATGTGGGGCCAATAATACAAACACATGATTTGTTGCAGTTTTCAAGGAGGTGACCCCAACACTTTCGGTTCCCAAGCCGGAATATTCTCTGCCGATTAGAAAAATTACTTGGAACCTCCTCAGTGCGCAATGCAATGCCTTCTTTCAGTCTTAGCCGCCAAGCCCATCACTATCTTCCTAAACAATTTCAATAAAATGGTTCATTACTGACAAAATTTCCATATATGAATCACTATAATTTGGATTAATCAAATAATCCTACTAAAAATATAACCTATACTTTTAAATATAAATTATTCATCTCATTGAGTATTTCAACAAAAAAAAAATTTAAAAATAATAACACTAATAAAATATATTTTAATAATATTAATTATAATTCAATTCGATAATATTAAATATGTAATATTTTTTATTTAAACATTATCTAATTAAATAATTTGTTATATTTTTTTAATAATAGAAATGTATTAGATAATATATATTATTTTTTGTTGTTAACTTAGTTATAAGTTTTAATTGTTTTTTTTTTACTGTGATGGATTTTATTAATGTATGTAATTTTTGGATTTATGGTAATGAATATTACTTAAAGACACTGAGTTAGTGAATTATACGGTGCTTCAAATGAGTTTTAATCATGAAATTGAAAATTCTATATTAAGACGGTAATCGAGTAGAGTAAAGGCTCAAAGCCTCTCTCCGTCCGAAAACCAATTTTAATTGAAGTGTTGCTAACTTGCGCTCTAGCCGTGGTTGGGTCGTGGGGTGGGAATTGAGGCAGTGATTGAATTTTTTACCACAACAACTAATGGGATGATGGGTATTAATTATCTTAAATAGTGCATATTTCTATATTTTGAGCTTTAGAGTTTAATTTTTTTGTACTCAATTATTTTTATTTATAATTCACTCATATTGTTATATTTTATTATTATATATTAATAATATTCATTATTATTATTATATATATATTATTTCAAAAATATGTATATAAATTTTACATACTCTTTGAAAAAATATACATTTAAAGTGTAAATATTTATATAAAACTTAAATATTTTTTTCAAAAATATATAGGTAAATCTTACATAATTTTTTATAAATTATGAATTTGATGTTTTTTTACAATTTGAGTAAAATTAATATTTTTAAACAAATATATTATATTTAAGTAAAAATATCGGATAAAAAGGGAGTTATTAGGGTTTTTTTGTCTAATAATTTTAAAAATATACACTTTTATCTCATAATTTTAATTTTAAAAATTCATGTTATTTAAACATATAAAATATCCAAGATTCGAGTCTGAGTTAAAGATATATAAATAGTATTGTAATTAAAAAAATGAAATTTATATTCATATTATTTATCAAAAAGTAAAAAATAAACATTTATTAATAAAATTTGTAAATAAATATAAGAATAAAATATAAAATTATACTTTCATTCTATTATAAAATAATAAAAAAGTTAAATTTACTATTAAATATGTTATAAAATTGAATGATAATATAATATAGGAAGATGCGTTATACATGTCTCTTAGATTAGGTCATTTGTTAGGATTATTATCTTAAATTAAAAATAAGATAATTTAGTTATTTAATTATGAAAAAATGACTAATTAAGAACAAATAATATTATTTTAATAAATTTTTTATTTGTATGTTTAACAATTAAACGCGATTAAAATACAAGTATTTAACATATATAAAAGTAAAATTTAATATGATATTATTTATAAAAAAAATCAACAGTAATAATATTCAAACAAAATATTATTTAAATATATTTTTATTTTAATAAAACATTAAAATAAAAGAGAAAAAATTAACAAATATTAAAATATATACTTTTTGAATTGTTTTTTATATTAGTGTCATTTTACTATTGTTAATTAATCATGTTTTATTCATATTTAATCAACTAACAAAAAAATAACAAAATTTAAAAAAAATATTAAAAAAATATTATGTTTTTAATTTATCTATTTTTCATAACTAATAAACTAAATGATACAATTTATAATATAAGTGACTAAACGACATAAATGATCTAATTTATGATATTTTTGTGTCATTTTTCTATATAAATATATTAGAGGATGAAGAAATTACAAAAAATGACTATTATTAAAATTGTTATTTTACATATATTTTTTATCAAGCGATAATTTACATAAATAATTCAAATTAGTCCATTTATGATAAAAATTAAGCAAGAATTTAAAATATAAACACTCATAAATATTATTTTTCTTTATAAGAATAATAATAAAAATTCACAATTTTATTTATAAAATTTATCAAACTTAAAATATATCACATGCTTGAAAAAAAATTAGAAAAATATAAATCAAATTATACACTATAAAAATAATAAAATACATAAATATTATAAATAAAAAATGCATTTTTTAAAAATTAAGAGGGGTATATACCCTCCTGAAACAAACATGTCTATATACTTTACCTCACATGACCCTCGCCCATTAATTAAATGTGTGTATATGTTTATATTAATAGAAGTAATAATGAGGGAAGGGAGTCTATCATTTGCTATAGCTATGATATTATGTTGTGCTATTTTTACCCGAGAGAAAATGAACCTCGAGCCTAAGGCCATGTGTTGGCCCTTCCCTTTGACATTTACTTTACGTGAGGTATGTAAGTTTTTTTTTTTTTTTTCCTTTTTTGATAGAGTGAGGTATGTAAGTATGCAACCAATTTTAATTTTAATTTTAGATGATTGTAAATTTGCAATGACGTGCATAAATATAACTAAATATTAATAATCCTACATTTTTATTATATATATAATCTAAAGTTATAAATTATGATCAAATCATAATTTACTCTCTAACATTTGAAATATTTAAGATGATCCAATTTAAAAATAAATAAATAATCATTCCATGCATCACTAATATGCAATACATATGTTATTAAAAATAGTAAAAAAGAAATGTGCTATTTCCCTTATTTAATTTACATATGATATTGTATTTTTTAAAATTAGGGCTTCATATATATTTTTAAATAAAGTTTAATATTAAAAATAAATTTTACGTATTTTAAGAGAAATTTGAGAGTGTGCATGTCTACATGAGAGTGCATGGAAGACTGTACATAGGCTTTAAACATAATTTTCCAATATATATTTTTTATTCAGAATAAATTTTAATTTTAAAATAAAATAACATATATCATTAAAATAATGTAAATAATATCAAATTTGTAACATATTTTATATGATAGCACAGTGTTGTTTTAATCCCACTCTAGATAATACATTACTTAAACGATTCTGATGGTGTTTGTAACATATTTATAATATATTATTATTATTAATACTATATTGGATAAATGTTTGCGGGGAAGAATCATATTGGCAATAAAAGAAATATTATAATTTTCAAAAAGGTAGAAGAAAACTTAAGTGGTCTAAATTCCTTTACTTATTATATATTAATAATAATGTTCAAGCAATATCCTGTCATCATAAATACGCAATATTCTACATAATTAATTTCCTATTTCTTTTCTCAAAATAATCATTTATATTGTACACTACGAGACTACGACCATTTATATCATACTAAATACTAATAGGTAATAATTATTATGAAATTTAATAACTTTTACTAATTAATTTATCTTTTAATCAATACGGCCTTTTAATTTATCAAACGATATAATAGTCTATATGTGTTCAGTGAATAATAAAAAATCAAATATAGTTAAAAGAATAAAAAAATATTAAAATAAAAATAAAATTAAGATGATTAAAACTTATATCCATAAACATATTAACCGTTATATTTAACTTATATATTTTTTATTAAAATAAATTTGATACATAATTTTATTTTCTATTATAATTATTTAGATCCATTTAATATTTAAATTATAGCTGAGCAAAAAATTCGATCAATCTGACTGAATCCGAAAAAATGGATTGATTTCGATCCAACTTCAGATCAAATTTGGATTGGATTTTAGCAATCCGATCGGATTCGGATTCGGATTGAAAATATTCAAATCTGTATAATCCAATCCAATTCGATATATTATATATAAACTAAAAACCCTAATCTGTCACCTTCTCACCCTCACCCTCTCATCTCAGGCTCTTACTCTCACCCTTAGTCTCAGCTCAACCTCATTTCTCGGTCGACGTGATGTTGTCCCATTTCAGCTCGACGCGAATCGTCGTTCATCATTCCTGACTGATCGACTCCCTACCTAGTTGTTGTTCCTAGTCGTTGTTCTTCATCAATTCTATTTCTCTATCAACGTGACGTTTTCTCTCAACTCTCAAGCGATTCCATTTACTAGCCCGACGCCAACCGTCGTTCATCGTTCCTCCTCATACATGTGTTTGCTTCTAATCTGGTGATGAGCTTTTACTCTTCGAATTTTTTTGGCTTATATAATAGCTAGGATGTTCTGGCTTTCTGTCTATTATGTAGATCGATTTAGTTGTAGAATCATTTGTTATTTGATGCATTATGGATTTTCGAAGTTGTTCTATTTTCTCTCTAAACTTATGTCATGGTTGGGGTTTTTTGGCTTTCTTCGTTTGCTTCATAGTTTTGGTCTTGTTTATGCTGTAGAGGTAAGGTTTTGTTTTTCAAGTTCCAGTACCTTATTCTGAAGCTCATGGTAAATTTTGTGAGTGTTGCAGTTAGATTTCTTCTGGGAGTTCCAGGGGTTTTGTACGATTTATTGCATAAAAAGGTTGTAGCTTTAGGGAAAGCTTGTCATGAAAAAATCAAAGCCTGAAAGACAAAGATAATGCCATTGAGGTAAATAACATTTATCGTATAATTTGTATAACTTTGAGTTATGCTTTAATCTGAATGGTTTCAATTGTTTCTATTTAGATGCTAGCTAAGAAGGTATATACATTAACCAAAGCCATGGAGGTTGAGGTAAAGAAGATGATAAGAGAAGTTGCTACTATGGAGAATGAGATGGCTTCCATGCGTGTGAAAAAGGATAACGAGCATATAGCCAAAAGGCTAAGGAACCCTAAAGGTTCTGCCAGCATTGCCCAGTTGCTTTCTAGGAGGTACTTTGTTGACATATGTTGTTACTCCTTTGTATATGTTGTCATTTACTTTTTTTTTTGTGTTTCATGACATGCATTTATTTCTTTTTTTCTTGTGGAATTACCAACAATAATATGATATCTACTGCAATCTTATTTGAATTGATCAATTTTCTTTTTTACATTCTTTGTTCTATGTTGTGTCATCCACACATCGTTGCAAATATTTTATGTGTATGGTTTTTCAACTCTCAAATACCATATTGTTTGATGCAAGTTCCTTACTTCCTTTTATGGCATGTTGATACGTCGTGCTTGTCAATTATATCCTTGATTTATATGGTTCTATTTCATTATTTATCTTTGATTTTCTTACAATTTTTTAGTATTAGTATTAGTAATTAACAATCACAAATCTGGGCTATTATAAAGATATAAACAACTTTTGTTAGGTTTTCTAGATATTTTAAATTCTTTATTTTAGTGACATTAAGCAAAAAGAAGAGATACTGAATTTTGGCAGCTTATATAGTCTTCATTGTGTTTGGTGTCTATTTTTACTTGTCATTAAAATTTCCTACTAATACTGCCTTATCACACAATAGAAACCTTTGCTGCAATTCTCCTAATTGGTATTAGAATTTGCATTTCAAACCCAGTCATCTTCATGTCATGCATTCTGTCATGAACTTGAAATTCTAGAATATTGAATTGTTTTTGAAACAAGAAGTCTATGTATGATTCTTGATAGTGGCATAACATTTTTTCTACATTTGCTAATATTGTACTCTCTTAAAAGTTTTGTGTATGCCCTTCCCATTTCTTCTAGCAGGATATGATTATTCAATAAATGAATGGGATGATTACTTAAGATACTTGAATTCGGATGGAGTGGAGATGACTTTTGTAAGCTATATTTTATTTTTGGTTGTGGTTTATGACTACAGAACTATTTCATTTATGATATTATAAGTGTAGACACTCAATATGTTAAATCCCAATTAAATTTCTTCATTACAGGGTGTTATGTATCCCCATGGTTATGGGTTTGCTCCTTACGGTTCATATTCTCCATTAGCTTCCTTAGTACCCAATATGTGGAATTTGGAATGAGTATATGGTTTTCTATCTTAGGTAATTGTTTCTTAAATTTCAATTTTTACAAGATGATCTATTGATGAAGGTTATATTATGATTTCTAGGTGACCACACATTTAAAAGGCGATAGTTTTAGTCTCTAAAAAATATATTTTTATATTTATATTTATATTTCATGATATTTAGGCTCATTGTAAATTAAAATTTGTATTGTACTCTTTTCTATGGACAAAGGCAATGAAGAAGGTTTTGCATTGACTAGACAATGAACAAATAAAGCAATCACTTTTTCCATGGTGTGGCCATTCATTTAAAGGATTGAGATTTGGAAGTTCTATTAAATGAATCATTTCATAACCAACTCATATTTAAGCTTTGGAGTGAATAACATTTTAAAAGTTTTATTTTTTTATGTATTTTGAATTTTATTTTTTTATACATTATGTTAAAACTATTGATATTTGGAGTTAAATTATATAATTGATATTGATTTTCTTTTTCTTTTGGATCATTATTGTTGAACTATTTTTAATCATGTTGTCACTTGAAATAGAAAATATTTTTATTTAAAAAATTTATTTGATTTTATGTAATTTTTTATTTTATAGGTTGAAAATTTGAAATTATGATTTTGATATTATCCAATCTTATCAACCCGATCGGATTCAGATTTGTTCAGATTGATATTTACAGTGGATTATATTCAAATTTGTTCGGATTTATATTTACAGCGGATCGGATTCGAATTCAGATTGATATGTATAACGGATCAGATTCAGATTGAATAATTCAAATTTTGTTTTGAATTAGATTAGATTTAGATTACCTTAAAATTGGCGGTTTCGAACCAATATTTACTCCTAATTTAAATAACATTTAATTGAACTTCGTCTAATAATATTGAGTATTATTTTTATTTTTATTTTTTATAATTTTCAAGTATATTATAGTGTTTTTGGATGCTCTACTTAAAATCATTTTTAAAGAAAATATTTTAATTGGTATTTGACCGTAAAAGTCATATTTATTGCATTAAAACATTTTAAAGCGTTTTCAAAAATAAACCTGTTACTTAAAAAAAAAACTTTAAATCATGAAATAGGATCTACCTATAAACATATAATATTAACTATTTTTTTTTTATAAAATTACATTAATTATTCATTTTTAATAATTTATCATGTTATTATAAATACTTTTATAATAATTTTATTAATTGCTACAAATAAAAATATATATATTATACATAATTCATTCTATATTTTACTTATATTTTTTATTTTATTACAATAAACATGCAAGTAATATAACCTCAAAATAAAAATAATTAAAAGATATTAAATTAACTTAATTTTTTTTCATCCATTGTATATATTATTCATATTTTTATATGATTTTATTTTTAATAACTGTAAGATAAAATATTTGTTATTTTTTTAAAATATAAAATAATATATATTTTATGGAAGAAAACATATATTTTAATAAAAAATATATTGTTTATGTACTAAAAAAAGTAACTTATATTTATAATATTAAAAGTGAATTCGTAAATATTATGTGACGTAATTTAAATGTTTTTTTTGACAAATAAATGCACGAAATCTCAGCTTTTGATGCAAACAAAGGAGTTAGTATCAGCTTTCTCTTCCGACATAAACAACAACAGATTTCTTTCGTTCTGTCTTTTCTAAATTATTGTGTTCCAAATTCCAAAAGGTAAAAAGATCCAATATTTTTAATTATAGAGTGAAAAAAAGAAAACACAACTAGCAGCTAACAAAGACAGAAACTCAAAACCAACACTTGTACTCCATTTCTATATATAAAATTTGAACCTTCTCTGGAGGCTTAAACCTACTTATAGCATTCTGGTTTATAGAATAAACCCATCTTTTTTAATCCATTGTCTTCAAACCGTCGTCTTCTATTTTATTTACAAAGTCATAAAAGCAAAACGAACTGCCTTTTTAAATCCTTATGCTGGGAATGCAAAATTGCAGAAGAAGAGAATTGGGCTATCTGATTTATTGACTAACAAGTGAAGGGGTTACGAACCCATCTAGCTAATTACCTGGTTGTCTCGGATCCGAATCGCTTAATGGGTTTGGAGTACTGAGTTTTTAGAATCGTTCATCAGTTGGATCTTGGATTTAGTTTGTGTAATGGGTGAAGCAGAGAAAGCTTCTGTCCTCAAGAACACGCTTAAGACTCTCTGTATCTGTAATGGTTGGTCTTATGGTATCTTCTGGCGATTTGATCAGCCAAATTCCATGTAAGTCCTCTTCTTCTACTTCTTCTTCAATGGTTCTTCATTATCATAGTACTCTCATATGGCTACTATGACATTTTTATATAAAGCATGAAACTTTATTTATGTTGGGAATAAATAAAGCTTATGGTAATTTATTTTGACGAATTGCTACTAGGTTCTTGGTTATCGAAGATTTGTACTATGAGGAACAAGTCAAGACAGTGATAGACAATATGCTTATGCAAATACATATGGTTGGAGAAGGGTATATTTGTCTTTTAACTTCTAATCTAATCTCTTTCAAACTAATATATTGGTTTTAGACTTATCTTTTTGTTAACACATATTTGATGTAGAATAATTGGTCAAGCGGCTTATAGTGGGAAACAGAAATGGGTAGTTTCTGATACTGCTTATGGAGAATCGTTTTCCTTTAGATCTATTGAACATCAACTGGTATTACGGCTATTTCCTCCTCCTCTTCCATTTTTTTTTTTATAATTTGAATTTTTTAAACCTCAAAAGATGTAAAAAGCAGCTAAAACCTATTTCTTTAGAAAGAGTGTGCAAGTAATATTAAATTAAATTTTAGGAAAAAAATTGCACGTTTAGGAACTTTACTTTCAGATATTGTTAGGTATTGCTTTAAATTGATTATTTTTTTCACCTTACATTTATAGATATTTTTATCATTTTAGTCATTATTTTTAACTTTTTAACTGTTTCTTTTCAAATATCTACGGATTTCATACTTTATATCAGTAAATTTCAATTTATTTTTTTTAAAAATAATTCATAAAAATCAAAATTAACAAAAAAAAAAAACTAAAATATTTAAAAATATAATAATAAAATAATTTAAATGTTCAATTTTTTAAAATAACTAATGTAACATATTTATAAAAATATGATCTTTGGACTAATTAAACCGTTATTAATCCATAAAATACTCAAAATCTAATTAATATAATTTTATTTATTTCTTTAAATTAAAAAATATTTTATTAATTTTTTTAATTATAAAAAATATATTCATTAATTTTTTTATTTATAAAAAAAATCGTATAAGTATTTTTAGTAGTATTAATAAATAATTTATTGATAAAAAAATTAAAGGAAATTTTGTATAATAAACAATAAAATGATTGAAATATTTTTGATAATTTTTTTATAAATTAATTTTAAAATTATTTTTTTTTATAGAAAAAATTAAATGATATATTTTATATAAATAAAAAGATAAATTGACATTCCATCGTACACCTATTAAATAACAAAAAACAAACTAATTTTCTATTCCCTTTCTGAAAATTTCAATTCGTTCTACAGGATGAATCCGAGTTCCAATGCCAGTTCTCTTTTGGAATAAAGGTACTATTCCCCCTTCTTCTTCTTCTTCTTTTTTATTTCACTTCGGTCTTTTGTTTTTGTTTTTTCTCGATTATTTTATTGCTAGTCTTTTCAATTATTTTTACTTTTGCTGTCAAATCTAATCATATTTATCGAATGAAATTAATCTTCATGACATAAGCTAATTTGTTAATAAACGAAATATAATTTGCAGACAATTGCAGTTATACCTGTGGAATCAAAAGGAGTGGTACAATTTGGATCCACTATGAAGGTAATTAGTCCATTAAAAAAAGACAAACATGAATTTACCTTTTTGTCTTTTGCATAGATTAATGACCTTTTTTCTTATCATACCAGATTCCAGAGACTACGGAGTTCTTGGATCAAACAAAAAGGTCATTTCAGAACATATATCGTGTAGTTTCATCCGAAACAAGTGAAACTTATGATATAAATGGATTGTTTGCTTCCTTGATTTCAAGTGATAGAACAGAACAATCACTAGTAGATGTGTCTCATTTTGCTGATTTATCACAAAATTGTGAAACTAAAGCTCATGTCTTTGATGACTCTTTTGATAAGAACTCATGTATTAATACATGGAAAAGTGAATGTTCTACTTTGACATCATTTGAATCACAGTTTCCATATCAAGCAACAAGTCTTCTAGAAGAAACAAATACAGATGCTTTTAATAACTGCCTTTCTGATGATCTGTCTCAATGGTTTCCATCATCAGAACAGAACATCAATGAACTTGTAAACGCATTGAGTGATGATGTTTCACAATTGATTGAAAGTACTTTCATAGACATTTCAAAAGAGCTTTCATTTAATTCAGTTCATAGTTCTATAACCAATACATTCAGTACTCAAGGACATGACAAACCTTGTACTTTCGAGATTGCTCAAAAAAATCTTCATGATGTTGAGTGTCATCAATCAGGCAATCTTTTAGAAGATATCATAAGACCAGTGATGACCGAAATTAGCTCGGTTACTAGTTCTTCTTTGTCCAACTGCAACTCAGAATTGGATTCTAAATCTGCAGCCAGCCCCCGAAAAAGCCTATTCTCTGAGTTAGGACTTGGAGAAATTTTGGGTGGCATGAACACTTGTACTTCTGGTGCTAAATCTAGTCTGGATGATCGGTCATCTCCAACTAAAAGAAGGAGAGTAGATTGTGGATCAAATGGAAGTATGAGTTTGCTGCGTTGTGATATGGAGAAGTCAAACAATCATCTCAATTGGAAAGACTTGTTGCCAAAGTCACAAGTTGGTTTATGGATTGATGATAGCTATAGCATTACTGAGGAAAGTGCTGTTCTAACACAACCACAAAAGTCTGAAGGGCATGCAAAGGTTGTCAAGAAAAGGGCTAGACCAGGGGAAAGTTCTCGACCGAGACCTAAAGATCGTCAACAGATTCAGGACCGTATCAAAGAGTTGAGAGGACTCATCCCTAATGGTGGCAAGGTATTCATTCCTTGACAGTTTTCTTTGCCTTGAGAAATAAATGAAAAATATTGATATACCATTCATTAAATTTGAAGTTAAATGCACAAATTGATACTAAAATTAACTATTTTGGTTTATGAAACAGTGTAGTATTGACTCTCTATTAGATAGGACCATCAAGTACATGCTTTTCATGCAAGGTGTGACAAAATATGCAGATATGCTGAAACTTGCTGATGAATCAATGGTAACTATTTGATCTTGTTATTTTATGTATAGACAATCATAAACCCACATATGTTTTAGTGTTTATTATTTAATATTTTACTAATACGTAGATAAACTTGCATGAAAATGTAGGCTGGCAAGGATAATGGCAAGTTTTCAAAAGACATCAATTCCTGTGGTGGCGGCAGTGGAGTTACTAAGGCATTTGAAGTTGGGAGTCAATCAATGGTTTGCCCCATTGTAGTAGAAGACCTCAATTCACCTGGTCAAATGCTAATTGAGGTATGTATTGCACAAGCAAAGAGAAAGGAAAAACTCTTGATCAACTGACGTGACATAATGTGATATGATGAAAATAATCGGATCAACTTTAACATTCAATCGCATTTAACCATCTAAGACTTAGGATGAATAAAAGCACTCTTATCAAATATGATTTTGAACTCGATATTGATTTTCTACTATAGATGATATGCGGGGAACAAGATTTATTTCTTGAAATAGCAGACATAATTCGTGGATTCGGATTAAATATTTTGAAGGGAGTGACGAAGATCAGAGAGAATAAGATTTGGGCATGCTTCGTTGTTGAGGTAAACAAACTTTAAATTGAAAGAAATTAAATTCAACGTATAGTTATTTCTTTCTATTTTCTTCGTATTAATATCAATTACTAATTGTCACAGGCAAAAAATGGGCATGTAACAAGGATAAATGTATTCTGGTCACTTGTTCAGCTTCTACAAGAAACAAGTAATAGAGGAATGGCTTCAACCAATCAACCAAGTAATTATATAGATGGTGGAATGCTTCTATTAGACAGTTACCAAAAGCCAAACTTTCCACTACCAATCAGCTTGGCTGAGACACTAAGTTGATAGTACATGAAAGAGGATTGAATTGTGCATATAGTTAGTACTTAGTAGGCTTAGGACATACTTTGTAGAAGAAAAAAGAAGAAGCAGATTGTGTATTAATTGTGTCTCTGCGTGTTTTTTTTTAGCTCTAACTTGAATGGCTATGTTAGAGGCAGAACCATGATGATTATGTAAGAAATTAGCCACATGATATTTGGGAGATCAATTTGGTGATGATGAAGAGGAAAGAACAAAGGTGGAGCTCTGCAAAACTGCTTGCTATTTTTGTTTTTACTAGGTTTTCCTTTGTTTTGGTCGCTTCATACAGAAACGGGTTATATCTTGAAAGTGATAAAAACACTTGGTCATAGGCTAACAGATTATTGTTTCTTAGCACCTCTGTTGTATTTTCATCAAATAGTGTTCTATGAATTATGAAATAATTTTCTTAAAAGTTTAAGTTAAGAGTTTATTAACTACTCTCTTATATATTATATTTGAATTTTAACATTTTTTTTTCATTTGTGATCCAAGTAGATGAGTATGAATATTATTTATAGTTTGAGTAGATAGTTCTGAAGATTCATTAAGTAAAGTTAAACATAATTTAATTGATTAAATAAATGGTAAATAGCTTTTTGTAGGATAGATAAAGTGAAAAAAGAGTTAAATTTAATATTAGTGAAATTTTTTAAATAAAGAAGTGTGAACTTAAATCTTAAGTTTTGATACCGTTAACTAGCAATTCTTTTAAGATGTTAGGAGGTTTCATTCTACCTTGTTTTCCAATCAAAAGCCAGCTTTTTTCTACAATGAAAATGTAATCGCTTAGCTTGTTCTTCAAACATTTGATATATGTTTGGAGTATATGATCAATAATGAGTTCGCTTGCCAATTTAAATCATCAATAAGAGTTTGATAATAAATTTACTACTAAAAATTATATGAAAAATTTATACAAATAGTCTAAGTTCGATAATACATTTATTAGTTTACTTTAAAATAATCGTAAAATTACTTATAAGAATTAATCATATTGTTACTATCAATTTTTTTCAAAGTCTTTAAGAGAAAGAATACGTGGAGAAAATTCGATTTTAGCACCGATGAGGAATGATCCCATAGGAAGCGAGGTGGAGGTGGAGGTAGCAATCACCTTCCTTATCCCACTCATTACTCGACTCTCATTTTCTTATATTTTGTTTAAAAAATATTATTTATATCATTAAATTAGTACTTTAATTGTAAAAATATAATATAATAGTGTATATAACAATAATTATTTTAATGATTGCTAAAATAACAAATAATTAATTTGAGTATAACTATTATTTTATATTTAAAATTTTAATTTTATTATATTAATTGCATAATAAACATATATAATTGAAATTTTACACTGATTTTTGATCAAATACGAATTGTGTGTAATGAATACGCAAGTATATATATTGTAACAAGTAATGTAATGGAAATAAAATATCATTTTCACATCAATTATGTTATTATAAACTAATTTTTAAAACAAAAATAAAACTTAATTTTTTTTGTGTTTTTATGTTTTAAGAAAGCAAAATTAAAAGAACTAAAAATAAATTGCAATAACTAATTAACTCAGATTTGGTAGCTAATAAGGTATATGAGAAAACATATTGGAATACTTAATCTACCAATTTTGTAAACATATGATTCATTAAAATCCCTCCAATATAATTATCAATTAATGATTAATTGAATATAATCTAACATGTATTTATGTATTAAGTAAATTATACATTATATAGTAATTAACCTAATCACACTCTCATGTCAATTAAATAATTACATACTACTTATTAAGTTCATCAATTAATGATCACATACATAAAAATAATATATTTCTACATATAAACTACGCATATTATATAATCAAGACAAACAATTAAATAATCATCTCAAATCTATTAATTGTCTCTATAGATCAATTTTTGATTTAAAAATTAATAGAATAAAAATTAGATTAAATAATATAATTAAATTGAAATAATATTTTGGGTAAAATATTAGATTATTACATAGTAAAAATTGGATTCATAAGACGCATAGATTAAGAAATTAACTAGATATAATTTTATTCATAAAACTCATATTTTTCACAATGAAAGATATATAAATTTATAAAGAAATAAGAAGAAGAATAAATACAATAAATCTCTTGAATAATAGTGTTAATCTCCTCTTGAATCTACACCAAAATTGTATATCTATTTTAATATTTTTGTATTTTTTTCTCTTCTTTCTCCAAAAATTAATAAAAAATATATTAATTTAAGCTCGTTAAGATTTATGGGGAAATTAAGCTCAAGTTTAATCTGAACCATCAAATCAACCTGTGATGTGTGGCACAGGAGACTGGTCTCGGTCAACGCATCCTAACTTATTACCATGTAGTGTGTTGTGATTCATGGTTACGAATTGCGTGGCACTTGGATGGAATAAATGAACGAATCAGGTGACGATGCATGACAAGCACGTTGATAAAGCAGTGCACTCATAATAAACGTTGTGTTAACACATTACATGATGATGCGTGACACCATATACACGATGTTACATGATTGACATTCTCTACTTGTGTGACATTCATGTAGCTTGTCTTATCAATTCCCTGTTTTTGTGGCGTTTATATGAGATGATATATTCTGATTGATCCTGTATTAAAAAATTTAAAAATTATATTTTCATGTTAAGTAAAAAAAATGTAATGATAATTATATTTTTATAAAGTTATCAATTTTAAATATTTGATATATAATTTTTCGTTATATGGAAATCCGATGCCCGTAAAAAAAATTTAAAACTTTGATAGATAATCTCCATCCTACCATTACAATTATTTAAACGGGTGATAGGATTACCGCCCCGTACGTGCGCCGTTTACATCCCAAATTGTTACCAAATTGTTGCATGTGAAGTAATAGCATTTTACTATTTTGTAATATTAAACTATTCTCTGTGGGTCGGGTTAATGAACAAATCAATCACTCTTACCAACGACGTGTCGTTTGAAGCGAAAGAAGGCAAGTTAACACAGAGTACAGTATATAATAACGTTCTCAATGGTTATGTGAATCTGCGCTATCACTGGGTTTAAGCCTTTTGACTTCAAGTCGTTTGAGAATAATATTGAATTATCAGTTACCAAGGGCTTTTTCTATACGTTATTTGATTATATAAAACCCGAAAGTAGGAGAAAAACGAGGTCTTTATTTCAGATTTTGCAATGTCGGACACCATTGTTACTTCTGATAAACCCTCGACATCTTTCCCTTTAAACCCTCCTTCCCGGATTATCTGCCATGTGTAAGCTTTTATCTTTCTTCTTCACGTTTCTTTGACTCTTCTTCTTCTCCGTAACTAGTTTTTTTTAGTACATGTTAACTTGTGATAAATTTTGTTTCTATTTTTATACTATTTATATATGTTTGATTTTTTCTTCTTCCACCTCAACTCAGTTGCCAGAAACAATTCTCGCAGTATACTTGTCCTCGATGCAATTTACGATATTGTTCCCTGCCTTGCTACAAGGTAAGCAACTACTTGCTCATCGATCGGTTTGAAATATTCTGGAATTTTTTTTTGGGAAATTGTTTAGAAATTTGGGTATATTTTTACTATTATAATTAGTTACTATTTATAAATATTATGATTTAAATAAATAAAACTCAAATTAATCCGACAAAATAATGATATTGAAAATATAATGATAAAAAAATAAAATAGATATTAAAACAGAAAAATAATAACACTAAAAATTTAACGAGATTTACTATAAATGTTATCTACGTATTCGGACATCGTTGACCACTTCTATTACCTCTAAATTAAATAAACTCTAAAAATTACAACTGATTAGACAATATTGAACTAATCAATTACCTAAACAAAAGAGAGGAAGAGATACAAATTTTGTGATGATTTCAAAGTGGAGGAGTGAGTTTTATTTTTAGTTCAAAATACAACATCCATCATGATTCTCAATCCATGTGTGATTTTTTTCAAATTGCTCACTAAGGAGCCATACAACACATAAACTATAACGAATCTAAATAACTGTATTTTTACTTAAATGACGTCCAGACATTCAATGTCAAATGATAGTTAGATTTTTTTTAATAACAAAAATATATGAGTTTGACATTAAATATGTTATTTTTATGGTTATAAATTTTAAAGATCGTCATTTTTGTTGTTTTAGTATTTACCGTATCACCTTCTAGCTTGCTTGCAAGCATGTTTGAGAGTATGATATTGAGGATTTGTGTGAGATTAAGTGGCCTACAGATCAGATCTGATGAAATAGCCTGAAACAAGTTTCACTGAAGGAATTTTTCTTAGTGATTTTTAGTTGAACCAATTATTTAGCGAGAAACGATAATTTAGGCCATCTTTGAATACAATTGTGATTTGTGCGTATATAATTGATTTTGCAATTTCTGATTTCCAATTTAAACGGTTCTTTATTCTTTTTGTAACATCTGATAGCAGTGAGTTTACTGTAGTGCTCTGTGTTTTGTTATTTCATCTGGGCGAGATATGTCTTTTGCAGACTTGCGGTCTCATAGTCTTCGCTGTACTGAATCCTTTATGCAATAAAATTTTGTTGACGAGCTTCGGCAATTGCTGCCAGATGATGATACTAAACAAAAAATGCTAAGACATTGAAAAGATATCATTCAAAAGAAGAGAACTATGACATGGATGAGGAAGGTATGTTATCAATATATTGTTTAGTTTGCATAGAAGATATCTTTCAATACATGTTCTGTAAATTTGAAGATTATTTTCGAGGTATCGTATGTAATTGAGATGTCAAGCATTTATACATGAGATTTACTGACATATAGATTTCTGAGCTGTACTATCTATGCTCCTAGCTATTTGCCCTTTGACTCATGCTCTTGCTCCAATAATGAAGTTTCTTATGGACACTTTGTATTGGTATTACATCGTAACTGCTTTGGAGACTAATATGTTATGCTGCTTGATATCTTTTATCATGTCATTTAGACTATTTTTTCTTTCATGTTCTGGTCTATTATCTCGGTACAAATTTAAATGTAATTAAGCGCTGGAAATGTTAATTGTTTTCTGCTAGCTGTCATTGTTTTATATTATGTTAAATGGAGCCTTATATTAACTTGTTCATTCACTGAAGACTTTTGAGTAAAATCTTCTCTTTACATGTTTATTCATTTTTTTCCTATCAGATTCAACACTTTCAGAGGAGGCCATTCAAAAGGTTTTGGTTGGTACGTTCCTGCTTACCCTTTTGTTTCTGTATCCAATTCCTTGGGGACTGTGGTGGTTGAGATCTTCTGCTAGCAAAAATCTCTCAGCAAGGAAGGAACTCAACATATTCAGCCCCTAGATTAGAATCACAAGAACATGATCTTGAAAGCAACGACCATGATGAGATTCCTCCTGGCTTGGAACTTCCCTACCTCCAGTTAGCAAGCTAAGTTGCATAACACCGTTGCCCTTTTTGGCTGTTCATCTGGTTGACATTATATATAGCTACTTTTTCACGCTGCGCCTCTACAACGGTGATTGGAAATCAGATGCATTTGGAAGTGCCATGGTGGTGTTAAGTGTATGCTCTTTCTTCGGTCAAGCTGGGCATCCTGAGACAGTGTCGGAAGCTCTGTATTATAGCTTGGAACAAGCCTGCTCTCCTGCCTTCAAAGACACATGTGGATTACAATATAGAATACTTATGATGGATGACGTTTTAAGGATACTTACTTTAGGGGGTCCAGCATTACTGTGCTTTCTGGTTGACTTATGGAGGATGGTTCAGGCTGGAGGGAGGGAGCTGAAATCGGAGAAACCTCGAGAATCAAGAAGGTTGGATATAAGGAGTAAGCTCAAGCATGCTGGGCGAGATATTTCATGATGTGTTGGGTCCATGAGCAAGTCAGGGAAGCTGTCTTCTTTATCAGGCTTAGTAGAGGTAGAGAAGACTTCTGTTATGGAGTTCCAAAATAGTTCAAAACTGGGAGAGTGGATAAAAAAGCAGGTAGAGGATTAAGGTTATTATTGAGGAGATTAAATGAAATATTATTCGTCTGCTTCATCGATATCTAGCTGCCACTTTTTTGTTAAATCTAATAACACAAGGAGGATAAATTGGAGTATAAGTTATTGCTGTATGATTAAGATCGACTTGTTGATATATTTTTTTTCAATGGAAAAAATAACACACAACACCCTTTTGGGGATGATTAGAGGGACTTTCGACTTTATGTGCATTTTTTTTCTTTTTTAATATTTCATTTGCATCTTGATCAGTCACAAAGAATCAATTAGATTGCAGTGTCATTGTGTATTTTCGTCATCGTTATCTATCTCTATCTTTATATTTTGCTTGAGTTTACTTAGATAAGTTTTTGGTTTAACTTACAAAATTATCCCAATATAGATAGATTTTCATTCTTAAATCTCATGAAAAAATATATATTATAAAAACTATGGATTACATTAGACAAGTAAATTAAGTTCAATAATTAAGTATAATTAAGATTTGAGTCTCAATTAAAATTTGTCCAACAAAAAGTTGGGAGAATAAGTTAATGAGCTAATCGGAGTGGGTAGTTTTGAACAAGAATAAATAAGAGAAAAGAGGAGCTGTTTGGCAAAATTATATATATTCTTTATGGTTATAATTTTACAAAGAAAAGAGAAAGAGTGCATACTAACTAACTTTTACACCCCTAACTAACTGCCCAATGCGCACAGCATGTGCCATATGCCTTTTGTACCCTTATGTTGCACATTGTTGCGCACAGTGGGTAACCTCCAGCCTAACTAACTTCTGTGTGTGCGAGTAGCCCTAAGGTGACAAGTATCATTTCCCTCCTTGAGGATCCTTGTCCACAAGGATGAAATCATAATAAGACTTAGTAAAACGCCACTCATTTTTCCAAGTGGCCTCTTCTACTGATACATCGGTCCATTTCATAAGGATTTTAGGTTTAGGGCAGTATTTATCCTTCTGGATCACACGTTGAGCCAAAATGGCTTCAGGTTGTGGGAGGACAGTTGAATTATCTGAGACTAAGATAAATTGGGTGGAATTTGGAGTGGTTGGTCCCAAGTGTTTTTTAGCAAGTTGACATGAAATACATCATGAATTTGAGAGTCAGGAGGTAGAGCCAACTTATATGCCACGGGACCTACTCGTGCAACAACTTTGTATGGACCAAATAAATATTGAGCGAGCTTCATGGAAGAACGAAAAGCCATAGAAGTTTGTCCATAGGGTTAGAGTTTCAGATACACGTAATCACCCTTAAGGAAGGAGACCTCGCGTCGGTGTTGATCAGCTTCACATTTCATTCAATTTTGAGCTTGAAGAAGATTATATCGCAACTCACAGAGAATATTATCTCAATCATGCAGTTACTTATCTACTGCTTGGAAGTGGAAAGTCCCTGGAACATAGGATAATAAGTGTGGTGGTGGAAGACCATATATTACTTCGAAGGGTGTTATCTTTAAGGGTGTTCATCGGATTGAAACCGCTAAGTTTATGCTCATCCGATCCGATCCGAATATACGATCGGATTGAAACATCCTAATCTGCAATCGATCTGATCAACTTTTACATCCGATCAATCCAATCCGTAAAATATTCGGATAGCATCCGACCAATCCGATCAATCCGACCAATAAACTTAATTAATTATATTTTTGAATTAAAAAATTAAATTTTTACATAAATCATAACATAAAATCATTTTAATTAAAAGAAACCTTAAAAAATCAAATAAAAAGATTAAAATAAGACTAAAATGTTCAAACCTATATAAAACAAAAATAATATAATTAAGTAAATAATGATGTCGATTACAATAGTTATTTTAATAAATTTAACAATTCATTCAAACAATAAACAAAAAGATAGTTCACAATAATCTAAACCTAAATTAATTAGCAAAAAACGTCAATCTGTCATCACCTATTAGCAATAATTTAAAAAATATTAGTAAATTGATAACTAAATATATAAAAAATAATATATGAAATACATATGAAATAAAATAATAATATTTCGTACTTAATCAAGGGTTATATCCTTAATGTCTCTCAACATATCTACAAAATAGAAGACAATAGAAAGTGATGAGAATATTAAATTATAAGAGAATGATATCAATTATTAATAAAAATTAAAATAATATTACCTGTTTCAATTGCTTCAATATCATCAAGGGAATCACAAATGTTAATTATTGGTGATGATCAAATCCAGTTCTGAGTACAAATAAGTGCTTGGACAGTTTTTGGGGACAATGAGCTTCTAAAAGAATCAATAACCTTCCCCCCTAAGAAAATGCAGACTCAGAAGCTACAGTTGATATAGGCGTAGCTAAAACATCTTTGGCAATCTTGGAAAGAACCTTGTATCTAGATGAGTTCACCTTTCACCCAAATATTTATCTACTTCAGTTTGGTTGTCTGTCTTTTTTGCATCTTTGACACATTTTTTATAACGATCCATCCACAGTGAAAATGAATCAATGTTACAACTATCCACTTCTTCTGTGTCTAAAGGTTGTGAGCATGTAGCTTGAACATTTGCAGAATACAAAACTAAATACTGATCAAACATATTATTCAAAGTTTGTCTAAATTTTTTCATCATATGACCAACCATAATATCATCTTCGTCACACAAAAGATCCAAACAAATTTTCAAATCTTGTTCCTTACGTCTTGGATAAAGCAAAGTTGCAATAAATAAAAAATTATTCATCTTATCTACACCTCCCCAATATTTAATGAACTTTGTTATCATTTTTTTTTGCCATTTTGCTTAACAAAAAATCTGTATTTTTACACCAGAAACTCAATTGGTTATGTATGAAACAAATTTGATCCAAAAATAAATTTGAAGTAACATATACAGAACCAGAAAACCTCAATGTTGCATCATAAAATATTTTCAAAAACCTCACAAATATGTGAGCATTAGACCAATCAAACATATCAAGAGTTTTGCAACTATCATTTCCAATGTTGAACTCTTGTTTAAATATCAAATCATCTTCTTCTAAACGCTCAAAAGCGTTCTGAAATCTTATTGTAGCTTCTAACATTAAATAGGTGGAATTCCACCTTGTTACTACATCTAAACATAAAAGCTTATTAGTATCAATCTTCTCTTGCTCCGCACAATTCTTAAATTTTAACAACCTTGAAGGTGATCCTTTGACATATTTCACAACTTCTCTTATCTTACTTATGCTTGAATCATGTTCTTTCAAGCCCTCTCTGACAACCAAATTTAGAATATGAGCTGCACATCTCATATGTATATGTTGACCATCTAGTATTGTACCACCCCAATTGTTCACTTTTTTACGCAAGTAGGAAACTAATGTATTATTTGAGTTAGCATTATCCACATTAATAGTAAATATCTTATCAATTCCCCAATCTAACAAGCACTGCTCAATTGATTTCCCAAGTATATCACCTTTATGACTAGGAACTAAACAAAAATTTAAGATTCTTTTTTGGAGTTTCCAATTATCATCGATGAAGTGAGTAGTGAGACACATATAATTCAAATTTTGAGCAGAAGTTCATGTGTCAGTGGTTAAACAAACTCTTTGAAATAATTTAGAGAAAAATTCTTTTAATTTATCCTTTTCCTTTAAGAAAAGACTCAAGCAATCTCGTGCAATAGTGGTGCGAGAAGAAACTTGGAACCTTGGTTCCAAAACTCTACTATACTTCTTAAATCCTTCATTCTCAACATGACTAAATGACAATTCATCAACTATAATCATTTCTGTAAGTGCAAGCCTACAAGCCTCAATACTAAATGTGTGTGCAACAAGTACACCTTCTTTATTGTTTGTGACATTTTCAAAAGCTAAAGTTTTTTGCTTCTTCTCATATCTACCAGGAAATAATTTACATTGCATAGCAATATGAGCATTTAAGTTTGATGTACCATACTTGCTGGATACATACACATACTCCCTTGAACAATATTTACATCTTGTCTTACGATCTAAACCTTCACCCATTATATCAAAATGTTTCCAGGCAGAAGATGGAGGTTTAGAAAACTTTCGCTTACCTTTTCCATCATAGCTATCTATAGAAGGTTCAGGTTTGTCATTCAATGCTAGATCTTTAGTTTATGGTGGAGCATTTTGTGGATTTTTATATTGATTTTTAACATCATGGGTAGTGCTTGCACTTCCGGTGGTTGCAAGTGGACTATCCGTAGTAGAGGTATTTTTTCCATCTAAGATAAAGTGAGACACAATCAACTTAATGCAATAAACACATTGTGTAGAAAAGTAGTTGTTATAATGTAAAGAAGTAGATTTACAACCAAAGTAATACAATTTCCCATATCTCATAGAAGAACAAAATAAATAATGAAAAACAAAAGTAGAACCAGATATTACACAGGGAACAAGACAACATATGTTAACAAATAACAAATCTACACTTAGACAAACAATGCTATCATAAAAAACCATACATACATAAAGTGGAAGAGATATAATAATGCCATGAATGAAAAAAATCTGCACTTAAACGAGCAAATCATCATGTTCCTCCTATAGATAAACAAGAGTAGACTAATGTCAATATCAATTTTAGCAGCAAACTTTATACTGATATAACATAGTAAACAGAACAAACTTTCCAGACCTCATCAAATTAAATGATCAGAATGTGAACCCTCTAACCAAAAATATATAACTTAGATAGAAAAATATTTCTAGATTCCAGAATGTAAAGAAATAGATTTACATATTTACAGATTTCTAGATTTTCACATTTCCAGAATGTAAAGAAGGAGATTTTCACATTTCCAGAATGTAAAGAAGCAGATTTCCAGATTTACAGATTTCTAGAATGTAAAGAAGTAGATTTACAATCAAAGTGATACAATTTCCCATATCTCATATAAGAACAATATAAATAATGAAAAGCAAAAGTAGAACCAGATATTACACAAGGAACAAGACAGTAGATGTTAACAAATAACAACCATCTATTTACTTTAAAATCAAAAACATAATTCATCATAAAATTTTGAATTATCAAAAGCTTTGAATGCCATGAATGAAAAAAATCTTCACTTAGACAAGCAAATCATCATGTTCCTCCTATAGATAAACAAGAGTAGACTAATGTCAATCTCAATTTTAACAGCAAATTTCATACTGATATAACATAGTAAACAGAACAAACTTTCCAGACCTCATTAAATTAAATTATCAAAATGTTAAACCCTCTAATAAAAAATATATAGCTTAGATAAAAGCATATTTGTAGATTCCAGAATGTGAAGAAGCAGATTTACAGATTTACAATGAGCAGCAGTGACAGCAGAGAAGTAGAGAAGGAGGAGCAACAACGAGTAGGGAATAGCAACGGCAACGAGCAGTGAGCAACAATGAGCAGAGAGCAAGAGCAGCGAAGCATAGAATTACAAGCAGCAGTAGTAGAGAAGTAGAGAATCCTTCTGAAACTAGCAATGGATGAAGTGAGGGAGAAAGAGAGATGGAGGCAGGGAGGCAGGGAGGCAGCTGGGAAAATATATTAGGTTAAGAATAGATATATGGCTAAGGTTGGGTTAGGTTAGAATAATAATTAGGTTTATTAATTATTAATTTATTATATATATATATATATTTTTAAATAATGTATTTAATATATATATATATTTAATTTAATAAATATATATATAATTAATTTCGGTCGAATCAAATCGGATTAGATGAATCGTAGTGAAATCCGCCATCCGATCTGCACTTAACGGATGAAATTTTTTTCCATCCAATCCGACCATCGGATCGGATGATCGGATTTTTTACACACCCCTAGTTATCTTGGTGGATGAGTGAGTTAAAGTGTTGTAGCTAAATTCAGCCCAAGGGATTCATTCAATCCATTTTCGTGGTTGATCACCAACAAAGCAACGTAAAATATTACTCCAAGGTTTGGTTAACAACCTCTATCTGGCCATCTGATTGAGAGTGATAACTTGAGCTAATGCACAACTTAGTTGCCTGTAATTGGAACAAGGCTCACCAAAAGAAGCTGATAAATACCTTATCATGATCATTGATTATGAATGTGGGAATACCGTGCAGGGGAACCACATTGGGCATAGATGCCTTTGCCATAATCATAGTAGTAAATGGGTGTTTCATGGCAATGAAATGATCATATTTTGTCAAGCGATCAACGATTACCATGATCACGATATATCCATTGGAAGATGGTAACCTTTTAATAAAGTCCATTGAGATATTAGTCCACATTTGGATAGGAACTGGTAGTGATTGAAGCAATCCTATCGGTTTTCATACAATCCATTTTGAATCGTTGGCATGTATCACATTGTTGAAGAAATTCCTTTAGCATCTAGTGCATTTTAGACCAATTGAAGTTCTGTTTGATGCGAGAGAGGGTTTTGTGAAACCCAAAGTTCCATTCTATAGGTGATGAATGGAAATCAACCATTATCTTTGGAATCAAGGATGAGTTGTGGCTCAAATACCCTTTGTTTCCCTTGACCTATACCCCATAACATTGGAGAAAATTGTAGGAACATGAAGAGGAAGTTATGGTTAATAATTCTTCATAAAATGAGTCTTGTTGGACTTCTTTTTGAAGCATTGGCCATCAATATGCTCGTGGTTGAAAAATGGATAGAAATTGGAATTCAATTACATGTGATATCTGCACCTTGATTTTCTGATCCATGTTTATACTCAATTTTATAATCATAACCAAGGAGTTTTTGCAGCCATCGTGTTTATGTCGGTATTGTGATGCGTTGTTCTAATACCTACTTGAGACTTTTTTTTATCAGTGTGGACTGTGAATGGTTTCTCCAACAAATATCAACGTCATATCTTGATAGCTTTGGAAATGGTTAGTATTTCCTTCTCATAAGTGGATAATGCTAAGGCTGACCCTTTTAGTGTTGCACTAAAATATGTCACTGGTCTATTTTCTTGGGTAAGAATGGCTCCAAGTCCAATTCCATGAATCACATTCAATCACAAATCGTTGAGTGAAATCAATGAGGTGTAAAATAAGTGAGAAGGTCAAGGCTTCTTTTTAATTATTTGAAGGCCATCTCTGTAGCCTCATACCATTGAAACATATCCTTACTCAATAGGTGGTTCAAAAGAGTGACTATACTACCAAACTGATAGATAAATTTATTGTAATAGGCTGCTAACTCGAGGAACCCCCAGACTCTCTTTGCTATGGTTGGGGTTGGCCATTCAATGATAGTGCATATTTTGGATGGATCAACCGAGATCTCTTACTCTGAAATTATGTGACCCAGGTACTCCACCTATAAAACACCAAATTAATATTTACATTCCTTTGTAAACAAACTGTTAATTGATAGGATTTGGAGAATAGTTTATAGATGCACGAGATGGTCTTCCCACGATCTGAAGTATATTAGAATATCATCAAAGAAAACCAAAATTAATTTTTGAAGATAGGGGCAGAATAAATTGGTGAGACCAAATGACATCACTATGAATTTGCAATGCTGTCTTAGGAATTTCATGTTTGTAGACTCGTATTTAATGATACCCTGATCATAAATTCAATTTTGAATAGACTTTGGCCCCATGAAATTCATCTAATAGTTCATCAATAATAGGGGTGAGATATTTATCCTTGATTGTGATGTCATTCAGAGCCCTATAATCCACACAAAACCACCAAGATCCATCCGCCTTTTTGACTAACAAGATTGGTGAAGAGAATGAGTTGTTACTAGGCCTTATCAAACTCGACTGTAATAGCTTCTTTACCATCTTCTCTATTTTCGTTTTTTTATTATAAAGGTAATGGTAGAGCCTCACATTCACTCATTCTACACTGGGTTGTAGTGGAATTCAATGGTTATGTAGTCGCCTTGATTTGCGAGTAGTTGGGAAATCTCTGGTGGGTATGTTTTGGGTTGGCTGCTACTGCTACTGGAAGGAACTATTTGGAAAAATAATCTTGTGCCTTGTATCCCATTGGATTCTTTGTTAGTTGAAGCTTCGATGTTGGTTCTTCCTAATCCTTGGAATGTATAGAATTTCGCTTCTATTTTGAAGCTTATGGTGAGCTACTTATAATCCATATCGATTGGTTCAAGAGTTTCAAGCCATTGCACTCTTAAGATCAATTGGCATGCCGCGATAGAAATAATGTAGTAATCTGTAGTGATTGAATATCCTTGAATGGTAAGGGTGAGGTTGCGACATTGTCCAACACATTCTATCTTCTCACGATTAGCAATAATGACTTCGAATTTCTCATCCCTTATTATTGGTAATCCTAATTGAGAAACTAAAGCTTGGTCAATGAAATTATGTATACTACCTCCATCTATTAGCACCAACATTTTCTTATTCTTTAGCTTGCCCATAACACGTATCGTTTGTGGGTGTTCTATTCCTACTATTGCATGAAAAAAAAATTATAGTATAATTTCATGATGTTCTTGTTCCGAAAAAGCGTCTTCAATATCTTCAGCGTGAATATGAGGTGCATCCTCAATCATGAATAGATGTGGTCGTGCGTAACAATGGACAACAACAAACTTCTCATTACAATAATAACATAATCCTTTTTCTCATCGCTCGCGTGCCTATTGGTTAGTAATATTCGGTGAAAAGGCACTGGTTGTGCAGTCAAGCTTTGGTTCAAATGCTAGGTTGGTAGAGGTCCTAACGCACTAGCTGTGGGGTTGGATGAGGCCCTTGGTGTTATTGAGGTTGGTTGGAAGTGAGTTTCTTGGGTTGATTTTCTTTACAATTGATTTCGCTCCTTGATCAACCTAGCCACTCTTATCGCATCTTTCAATAAGGTCTGTAGTTGTTTTATTTTTACATCTATGCGGATTTCGTCTTGAAGTCTTGCAATAAAACAACTGATGAGAAAGTCCTCTAGTAAGCCATCAATTATGTGGGAAAGCTTTTGAAAAGCTTCTTGATAAGTTGCTATACTAGTGGTATGTTTAAGGTGAGTTAGGGCCTTAGATAGGTCTTCGTAATCCGTTGGACCAAATCACAATTATGCTACCTTTTGTGAACTCATTCCAGGTGAATGGTCCACGAAACTTTGAAAACCATTTGTGCCATTGCAGGGAGATGCCTTCTAAATGGAAGGAATCCAGCTACACTTGTTGGTCTAATACGATGTTCTTGAATTCGTAATACTACTCTGCTTTATAAATCCAATCGGTTGGGTTATATCCAATAAATTTGGGGGAAGACAATTTAAAGTGTTGGTGAGGGTAATCATTGTTAGGGTGAGAAGTATGTGGGTGTGAGGATTCATCCCGTGCAAATGGGTTGGTTTTAGGTGGGCTGCGGAAGACGTGAAGGCTTTGCAGCTCGGTTAGCACCGTTTGTAAGGCAACACCCACTTGATCGAAGCTAGACTCGTGTCATGCTAAGGTTTCGGTGACCTCATTGCAAAATTCTGCATTGGATTTGTTACAAGTATCCATAGCTAGGAACCTGGGACCTATGGGTTATATGCTCTGATACCAATTATATGGGTAATTTTGGAGAGGAAGAAATTGAGAAGATGAGCTGTTTAACAAAATTATATATATCATTTATTATACTCATTATGGATATATATATAACCTTACAAAGGAAAGATAAACAATGCATATTAATTAACTTTTTCACCGTTTACTAACTACCCAATGCACAAAACATGTGCTATGTGTTCCTTGTGTCCTTGCATTGTGCATAACGAGTAACCTCTAGCCTAACTAACTTCTACGTGCACGCGTAGCTTTAGATGGCACATATCACTAATAATTTTAAGGATCAAAATGTCTTTTTAAAAAAATTTATAAATGACATAGGTTCCATTATTTTATGTCATTTAGTGACAATCTTGTAATTTACTCAAAGTATCGTTTTTTACTTTCAACATTCTAACTCATAAATTATATAAGAGTAATGTTTAATCACCAATTTAAATAGTTTGTGAATAATTGACTTTTAAGGTTGTAATTTGTTACCTGATAAAAAAAATGGAAGTTGTAAAGGATGGAGATATCATATTATTTTTTATTATTTTCATAATACTTTTAAAATTAATTTTAAAAATTATTACTGTTTATAAGTTATGGATTGAAGTATTTTTGTAATTGTGATGTGGTAAACAATTTGAAATACCTTGAGATGCATAATAATGAAGTATATTAAGGTACCTACCAACGAGGTATCAATATGTGAAAAATGTATCAATGAGGTATTTTAAGATGTTTTCTAATAAGTACTTTTAACAAGGTTATATTTATTAAAAGTGTTTATATTGATTAAAAATAACTAGAATAAGATAAATAATAACTTATATAATTCAGAGTTATATGAACCATTAAATTATTATGAATTAATTTTTATATCAAAAGTTTTGATAGAAGAAAATATATAAATGTATGTAATATGCTAATAAAATATTTTTTTTAGTAAACCTCTCCAAATCTCCCAAAATAACTAAATATTTATTTTTGTCTTCAATATATTATTTTTTATATTAATTAAAAATTATTAAATATATTTTGAATAATTTATATTTAAAAACAATGATGTATATATAAATTTTAATATCATATGTTTAATAATCATTGGTTACATAAACATCCCGGTGCTTTGCCAAGACCAATTATTATTAATCTTTCGAAGAAGAACCTTTGAATTCGACAAGTATCGCGAACCGTGTCTTTTCAATTTCTCTGTTTCCGATTTCCGAAAATTAGGAACACGAGATCTCTTGGCCACCGTCGCTAAAGCTAGTTTCACAGAGATATGGTTGATGTACCCGACAAATTAGCGTATTTTCAAGCGGTCACGGGACTAGATGATCCCGATTTGTGCACAGAGATCCTTGCAGCCCATGGCTGGGACCTTGAGCGTGCGATCTCCTCTTTCACTGCATCTGATCCTTCGCCTGAAAATCCTGCCGCCGGCTCCTCGGAGACGTCTAGCTCAGAACCGGCTGTAGGTGAACTCCAGTATCGACCCGAACCGGCTGTAGAACTCCAGTATCGACCCGAACCGGCTGTAGGACTCCAGTATCGACCCGAACCGGCTTCGAATGAAATTGCTGCTCCCGGTTTGGCATGGAAACTTATTACTCTACCCATCTCAATTATTTCCGGTAGTCTAGGGTTAATTTCCGGCGCTATAGGGATCGGACTATGGACCGCTGGTGGAGTCCTTTCGTACTCTCTGGGGATGATTGGATTGGGATCCGGTTCGGTCCGGGACAGTGAGTCTTCCACAAGATTGGTATCCGTATCTGCTGCTGCAGCGGAGGCTATGGAGTTTGTTTCGTCTTTTGAGAGGGATTATGGTACGACAAGGCCTTTTTTTGTAAGTGAAGGGTTTATGGATGCTCTGCAGAGGTCGAGGAACGAGTTTAAGTTGTTGTTTGTGTATTTGCATTCACCTGACCATCCAGATACTCCTTTGTTCTGCCAGAGGACTCTATGTTCTGACACCTTGGCGGCTTTTGTTAATGTGAATTTCGTATCTTGGGGTGGGAATATACGGTCCAGTGAAGGATTCAAGATGAGTAACAGCTTGAAGGCTTCACGGTTTCCATTCTGTGCTGTAGTTATGGCTGCTACTAATCAGAGGATAGCGCTGCTTCAGCAGGTATTTATTTTAAGTTAGCCTTTTCATGTTTAGCTTCCAATGAGTCTATTGCAATTGAGGCATCTGCTTTTCTGTATGCTATAGTATTAGTTATTAGTGTTAGTGTATAAAAAGAGGACTGCATGTATTAATAAAGATACTAACGTAGTGAGAACGAGACTTACTTTTTTTTAGGTTAACCTTTTAGGATTGGATATTTCATGTTGCTGCTTTCCATTTGGTAGTCACAATGTTATGTGAAGGATTGGGCATGATGATATGCTGAAATGTTGTTTCTGAGAGTAAAATTTTAAGCCCCGCAGTACATTAAGTCCATGTGAAATATGAAATAGGTTTTTATATTTCGAGGCATGGGCGTGGTGAATATTTTGTGGTTGTGATGTGAGACTGACATCATTGTAGTTTTGGGAGGCGATGATTCCTAACAGATGATTATTCATAAAGCATATGTAAACAAGATTTTTTCTCCCCATCTTGTCTTGTAGCAGTTCTGTTCTTATTGCTTCTCGGTCAATGTTGATTGAAAAATTACTTGAAAAAATTACCTGATGCATTTGTTTTGCGGAAGAAGTTCCCAGCAAGTTTATCAAGAATGCAATGTTTCTCTCGTGTGCTGGAAAGCTATCTAAAGAACAAAATCTTTTTCAATTAATTTTTTTCTTTTGGAATCATTTTCTTATTTTGTGTAATAGATAAGGACTAATTGAATGCCCTTTTTTCTTGTACAAATCATAGTCTTTGTTTCTGTGATTCTGGTTCTGAGTTGCTTTGAATATGAATAATGCAACTTCTGTTTTCTTCCTTGCATATCCTGGATTTCTGGATGAACACGTACACATGCTTTGCAGGTTGAGGGACCAAAATCTCCTGAAGAAATGCTTATGGTACTTCAGAGAGTTCTAGAAGAAAGTTCTCCTGTTCTAACTGCTGCGAGGCTTGATGCTGAGGAGAGGAGAAACAACACGAGACTAAGAGAAGAACAAGATGCAGCATACAGAGCAGCTCTTGAGGCCGATCAAGTACAATGCTCTTTTGAACCTTCATTTTTCTTGTTGACAGCATTTGGCTTCTTTGAGTTCTTATAACTGATTGAGGGCGTGTACTTCCATAAAATATATTTCTTTTAATGCTCCGCATTTAACATTTTCATTCTTGCATCAGGCCAGGGAACGTCAAAGAAAAGAAGAGCAGGAACGCAAGGAAAGAGAGGCTGCTGAAGCTGAGAGGAAGTTGAAAGAGGAAGAAGAGGCTCGTGAAAGAGAAGCACGAGAAGCAGCGGAGAGAGAGGCTACTCTAGCTCAAAAAAGACTAGAAAAGGCCCAATCGCTTGGTGTTGAACCAGAGAAAGGACCTGATGTCACACGAGTAATCTCCATTGGCTATAACCTTCTTTTGTGATGAACCTCTGGCAGTTGATATTGAACTTTTTTAAATGTTGACTTGTCTTTCTGAATTTTACTCGATGAACCAGGTTTTGGTAAGGTTCCCAGCTGGAGAACGAAAGGAAAGGCGGTTCCACAGCACAGCAACAATCCAGACCCTCTACGATTATGTTGACTCTTTGGGTTGTTTGGATGTTGAGAACTACAGCCTTGTCTCAAACTTTCCTCGGGTAGTTTATGGTTCTGACAAGCATTCCTTATCATTGAAAGAAGCAGGATTGCATCCTCAAGCCAGCCTTTTTGTGGAGATAAACATCCCAGTTCTGCCTGACCCACATTAGATATAGCAGAATATGATAATTTATATTAGTTCAAGATGAAAGCTTTGAGAAGGATTCCAAATTTTGCTGTTCTAAATTCCAACTTATTTACAAAAATAAAAAATAAAAAATGTTGGATCTTTTTCTGGAAGGAATAGCCCTGCAATATAATATTAGATGCTCTACTGAAAGATTCTTATTTTAGCAAATACTTTGAAGCTGGTATTAGGAAAGGAACTCGCAATTTATAATGATTCAGTTTAATGAGTTATGAAAAGTCGGTATTACTTAGTGTTACATTAACATGTGAAATTCTCTTACTAAGTAGTTGTGAACTTGTGGTTCGTGTTGTTCCTTGGTGATGGACACAATAATCTTGACCATGATTACGCAACTTGGTATTATTTTTGTCGTGCAAATTGCAGTGGCAGTAGTCAGGTTCCTGTGACAGACTGTTCATTATAAATGCAGTACGTATAATTATGTTGATGCGTGCCTGTGATTGCTTATTGTCGGTGGAGACGGAGAAAGTTCCCGAGTTTAGTCGGTATTGCTCACGCCGTATCCGCCCTCTGAGATCAGCCTTAAGTTAGTGAGATTTTTCTCCTCCTTTTGGGTTATAAATAAATAAGGATGCAAATTTAGTCCAATCGGATTAAAACTTGACAATACCTGAATTTAGTACATAAAAATTTAAGCTTGAACTAGCTTGGTTGCCCTATCCGAATTCACATGCTAAAGAATAAATAAATTAAAATCTGTTTTAAATAAAGATACTTGGTGGTGGGAATAGTAGTTAAAGTGTTAAATTTTTATTTTATTTTTAAAAGGTTAAAAATTTAGTGTTATCGGTTATCTTTCTGTTGTTCAAATCAATGTGGGCCCTATTTTTGGCTATTTTCAAAAGATATGATTTACTCTCATTTTAATTAAAAAAATCAAAATTTCATGCATGTTGTATTTACTCATTTGTGGGACAGTTTTTTTTTTTTTTATTTCTCAAACTTCATTTTGGAGGTGAGAAATAGAGGTTGAAAATTGAAACTTAAATCTTTACTTTTGAACTATCAAATTATGTGCTCTATGAGTTAGTCAATAAATAAAAAGTCCAAGCAAATCCACTTAACAATATAATATATGCCATAACAAGGGACATGTAAAAAATAAAAATAAAAATTCAAACGATGGCATCTAGGATAATTAATAAGACTCAATATTAAAAATACAAGCTACCACAATCTCTCAATTAAGTTAGAATTTAATTCATTATTATCACAAGTATTTTTTATTAATTATAACTTTATTTAAAAATAAAATTATTAAATTGTAATTAATTTTAAGATAAAATAATAATAATTTAATTTGTTGCAATAAGTTAATATAATTATTATAATTAATTTACATTTTGAAGATAATTATCAATTACAAAAGGCGGATAAATGCACGAGCAATTATCGGCGACTGAATAGCGAGGGATTCGGATATGAATACAGTGAGGTGACTTGGGAGTGAATTTTGAGTTGTTCGTGTTGTCTCCAATTCCTCCTTAATTCACTTCCATTTTCATATCTAAAGTCCTCATTCCTTATCCCATTAGTGATTAGATTACTACTATATTTCCACGTATATTATGCTCTACTCTTCATTAATCTCTTCTCTTCTCATTCCTAATCTTTAGATTTTCTCTATTTGTCTCTTAGGGTTTTGCCTTGCGATTGCAAACTCCTGATTGTGCCTCCGATTTAGCTTCTTTTCCGAAAGATGCTGATAGGATTATGGCTGGGTCTGGGTTAGGTTTATCACTGTGGAGCTCCATTGCTTGTCGATATTCCTGCATGGAAGGTTTGATGTCCGGCATGTTTTTCATCGGATTAAGATGTCGATTCCGATTTCAATCGGCATTCGATCCCTATTCTATCGCTTCTGAGGCATTCTCTGAACAGTCTCTTTGTCTTCATCTTCTGTGTCCAATTGGTGTCAAAATCAAGCTATTTTCGTAGTATTTCCTTTCGTTTTTTTTTTTACCTTCTCTTCTCTCTATCAAAAGATACATTTTCTTTTCCCCTGTGATTTTTATTTCTCTCTGTTATTTTCAATGAGTTACTTTACAAGTTCAAAAGGTGAGATGCTTAATTCTGAGGATGACGAGGTTGTAGAAAAAGATCCGACTGGACGTTATGAGAAGGTATGGTTTTTATTCTTTGTTGCTTCTCAATTTTGCAATTGGAGTTTTCTTTGCTAGGTATAAAAGGAGAATAAATTTTTTTCCCTATTGTCAAGGCATATGTCGTTTTCTGATTCTAGAATGAGAATGTAACATCGTACTACCATTTGATCACTCAAGCTTTGCTGATCAGAGTTTTGGTTGCCTATGAGTTGTTTTGGAGTTATTCTTTTAGTCATTATTTAGAAAATAGAGATTCTTCTTACAGTCTGAGGAATATGAAAGATTGTTACTCCATCTCTTTTTTTAACTACTAAATTGTATCTAGATTGTGTAGAAAAAAATTGCATCTGGGTGAACATTGACAATGAATCTAATTTCATTGATATGGCCCCTATGGATTCTTAGCAAGTGAAACAGTTAGTATGAGCTAGAGTTTTGTCTTTTTTGCGATATTATGAACATAATTTTATCGTACCATTCTCACTTTTTGTAACTATATTATCGCTTTTTTGGGTTTAGTGACATTATGTTCATTCTTCCCCCTTTGTTTTTATGCCTTCAGTATGAAGAAATCTTGGGACAAGGAGCATTCAAGAATGTGTATGCATTTTGGGCCTCGTTCTTTGAAAATATTAATGGTTGTAAAGTGCTAATAACTTTAATTTAGTCTTACTTTTAGTTTGATTTTGCCACATATAGATACAAGGCATTTGATGAAGTTGACGGAATAGAAGTCGCTTGGAACCAAGTTTATATTAAGGATGTAATGCAGTCACCAGAACAGCTTGAAAGATTGTATTTGGAAGTTGATTTGCTGAAGTCACTGAAGCATGAAAATATTCTGAAGTTCTACTACTCATGGGTGGATGACAAAAACAAGACTGTTAATATGATAACTGAGTTGTTTACTTCAGGGAGTTTGAGGCAGTGAGTTCAATTGATTTCTTTTTCAACACTCTTTTGGTATCATTGTCCTATGGTTGTCCCATTGATTTATATCATCATTGTTATGTTGGGATCTAGGTACCGTAAGAAGCACAAGAGTGTAGATACAAAGGCCATTAAGAACTGGGCGAGGCAGATTCTTCAAGGATTGCACTATCTGCATACTCATGATCCTCCTATTATTCATAGAGATCTGAAATGTGATAATATATTTGTTAACGGACACAGTGGTCAAATTAAAATTGGTGATCTTGGTCTGGCAACAGTTATGCAACAGCCTACTGCACGTAGTGTTATTGGTAATGATTTTCTATTTTTTGTGAGGTCTTGACCTTTGATATTTACTTGTCCTTTTAACTGAAGTTTGCTATACTTCTGTCATACAGGCACTCCGGAATTTATGGCTCCTCAACTTTATGATGAAGAATACAATGAACTTGTGGACATATATTCCTTTGGTATGTGCATGTTGGAAATGGTTACTTGCGAATACCCATATAGTGAATGCAAAAATCCTTCGCAGATATATAAGAATGTTACCTCTGTAAGTAACAGATGGGTTACACTATTAAGTATTTGTTGAATTTTACTCCTAAACAAACAACTAGATATTCAAGCTATTTGCTTCTTTTTTTGGCAGGGATTAAAGCCTGCTTCCCTAAGTAAAGTGAGTGATCCTGTGGTGAAGCAGTTCATAGAAAAGTGTCTACTTCCAACATCAGTGAGATCACGTGCGATTGAACTACTGAAAGATCCATTCCTTGCAACTGGAACTCTTAAGGAGCCTAACTATGATAATTCAACGATGTTGTATTCTATGACCAAGTTAGCTGACTCTGAAAGGCCTGATTGTGATCCAATCGACATTGACGCTAATTGCCAGAAGCTTTCTGTTTGCTCTTCTATGAAAGATGTCAAAGAGACTTCTGTATCAAATCTAGAAGTTTGGAAGCACGGTGCGACTATTGATTTCAGTTTAAGAGGGAAGAGAGCTGATGAATATACGATTGAGTTAGTTCTGCGCATCATTGATACTTTTGGTGAGTAAAAAACTAAAAATTGTGATTCATAAGATGCTACATTTCTTCTCTTGTTATAGTCAAATATTTATTGTCTTTTGACAGACTGAATATGTTGTATTTAACAGGTCATGTTAAGAATATACATTTTGCATTTTATCTTGATTCGGATACTGCAATGTCAATTGCTGGAGAGATGGTTGAGCAACTCGATCTTTCAAATGAAGATGTGACCATTATAGCTCAGTTGATCGATGGCTTAATTATGAGACTTGAACCTAGCTGGAAGCCCTCATTTGAAACTGTGTCTGGAGCAGTTATCTGGCATTTAGAATCTCAAGTACTCTCGGATGATGACATTTCATTGAAGTGTCATTTGGAAACACGGTCAGTTAAGGCTTCTTCAAGTGCAGTTGATGAGCAACATGTTCTTGCAGAGTTGGTTGACAAGGTGGAGGATCAAGGAAGTCCAGATATACCGGTTGAGTATGGTGTCATGGTTGCTTCATATTCTAGTTCTTCCAAGGCTGTTGAATCCCGTCATCACAGCTTTGATAAATGGAATTCTGAACTTAGGTTTAGTGACTATGGGCGTAGGGAGTACTTTTCTGAAAATGCTTCTGGTGAATCTGCCATGACCAATGAATCCACAGAGAACCATGCACTCCTACATTGATTATTCTTCTGGCATGTCAAACTTGTCAGGCATTCGTTCAGAATCAGGAGTTTTAGCTGAAACTTGAAGCACTTGATACCTGGTTTCACCAATGTTTTAATGAACTCTTGAGGAGGAAGAAAGAAGGCCATAGAAAGTGCAAAGAAGTGGATCACAAAGAAGATAAAAACGAACTGTGCTCACTATTATTTTTTCATTTTTTTTGGGGTTGTCGTTTGTGGCTTTGTTTTCTCTCTTTATTATCATCTTTTTAATAGTGGTCTTGATTACCAGATTTATTCTTCTTGTGATCTGCGTTCTTTTTGCATTACGTGAACAAAAAGTTAGTATGGTCGGTCGTTGGCTCTTGTAGCAAAAGATTTAGAGATATTTGTGGTAATTTTCTCACTGTATCACTAAGTATAACGGTGTTAATAAATATTGAGAGTATATATAACAAAATATAAAAATTATAATTTCTCATTATGACAAACAAAGAATATATAATAGTAATTTTGTAATTGTTAACTAAATAATGTAAAAGTTTATCTAATAAATGTCATATATTAACTATTAAGAAAATTGCAAATCTAAGTTTACTTTTTTATTTTCTAAGAAACAAATAGTATACAATTGAATGAATGCAAAACATGTCATCTCAAAATTGTTGCTTTTTTTTTATATATATTATAAATTTGTAAATGCTATCGATACCAACTAATTACCCCTTGCTAGGCTTAAGTTAAATCAAATCAACTTTATTTTCATAGCAAAATTAATCTACAAAATGTGATCAGAATAAACGAAAAACATAAACAATACTGGATGGATACTGGTAGGTTTGCCATGAAACTTCTATCAAAACAACTCACTTTTGTTTTTTTTTTTAATAATTTATTTGGAACGAAAAGGTAGAATTTAGTGGAGGCAACACTACTCGCTCCAATACTTCTCGTCCGCATCCTTATCAGAGTCCTGGTCGTCATCGGAACCGTTGATCAAGCTCATTTTAAATCTCTTAACGTCCTCCACTGCAGCGCTTCTGAATAGCCCAACATCAACCGCACCGGACACCATGTGATATCCACGCGCCTTCAAACTCTCCGGCCCATCGTGGGGCATTGCGAAACCCGACAAGTAGGCCCCACCATTCTTCGACCCACCCAGTACCACCTTCTCCACCGCTCTCATCATTTCCCTCACCTTCTTATGACCTGGGTCCCACAAGTACCCCATGCTTGCGCTCAGATCCAACGGTCCCATTTGGATACAATCCACCCCTTCCACCACTGCGATTTCCAACGCATTTTCAGCCCCTTCTACTGACTCCACCTGGCACATGATTAGCAGCTCCTCCTCGTAATTACTCAAATACCCCTCATCGATCCCATAATTTGATGCCCTAACCACCGTGTGAGCCGACCCACGTATTCCTGCAGGAGGGAATCGGCAGTAAGACACCGCCTTTCGGGCTTGTTTTGGGCTTTCGATCATTGGGAACATGATTCCTTGTGGGCCTAGATCGAGGGCTTTCTTGGCCCAAGTTGGACAAGTCTCAGGTAGGCGAAGAATGGCTGGGGTTCTAGTGGCAGCGAGGGCTCTTATGCATTCGAGTGCTTCGGAAATTCCACCAGGACCGTGCTCCATGTCGACGACGACGAAATCGTAGCCGGAATGACCAACGATCTCTGCGAGGGTGGGAGAAAAGCTTAGGAGGAAGAGGCCGTAGAGGGTTTCGCCATCACGGAGGCGAGACTTGAGGGTTTTAGGAAACGTGGGATTGGAAGAGGAAGAAGAAACGGAACCTGGGTTGTTGTCGATGGGGGAGATATCGGAGGGAGTGGCGGAGGATTTGAGTGAGAGTTTGGTGGAGGCAGAGAGTATTGTATGTTTAGATGAGGTTAGGGTTTTGAAGGATAAGGATTTGAGGAAGGATTTTGAAGGAGTAACGGAGAGGATGGGCTTTCGTCTACCAGAAATGGTGGAGGAGGATGCGGTGGGGCAAGTTAGTGCGGCCATGGCAGCTGTTCGGGTGTTATATTTGGTTCAATTTTTGAAATGTCGGAAAAGAATGATAGAAGAGGAAGTGTACTGTGATTATATTTTTGATATTTTTTGATCGTGCTGGTAATTTATTGGCGATTATTTTAAATATTAAATTAATTAAATATCTTTTAAATATAATAAGTATTATCGTAAATATGAAAAATATTTTATTTAACACAAATAACATAAAATTAATATCTTTTTTAAATGATACTTATTAATGTATTATTTTAAAATTATGGATAATAAAGATAATACAATTAAAATCATTATAATAGTAAACTCCTGAACCTTAATTGCAATGATCATAATTTATCATTATAAAAACATAAGTTCTTTAATTTTTTTTATCATTATTACACTTTATTTAAAAAAATTTAAATGATCTATTTATTTTACTCATTTTAAAGACAATTCACACCTGATTGTATTCTACCCAACTCAATCCTACAGTAAAAATATACGGTCAAACTTGTCTCAAAATGATGAAATTTTATGTTAAAAATTATTTTATTCAATATATGTTAAAATTAATTAATAAATAAAATGAGTAAGTCTTTATATTTTTTAATAAAAGAAAAATAAATATTAATAATATATAAATTTATACTCATTTTTATGTTTAAATCATTCATGTGTGTAAAAGGTGTGATATGACATAATTATTTAAAAAATAAATCATGTATAACTGTATAAGTAATTTGATTATAAAATCAAATATAAAGTTATATTTTATTAGTAATTAAAGAATATATATACTAAAGTTATCCCTATTAAATCAAAAGAATCTAGTTATTTATTATAAAAAATATTTTTTATTAATATTTTGAATAAGATAATATTATTTTTTTAATTTTTAATTTTATTAGTAAATAAATAAAATGTAAAAATTAATTTTTATTATAATATTTATCATAAAAATTATTAAAATATTAAATAAATAATTAAAATGTGTTTTTTTATATATTAAATAATATATTTATAATGTGTAAGATTAATTCATATAATTTTCAACTAACATCAAGCAAAAGTAGAAAAAAAGGAAAATATTGGGGAACTGGGGGAAAAAAATAAATGAAAAACAAAACCGGAAAAGCCCCAGTATATTGGATTCCACTACCCTAGTTTCACTCTCTCCCTTTTCCAGACCAACGCTGGCCGTCAAGTATCCTCCAACTCTATTGCCGCCGGACCAATCCCGTGAAGTAGTATGCGTGGCTGGATTTTAGTTTGTAATAGGTAGTCTCTGCCTTATCTTGATTTATTGGTTTCAGTTTTATCTTAGAATTGCCGGCCTTGTATTTATGATTCTACGATATTAGCTAGTTTAGTGATCTGATATGATGATTTATGACCTTTTCAATCACTCAGATGCGTTATTCTCAAATTTTCAATACATTTCAAGGGCCTCACAAGCTCTTGAGACGCCCCTGGGTGGATCACCATCGTTCTGTCACAGCTAGAGTAGGTAAGAACTTGTGTGCCCTACAAATTGTTGTATTAGTCAACTATTTAATATGATTAAAGGGTATGAGATGGGTAGGTCGAATTCTTCATAAAAAAATACACTTAAGTTCTTGTTTTTAGGTGATACATTTTAGGTCCCTTATTTTATGAAAATATATACATAAGTTCAATTTCTTGCACATTTCTTGCACATTTCTTGCACAAATTTGTACATAATTTATACATACTTTTGCAATTACACTACTTATATTGTGACACATGACCGAATTATCTTATAAAATGATGAAGTGACTCATTTTTCTAGATAATTCTGACATTTGGAACCTCATAAGCGGTATAGGTGCAAACTTAGGAGCAAATTTGTAGCATGTGTAGGTATTTTTTATAGGCAAGAAAAATAACTATTTTATCCCTCTTGGTTCTGACGAAATAAAATTGAACGTACATTTTAAAGAAATGGGAGACTAATGGGTACTATCATAAAATAAGAGACTTTTCCACATAAAATTATGCTTGTGCCTGGCTGCTAACTGATTCATTGTCGTTTAGGATCATTATTTAAAGCCCCTCGAAATGGAAATCATAATCCTTCTTTGGATTGGAAGGGCTACAGGTCAATCTCAAGTCTCAACCACTGTATGATTAAGACTCATAGAGAGTTTTGCACTCTGCTCAGTGATGAATCATATAACTCTGTTTCAATTGATGATAAATGTGGTAATTCTGGAAGCTCCTCTGCTAATTTTGGTGATGAGACGAGCGAGAAAGTTAATGGCTTGTATAAACCTCTAGACTTCACCAAAGTGAACAAAAATTTTCTCCCCACTGTAGTCATTATTGGGCGCCCAAATGTTGGCAAGTCAGCATTGTTTAATCGGTTAGTTTCACTTCAGCATGCCTCCACATTTTCTCTCTTTGCTGCATTCTTGTCAACTTTTTGAATTTGTTAGCTTTTAGTTTGATTCGGAGGAGGGAGGCACTTGTTTTCAACACTCCAGAAGATCATGTTACACGTGACATACGAGAAGGGATAGCAAAGTTGGGTGATTTAAGATTTAGAGTACTGGACTCGGCTGGTTTAGAAGCAGCAGCGACTTCAGGCTCTATCCTTGACAGAACTGCAGGAATGACATTAAACGTGTTAGAGAGATGTCAATTTGCTATATTTCTAACAGATGCAAGGTTAGTTAAGCATGTTGATGTCTTCTAAGGAATCTAATCATTTGATATTAATATATGGGTATATATATTTGGAACAACTGGTGAATATGTGAGATAGAGTGAGAAGGAGATGAGTGATCCTGATTTTCAGTTGATGAAATAGTTCACCTGTTATGGTGATCGATGATTTAATGCAGACACAAACATTATCTTTCTTTCTTTTTTTCAATATATTTTTGATGTTTGTATTTAGTTGCTTTCTTGTTATATTTTGACTAGAGATGGACTGCACCCACTGGATCAGGATGTTGGAAAGTGGTTAAGGCGACATGCCCTTAAAATGAATATTATAGTTGCCGTGAATAAAGCTGAATCTCTATTTGATAGCAGCGAGTCCCTTGTGTCAGCAACCACTGAAGCATACAAATTAGGATTTGGGGACCCGATTGCGATATCAGCTGAAACTGGATTGGGTATGCAGGATCTTTATGCAGCTCTTAAACCTAAGCTTGAGGATTATATGGGGCAAAATTTAAATGGTAAGAAATCTATTTCTATTGTTTACTGAAACTTTGTTAGTTCCATAAATGCATTGTTTGATGGAATCACAGTCCTTGATTGAGAACTGTATTCTCAATGGAGTTATAATCTAATTTGAATGACTGTTTCTAAAGAAAGTATGATGTAGGAGAAATTGGAATGGATTGAGAACTGTATTCTCAATGGAGTTATAATCTAATTTGAATGACTGTTTCTAAAGAAAGTATGATGTAGGAGAAATTGGAATGGTAGCAAGAAATTGAATGAGAACAACAGAGGTGGGGGATAAAGAGAGAAGAATACTATCAAATTCATAACATGAAAATGTCAATTCGTTAGTCTTTCCAAAATTACAATAATAGATATTTATACTCTATATAGAAATCCTTATGGGCCATGGACCTTACAAATACCAACACTGGAGTTATAATAGAAATATATCCATCTACGTTTGTTTGTCTATAAATGCCATATCTTGAGATTTGCTTTGAAATTCAACGGTGCAATCACTTGTGGAAATCTAGTGATTTCAATTCAAAATCTGATGGAATTTGGTAGTTATTGTTGTCGAACGCGTTATTAAACCCTTATTTTGTGTCTATTTCTAGTGTCAGCTGAAGATTCTCAGGAGGTTGGTTCAAGTCGGGACAACAATTCCTCTGAAGTGGAGGAGAGAAAGTTACCGTTGCAGTTGGCTATAGTTGGACGACCCAATGTTGGGAAGTCAACTTTGCTAAATACACTGTTACAAGAAGATCGCGTTCTTGTCGGCCCCGAAGCTGGTTTGACACGAGACTCAATAAGAGCTGAGTTCAATTTTCAAGGGAGGACTATATATCTGGTGAATATCATCTTTTTAATCCTCATATAACTTCTTCTTCATTATTGCACCATCTGCATATAATTCTCTGGCAGAAATCAAATAAAACACTCATCCTTGTTATGGTTGTTCAGTAGTGATCACTTCTTTCATTTTTTTTTAAATGGTAGTAATCATTATTCACCCCCCCTCCTTGAAATATTTTTTTTTTCTTCTTATTTATTTTGTAGTGATAATTCTTGATATCTCATGTTTTTAAATAATGGCAAAGAAGAGCCATCAAAATTCAATACTAATGGAGTGAGACACTTAATATATTCATCCCATAAGTGTTGACGTTTCTTCTTTGCCATACGTATGGGAAGTAGTAAGAAAGGGATTAGTCGCAATCATTTTATGGAACTTGTGATAATTTTTTTTATAAATGATTTCTTGCCTATAGAACTTCCTACCGATTAAGGGCCTAGATGGGTGATGGGTCATAAGAGCCTAGGTTTTAAAATATTGTTATCTGATAAATTTAAATGTGATAAAAATTGATTTTCAATTTTTTCTTAATTTTTTATTTTTACTTTGGTTCCATATTCAGGTTGATACAGCAGGTTGGTTGCATAGGACGAAGCATGAGAAAGGACCATCATCCTTAAGCATTGTGCAATCAAGAAAGAATCTAATGAGAGCTCATGTAGTTGCTTTAGTTCTCGATGCAGAAGAGGTATAACTTGCAAAAATTTGAAGGCCCAATGACAGCTGTAGACCTCTGTCATAGAAAAGTAGTTTCACTGTCAAGTTTAGAGATACAGATAGTTCCACTGTCAAATTTAGAGATACAGATATTTTCTTTTCTACTTTTCATCTTTTTAACGCATTAAAAATAGGACATGATATTTTCAGTGTCCAGCTTTGAACATGAAAATGTAATCTTTCTTTTTTTCCTTCACCTGTTGTTACTATTATGAAGGTTGTGAAAGCAAGAAGAAGTATGACACATGCTGAAGTAGTTATAGCAAGACAAGCGGTAGAAGAAGGGCGCGGTTTAGTTGTGATTGTGAACAAGATGGATCTTTTAAGAGGGAAACAAAATTTACATGAGAAAGTAATGGAAGCTGTTCCTGAAGAAATTCAGATGGTTATACCCCAGGTATGCCTTTGTGCTGTATTTTTAACCACGTCAAAATCACTTATTCGCATACATTTAACTACGATTATTCCGTATATGATTTATTTTGCAATTGTTAACAATCCCCTCCTAATTCTTTAACATTTTGGCTCAATATAAAATTTCTATTTGCGTTTCAAGGATATAATTTGCAATGGTGGCAGGTAACCGGAATACCTGTTGTATTTACATCAGCACTGGAGGGAAGAGGTCGTGAATCTGTCATGCACCAGGTCATCGATACATACGAGAAATGGTGCTTAAGGTTGTCTACAGCTCGTCTTAACCGTTGGTTGCGTAAGGTCAGCTTCTGATTCTTTTGTTTTCTCCCTCTGAACAATGTAAAGGTCTCTCTTTCCTAGCAGTGGCAATTTGGGCCACAACATGTCACGAATTATTATTATTTTTTATTAGAATTGATTGCTAATGTTTTGTGCTTGTAAACCATGTTGATTTTTCTTTCTTTTATAAAAAATAGCTAAAGTGAAAATAATTTAAATTTTTTCGCAACATTAAAGAACATGTAAATTTGGCACAAATAACACGAACATGCACAAGCATGATGATTAAACACAACACTAATATGCCCAACTAGATTGGCAACCCTACTCTTTCCTCATCTCATTTGTAGTGTTTGTCCAGGTTATGAGCAGGCATTCTTGGAAAGATCAGGCTGCATTACCAAAGGTGAAGTACTTTACACAGGTCAAGTCCCGACCACCCACGTTTGTTGCCTTTGTGAGTGGGAAGGCACAGCTCTCAGATACTGAAATCAGGTTCATTACAAAGTCTTTGAAGGAGGACTTTGATATGGGTGGAATTCCCATCAGGATTATGCAGAGGACTGTTGAAAGAAAATCTGCAGGTGCCCCTAGTAAAACTGTCCAATCAGCTCGCAAGAGGGAAGATAGGGTTTTTACTGATAAGAGAACTCTATCTGTTTAGTTAACATTGTCATCTTGAATACAGGAACCTCGTTTGTCCTCATTTTCTTCCTTCTTTTTTTTACTAGTACAAATTTTTATTTTTATTTTGGCTGAATTTCACATAGTGTCTATGTTGTTCTATATTTTACAGTTTGGATCCCTTACTATTTTTTCTTTTGATTTGATTGATCCTTTTATTTTTAATTTTTACGACTCCCTTTTATTTATTTTATAATGTAGTCTCTCTACTTTTTGATTTTCATACATTTAGTTTAAAATTTGAGGTCAACTTCAAAATTAAATTTAAAAAGTATAAAAAATTAGGGAGAATAAAGGTAAAAATTTAAAAATAAAGGGACTAAATTGTAAGTAAAAAATGTAGATTAGGGTGTAAAAATTAAAAATTAAAGGGATCAAATTATAAGAAAATTTACCAAGGGATCAAAGTGTAAAATATATGGATTATTTGTGTGGTTTGTTCTTTATTTCTTCCTTTCTCCATATACAGTTTTAAGATAGGCTACTGCATGCTTTGCCTCTAGTAGCTTTGAAAAGATAATCAATGAATGTGATAAAATTTTCAGATGGCATAAGCTATATTGTTTAACAAAAATTCAAAAAATGTTCACTTTTACATATATAATATTAGTACACGAATACAGTTGAAAACACAAATATTCTAAAATCATGACAGTGTGTCCATCTTGTATTTTGATAAACATGTGTATTCAATGCAAGTAGTTTTATCAAAATGTCAAAAAAAATATACAAAATTCTCAAATATATTTGTGCAACAGAGACAAAGGTTACATGTCTCATGTATTTGATCACCCCATTATTTATTACCCTACATTCATATTTTTTAAATTATCTATATATAAATTTGAAATTATAGTAGTTGAGTAGTTTGGTGAAAATCGAGATAGTCAAATAATTAATAATTAATAATATTAATATTAATATAGATTTAAAATTAAAGTTATTTATTATTTTTTTATTAAAGATAATGTAAGTTTTTTGTTTTGAATAAAAATATACTTTATAATCATACATATTAGATAGGCTATTATTTTTACAAATAACAAATTTATTAACTATTTTTATAAAAATAGTTAACAAATAAGAATAAAGTTATCTTGGGAATTAAAACACAATAATATTAAACGCATTTTACTTGGATACCTTTTCATTTTTTATTTTATGTATCTTACATCTCACTTTTCTCCGAAAATGATTTCTAAAATTTAACATCAAAAAACAAGGGAGCCCAATAAATAGGCCTTTTATTAAATTTAAAATAAAATAAAATTAATAGTTCCATCGTATGGTTCAAACAAGTTTGTTTATCTCTTCAAAAGTTGTAAACACAACCAGCTGAAGAAGCCATGACCACCAGAGAAATCAACCCTGTTTTTGTTTCCTTAGCATTTCCGAAGCCAAACATTGTCTTTCATAGGAAGTTGTTCCTCAAATCACTGACATGTACTAAGATCTTTTTCCTCTCAGTTTCTTCTTCAACAACTCGACGTCTTGCTGTGAATTGCAAGAGCAGCGAAAACTCAGAGAAAAGCATTAATTTGAAGGATGCACTGGCTGGTATGGTGGACGAGCGTGTAGGAGAGTTATTGAACAGTGAAGAGAATAGGGTTTTGCTTGATGGGTTAGAAAAGGCGTCTCAGAGGGTAGAGATGGCTAGGAGGGAACTTGCTGATATTGAAAAACAGGAACTTGAGGCAAAGCAAATGAAGGATTACATCAATCTACTTGAAAACAGGGCTAGTGAGGTCTCTCTCTCTCTCTATCTCGTTAATTTTTTAATTCCCTTCTCGTGTTTAGCATATTATGTTCGTAGCTGCATTAGTTTATGATTCAATCCTCCTTTTTCTTTCTTTATTGAAGTGAAAAACCAAACAAGTATGATGGTTTTGAAAAACTGAATCACTGAACGGTTGCAGATTTTGGGGTAAATATGAATTTTCCACCATTAAATTGTTTGATCTTTGAAAAATCAAAACTTGGGTTAATATTCCAAACCGAATTGACATGAAGCGAATTGTACTAAACCTTTTTAGATGGATCCGGGTTCAGTTAGTATTACCAGCAGTTAGTGACTCCAATCGTTGATGGATACTATTTTAATTTTAAAAACAATAAAAATAATAATAATAATAACTGAAAGCTAAACAATAAAACAGATAAAATCTGATCCAAATGGTGACCCTAACCGAACTAATATTACAATAATTGGGCATGTATTGAACTGTTTGAGAACCGAATTGATCCGTCTCGAACTGACTCGAACAGGCAAGTACCTACCGGGGCACTGCCACGTTGGATCATATTGTTATCCCTAATTCATTTGGTTTAATGTGGCTGAAGTACAATATTTGCTTTACGGGTCTTGAATATATATATAGATATTGGGTTCAAAAGTGCTCTTAGCTAAATTCATATAATAGACTTTTAAAGTCGGTGTGTTTTTTAGAATTTCTCAATTCTAATGCTCTTCGTAAACTTTTATTGGAACTAGATTGAGGAATGTCAGAAGGAGATATTAGGGGCAAGGGCCATGGTTGAAAAAGCTGAACGCTCTCTCACACAAAATGAGGATGAAAATGAGAATTCATTTGTAGAAGAAAGTAGAAGTGAGGAAATTGACAAAGATGAAGAGAGATTGGAATCTGTCAAGGCAGCTACTGTTTCTGCACTTGTAGGCACTATTGCAGGATTGCCCATTTCTCTCAATCAGGTACCTAGTGTTTCAGAGCTTGTACTTCCTCTGGGAATTACTTTTGTTAGTTGTGCCTTGTTTGGAGTTACCTTCAGATACACAATAAGAAGAGACTTGGACAATTTTCAGCTCAAGACTGGAACACCTGCAGCTTTTGGCTTTGTTAAAGGTAATAAGTTAAGACAACCAATTGTATTTTAGTACAATGCTATATGCTATTTATGGACATGGCATAAGTTCGAAACAGTCATTGTATAAGTGTTTGTGTGAATGTGTAAACATTATTAAAAAAAGGTTAATAAGTTTGGACCCCTCCCCCCAAAAAAAAAATTAGAACAAGGAAAAGTCTTTTCATTTTTGGAATTCAATGAAATACTATGTTTTCTTTAATCACTTGTATTTTCTTTTCAAATTTACCACATTTTAAATAGATAGATTTTTCCTTCAATTTTTACATTTATTATTACACTGTTCAAACAAAATTCAATAAATGATAATAACTTTATTCAATTCAATTTTATTCATATTATCATTCCCGTTATAAGAATCATGACCTAATATTAAGCTTCAAATGGAAATATAGGTCTTGCTACTTTGGGTGGTGGACAACCCTTGGAATTAGATGCTGGAAGCCTACTATCACATGCTTTCGATGGTGCAATTTATGTATCTCAGAACCTTTTTGTTTTTGTAACTGCTGCTGTTAGTCTGGACTATTGTTTTAAGATGAAGCTTCTGAGTCCTTTTCCTATAAGATCAGTTTCAAGGACCAAGTCTTAAGTGATAAGTTCTATACAAATACATTCTTACTTTTCTATAACATTATACAACTTTTCCTAGTTTTTGTATGTTTTCTGTATTCATATTTCCATTGTTGCGATACCTACGCTGTCAACCAAGTAGTAATTTGACAAAAGATAAAAGCAACTAGATATATGATTTCACATTGGATAACATAAATAGTTGATTGATCATGGAAGCAAAGCAAAATACTTATAGTACATTCTGTGACATCAAGAAAGGTACACTCACTGTAAACAAGACTGTCTTAATCGTTGAAGGGCAACCTCTCGACTAGCGAAGCCAACATCATATAGCAACTTCGTGTGAAAATGAATGTAAAAACTTAAAATCATTTAGGGTTTTCCTAACATTACTGTAATGAGTAATTCAAACCTTTTACTGCTTCTTTGTCTCGTCCTTGTCTTCTTCTTCATTCAAGTATTCCCACCCCTGAATCTTGTCCCTTGATTGCTCATTAGCCGATGGTAGGTCTTGGTGTTCTCTCTTTTTCCTCTGGATGTGCAAATGACAATGCTTAGTCGTTGTGAACAAGTATATGAATCTTACTTGCAATAAGTTAAACACGCAATTGAAATTCTCAACTAGCTTAGTACCTCCTCTGGCATTCCCCGATGATCCTTGGAAGGGGTGTTTCTTCTAGTCGCTGGCGATACATGCTTTGCAGCCTCGTTGAAAAATTGAAAGCCCTGAAGATCTCCATTTCTAATACTCGCTTCCAACTGTGTATGTGAAAGACAAGAAATAAGATCACAAACATACAACCAATCAAATGATTGTTGCTTCACGAATGAATTGCAAACCAATGGTCCCAGACTTGACAAATTTAACCAAAATCCATAATTAGCAAATAATTTTTCCAACTTTTTAAAAAATCAACTGTACCACCCAAGTTTGCAACTTGAATCAGGTTTGGGTGTGTTTTTACCTGAATATGAATAATGCAGAAAACTATACTAGCTATTGGCAACCAGCTCTCTTCAGGTGACAATGATAAATTGGACCTAGTTAAGAGATGGAAAATCTTCAAGTCAGATTCTTGGACAAGGAAGTGAAGTTAGATATACACATCACCAACTACATATAACTCATCTCAGAACATAGGAATTTAAACGATATCAAATAATTGAGTTTAAATCATTTTTTGGAACTAAAAAAAAGCATAGCATAGCTGCAGTTCTAGCATCGAAAGCTTTCTGTTTTCCACAATTCAAAATAACTCAAGAAATTGAGGGAAGTATACCATTGCTCATGTTTTCAGTAGCCTACACAAGGGACGTAAAATTCATATACATAGCCTTTAAGAAGAGAATTGAATTAATTATAAAAGATTGCATAGTGAAGTGAACATGGTATATTTAGTACTGTGATTTTGTGAAATCTATCCACATACAATTTACAATCCTATCAAATCATGAAAAAGGGTACTGATTTTTCTTTGGAGCACTAACATATATTACAAATATATCACAATCATAATTGACGTAACAATTTTTCATTGAATACAATCGTAAGCCCCAGTATACTTACTAATGAAACTATGCGGCATCATTTGTGATTCATCTCAAATTATATAGACTTTTCCTTTTCTTTGACTAACCATTTGATCTTCTCTAATAATTTTATAAGGATATGAAAATGAGTGTAAACCTTAGGTAAGGAATCAAGTAGACAAGCGCATATACAACGTAACGCCGCTTCCCAGTATCAAGCCAAGCGAAAACCCAACTCTAGCAACGGAAAAAGCAAATTAAAACAGTTTCAATAATCTTCTTTTCTCAACAAATAAAGAAATACTAAAGCAAAAGATAGCATCAGTAAGTATTTGCAAATTACCATCCAATTAAAGTATGGAATGAAACTGAGGATGCCCATAACAGCAAACCTAGCATCGGTTGAATCCATAGGTGAGTCACCGGTGTCCTCATCCGGATCAATAGAAACCGGTAGTACCAGAGACGAGAGAATACACGCGCCGATGGCAGCAGCAAAAGGCGCGTCCTGAGATAAACTTCCAGCTGCTCTGCACGTGCCATTACAATTCCTCCTCTGCAAGAAAGCAAATAGTATTATAAATTTGATAATAAACAGAGCATTAGCAATTAGGGTTCGAATAATAAGCAAGGGAATGAAAGTGAAAGAGATGAACATGAGTACCTGATAGACTGGAGGTAAAGGAGTGAGGTTGAATGGTAATAAGGAGGGAGAAAAAGTAGGAAAAGAGGGAGGTGTGATTTTAACGACTTGTCGTATTTTGTGAACCCAAAAAGAAGAAGAAGAAAAAGAAGAATGGATTGGAGGGAGACTTAGTATTAAGGGAAGCATCTTAAAATGGACGCTCACACTGTTTGTTAACACTCCAGTCTGCAGCCCACAACCTAAGACGAAAGGAGACCGATGATCCCTCGAATATTGTGTCTTTTCGAAACAAGGACCATCAACCGACTTGCCGTTCATTCACACAAAAATTTAACAAACCCCAATATTGACGACATGTCGTTCAGTGGAACCAATTTGGTAAAGTCTTGAAAGTTGAGACTTAAGATGGTGTGTAATATTAATTTATAATAAATAATTATTTTTATAATTTTAAAGCGTAATTTCAAATGAGGAGTAAATGAATGAGTTGTATGATACTAATTGTTAATTCTGTCTCTATGTAAAATATTAATTCCGTTGTAAGGATTTTATGTTTATTATTTTATATAAAATTCACTTTTATTATTATTAATCAATTTTTATAATGTTTTAAAGATTTAATATAAAAATAATAATATTTTAATATAAAAATTATTAAAATAATATAATTTTTTTAAAAACTAGAAGACTAAAAAATACATTTTAAAATATAAAAAATTAAATAATATCAATTTCAAAATTTTGATACTTCTTAGCCCATATTCTTTAATTTAAAATATATTTATAAATCATATTTTAAGAAAGATTCGTTAGTGTTATGTTTGATAATGATTCTGATTTTTATTTTTGATTAAATAATTAATTTTCGTGATTTTTTGATTTTTTTTGTAAAAATAATCACCAATATATTTTATAATAATTTTTAGTCATTAATTTTCAAGAAAAGATAAAAAAAAATCACCTACAAATGTCAAGTTATTTGGTAATATTTTGTATTTTTTTTTTTTTGTCTTTTTTCCAAAAACTTAAAAATTAAGATAAAATTTAGTTATTATTTAAAAAATAATAATTTTTAATAATTTTCTTTCAATGTTTATAAATACAAAAATAATAAGGTATTAGAAATATGATTAAAAATCTTATTTTAAAAAAGTTATGAATCACCTTTATTAGTGATTCCTTAAACTATGAAAATCAAAATCATAAATTATTATAAAACATACTTGATTAAAAAATCAAAAATCAATAATCAAAATTGTTATTAAATATACATTAATCGTTAAGATTATTTAGGTTTTAAAAATGATAAATTTAACTCTCAAAATTCATAACACCAAAAATAATATTCTTTCCACCTACGTATGTTCCTAATTCTTTTTATAATTTACCTAAAAGTTTTGGTCAGTGAAATACTTCATTTAGGAGTGCTAGTAGCGATACTCTCGAAATATGCATAGCAAAACAAAGTCAAACTTTTTTCGTTTTTTCTTTTTTTATTATTTTCAATCAAACGATACTCATATAGTTTGAGCATATGATTGAAAGTGATAAAACAAAACCTTAAGAATCAAATGATACTCATATGGTTTGAGCATATGAGTATAATTTGATTCTTAAGATTTGCCTTGTAACCAACTCTAACATGTTTCTGGACCCAGCAGCATGCAGTATATACGAAAAAGCTTTGAATTGATTAGGATAAAGCTTTATTCAATTTCATAGAGTTATATACCTCACGAGGGTCCATCGCACAAAGAACACCAAAAAGGTTTTAGAGCTGATTAGGTTACCTTTTACAAAAAAAAACCAGGGATGACATTGATGTTATTATTCATGTGATGTTTTTGCTCTTTATTTGTTCTTGTTTTTAAAATGTAGTGATTTGACTTTCAAGCCCTAATACATGCACTTTCTTTTCCCTCACAAATCACACAATGTTCAAAACATTAATGAAAAACCTTCCGAAAAGGTATGGTAAATTGGTAGGATGGCTAATCCTTTTTGCGAACATTCAACCAACCTCACCCTAGTTCACAGGCAGCAGGTTAGGCAAAGAAGGTACACTTGCATAACGAAGTTTGACATCCAAGTCATTAGAGTTCAGGAAACGAGTGCATAAGCTTTCATTTAGGGTTAGATTAGTTAATTATATCAGAAATAAAACATCAGTTTTTTCAGCGACAAAATGTGTTGCAACATACTATGCCAAAATTTCCTGATACTGAACTTAATTAGCAAGAAATTCTCAGTAGTACATCCACACAATAAATCATGAAATTGGTTTTACTACAATCAATTGGATCCTGTAAAAAGTAAAAAAAGAATATTCAGGCAGTTATAATACCTGCCAAAACATCACTCTTACCCCGTGCATATATGGTATAGACTAGACGGATTGCATCAAGCCAACCATCTAAGGAATCCCAAGAATCAGCAACCTGTACGACAAAGCAAAAAATACATTAATCCCATGTTTGATTGACTGGAATGGAATGTAATAGAATAGAATTAGAATTGATTCCTTCTAATTTTATATTTGGTTGAACTGAAAAGTGAGAATGGAATGGAATCGATTCCTAAAAGAGAAGGAATCAAGATTCCTTCTCCCGGAATCATAATTTCATTCTCATCTCAATTTTTTTTTCTAATTTTACCTCAACTCCAAATATAACCTTAAACCCTATTTAAAATAATAATAATTTTAACCCTAAACCTTAACCCACAAATATAACTCTAAACCCTAAACTTTAAATCTCAAATCCTAAACATTAACCTACAAATATAACCCTAAACCACAAATCACAAAACCTTAAACCCTATTTAGAAAAATAATAATTTTAACCTCAAATCCCAAATCTCAAACCTCAAAACCCTAAACCCTAAACCCTATTTAAAAAAATAATAATTTTAATAATATATTTTATTTTTAAGTAATAATTATTTAGAAAAATAATGATTTCAATAATGTATTTTTTCTGACAAAAAATAATAATTAAATGATATTATTTAAACTTTACTGAATATAGAGATATTAAGGTGATATACAGTATTTTCTATTCTATTTCAGTTGTAAACCAAACACTAATACTAATTTCTTTTTTGATTTTAGTGGTCAAACCAAACAAAATTGTTTCATTTCCATTCCATTACCATTCTCATTCCATTCCGTGGACTAAACGTCACCTAAATGTGTAACTAGTTTAGTTTTTAAGAGGAAGGTGTTGGAATGAAAGGTGGCATATGCGTGCAAGGGTGAGTACATTGGGTGGTCTCTGTCAACTAGGGAACAAAAGGAAGACCATCAAGTACAATAAAGATTAACAAGAGCATCATAATATATTCTATCTTTTATTTCACGTAATTAGTTCATTTGACCTTTTCTCCAACAAAAAAAATTGTAAATGTTGGGTGGCTAAGGGTGAATTGAAACCTAAATGAATACATTCACAAAGGTTGGAGACTACTGCTGGAGCAATTTTCTCATGAAAGGTAACATTACCAGTATCTATATTACGAGCTCTTTATTTAAGAACCGTGAAATCTAAACTTGGCATGCAAAATATTGTAATTAAGATAAAAAAAATTATCCAATAGAAACTGATTCTTACCAAATAGACAGATCCATGAATTGTATCAATACAGAGACCTGCACCAGGTGGTAACGTCAGATCCGCGCATGATGTTACAGAAACAATATCTGAAACTTCAACATTGATAGCCTTTTTATCAGTCTTCAAGGCATCTCCTGAATAAGCAGAGAGGCTTTGTAGATTTTTCTGTTCACCTTTGTTGACAACCTGCAAAGGTAAGCAATGAATTAGGAAATTACACACAGTATAAACCTTTTCATTGAAGCATGAAATTGGTTTTCAGCTAATCTCTCACATAAATTCTCTAATTCCCAATATGCAGATCATTAACTCACTTGACACACACTAGAGGATTCTGAAACCATTTTACCTGGTGAATCCCTTCATGATTCAAAATAAATTGTGATCTTTTCCAATCACCATGAGGTGCAACAGGTTTCCCCACAGGCGGTGCAGTAAAATATCCATCTTTGAAGTGTGGTAAAGGAAGCTGCCAGTCAATGCTTGTTGTTAGGACTCTCAATCAAAAACAAAATGAATTTGGAGAGGAAAAGGTGAAAGATTGAAACAGAGGTCTACGATCTTGAGCTCAGCCATTCTATTCTAACCTTTGACCAAAAAAAGTCCTAAAACCTAAAAGATTCATGTTACTCTATATCGTATAGATAAAGAGATATCACGCTTGATGGCAGATTCAAAAATTTCCAGTATAAGGAGAAAGGCTTTAAAAAAAAAATTGGTAATGAGACTACTATAGTGTTTTATACTTACCATTGAACGTACCAGCCGTAAGGCACTACTGTATACCTGCATATGACAAACATAAATACACATGAGAAAAGTACATAATAAGAAAAGCATGCAATCAAAAATAATAATAATAAATTGATGAAAATTGAGTAAAATAATGGAAATACGGAAGCTGAAGCACCGCGTCATGTGTGTTGTAGACAAAGTTTACATGAGAAGCAAAAAATATTATAGTTGTGTGATGTTACACTATAATTTGGCTTCAATGCATGAGCAGCTGCAATGTATATGGCAGATTGGCTGTACAACTCATTAGGGGTAACATCTTTTGGACTGCCAGATCCCCCAGCTCTTAAAGTATCCTCAGCTAATCCATACTGCATGTGAGAGAAAACAGAAAAATAAGACAACAAGTTCAGAAGCTTCAACACTAAATGTTAATGTCAAACAGCATAACTAAAGAAATGAGAACAGCACATTCAACAAACAAGCTCTAGCTAAATCTAATTGTAGAATAAACTAACCAGAACAGTTCCAAGGTTGTAGATAGCCCGATGGAAGTCAAATTGCAATCGAATAGCTGCACGGAACTGAAGAGAAAAGAAGATATATAACTATTTCTTCTTGAGACTCTGCCGACATATTAAAAAGAAATGACCATGTGGACATAAAATCAATTTGCTGCTTCAAAATAGTGTTTGTACCTTACTGATCGCAGATCTCACAACTTTTTGCTTTTCTCGTGCAGCAACAATTGCACTGAGTTCCTGAATTGCATAATGAGTTTTTTTTATTATTAAAAAATTTCAACTTGTAATTCTGAAAAAAAAAAACGTAGCTAAACATAAAGCAAAATTGTACAAACTTTACACAATAACCTCTACATTGGCATTTTGAAAGAAGGCAATAATTTGATGAGATAATTAAAAGAGAAAAAACTCATAACAAACACACAAAAACAACACAGAGCCAAGCAAATATAGGCTAACCTGTAGAGCAAGGCCCCAGTTGTTGAGCGCCTGAAAACAATGTCATACACAGTTATAAGTACCACGGAGGAATAGAGCTCATTTCTTTGCATTTATTTTCATTAGTCCATAACATAAATAGCAGAGCACATATGAGCAATACATAAGTACAATGAATAATATTAGGAGAAAAAAAGAAAATGAATAAAAAGGAACGAGAATAGAGCTGCAAAAGAAAGTTGGTATTACTGACTTTCTATCAGAAGATGTCGACATATCTCAAACATAATTTTTATTTTTCCATACCTGGGGACTGTTCCAGTTGAGCTGGATGGCTTTTTCATAGTTTTTTGTAGCCTGCAAGGAGAAAATAAAGAAAATAAATCCATACTTTCAAACTTTGTCTTTTTCTGAAGGAGAAAGGACAGCAGTCAGCGATGGATTGAAATTGAACGCAGATAACAATTATATCATGCATCTTCAAAATGCTAAACTAACATGGATATCAAGCAATTAATATCCATCTTGCTGGAACAGCTCAAGCTAACATAAAATGAGAAGTGAAATTCTCCACATGCCAGAAAACATGAAACAGAAGCACTGAAACTGCAAAAGTAACCTGCTTCCATAGTTCTTCTGCTTCCTTTGTTCGACCACGCATTTTAGCTCGATCTGAGATTGCAATAGCCCAATTATAGAAAGCCTGCCAAGGATATGACAATTTTCTTGATATAATTAGATATCCAATTAAGTATGATGGAAAGCCCCTATTCTAAGATATGCATGCCCACATAATTTATCTTCTACATGTAAGATCTATAGGGTCCCATTTTAGCAATTCTTAAATCCAAAACCACAATGCTCAATCCTTTCGAGAAACAAGATAGTTAAATAAGAAGAATGTATACATCATGAATTGTAGGGCATATACGAGTAGCTTCATCATATTTTTTGCAAGCCTCCTCAAGCAAAGCATCTTTAGAAGGTGAAGTAGAATCGGTACTAACATTATCTGCACTTTCCTGCAAGCCAGCAAGAAAAAAATAGACCAAGTAATTTCACTTTAGCAACTGAAAAAAAAACATGCAATGCTCTTGAAATGAGAATGTCCACATAGTCTATTCTCTTTGTAATATATCATAGGCAAATTAATTTCTTTTATTTTATTTTTTCTGTTTCTTTTTCTTTTTTTGGTATGTGTGCAGGCATAGTAATGGTACGTCTGAAACAAGTTGACTGACCTTTGCTTCTTCGTCGAACACACAGGATAATGAAAAGTCTACATGCAGCATATGAAAGTGAAAAACGAATTTTTATAACCCTTGAAGGTGTTAGAAACAACATGACCATATGTGTATTACTAACGGCAAGTGACGTTGTAAAAAAGTTTTTTCTATTTAAATTAGCAGAGTGAGAGATGATAAAATGAATTGGAACTAAAGAAGAAAGGATTGCAAACCTGAAGAACCAATGCCCAATTATAGAGTGAATCATAATCCTCTGGGTTCCTCTCAACTGCAGTGGCATATCTACAAAGTTTTGAGGACAATAAATTATTTTGAAAAACATAACCATCAAGGTCAGATGGAAATTAAGTAGGATGTCTATTTGTTTCACAAAAAATAATAATACTAATTTTAAGCCTTTAATTGCAAACATGATATAGTTTCACAAGAATTTTTTGCTTGATAATGGAAATGCAAACTCAACTTTTTGGGTGCTATTGTTATAACCAGCAAAGATAACAAGTACAAATGTAAAGACATAAAGATAATACCTCCTAGCAGCAAAAAAAAGAACCCGTTGGCGAGAATGACCTTCCTCATCAGTGGTTGCGATACTATTAATCAATTCCAGTGCAGCATTGTTCTGCTCTGAGTGTAGTGGATGTGGGCTCTCTTGACTGAGATAATTCAAAAGGCAAAGGGTAGAAAAGCTAAATTTAAGGGAAAAAGAAAAAAAGAAGAAAACGGGGTAAAAGATAAAGAAGAAACAAGATGCAGCACCATTTCATTCCAAAAGATGATTTCGTATTTTGGTGTACATTTTTTTTATCAAGTTCAATTTATCTATTACTTGTCTATAAAACAAAAGCAAAAGGCCGCTCGATTGTTTTGCTTATTTTAAAGAATGGGAAAGGGGGTATAAACAACAATTACAATGACTGGTTCTTCGTTATCTTTTTTGCATGCAAAAAGTAGTTAATCTAGGGTAAAGATTAGTAAGGTTCAGAGACTAGGATTAATACAAGCAATTGTATCGTACTCAAATCAGCAACCTGAGACCAAAACAAAGAACATGAGACTACAATGAGAAGTTTCACAAGAAGCCGTTTCCTGATCAACAAAATTTTCAAAGAGTGATAGGGCCGTGGCACCCTGGAACACCTAGATGGGCATCGTAGGAGTCACTAACTAAGAAACTAGAGGGGGGGGAAGTAAGCAAGAAGGGAGCATTAGATTACTTAAAGACAAAGTAGAATTGTTAGTGTTAACTAAAGCAAGATGATGAACACAAAATGTCTTTGAATTGTGAGGAAAACGCAATTTCTTGTAGCCTTGGCGCGAAATTCAGCAAATTTAACTACTTCAAAAACCTATAGCTGAAACTCGATTCTATTGGAAGTGTGCATTTTCACAAAAGTAAGACATTACAAAAATCAAGAAGCGAACCTGTAAGGAGAACTGGTATCTTCCGTAGATTGGTCGTGGTTAAGTCCATTGAGCAGCTCTTTCATGGTGAACGTTGGGCTTCCTTTATGTTGGAGAAGGTCGGGTTGCGCAACCTCCTGAGTGGAGGAAGGAGACTGTTGGACCTCATCTTCAGATCGGATCGGGGTTTCATTAGATCCGTTCGGCTTCGGATCTGCACCATTGGCCAACTTTACCGGTTCGGGCTCTGATTGTTTCAATTCCGATTCAGAGGATGTGGGCTCTGATTGTTTCGATTCTGATTCAGATGGTATTGGTTCTGAATCGGGTGGCTCTGAATTTGATTCAGTTTGAGAATGAGGTTGAGGTTGAGATTCGGGTTCGGGTTCAGTTTCAGGTTGAAGTTCAAGTTCAGGTTCAGGTTTAGGCTCATCCTCTGGCGGCGGATTTTGCTCCGATTCCACTCCGTTCACGGAATCGGTTTCGTCGGTGGACATCGTAAGATGGACTCTACAGGTTTAGCTGGAGAATATTGAAAGAGAATAAACACGGCCAGCGGGAATAAAGGTCAAGAGATACGTTGGAGTGAGAATCCGCCTCTCAAAACGAGAAAAAATTGTGCGGGGAATAGAAAGGAAACCTTATTATTTTATTATTATTGTTATTAAATTTGACGAACTGGAAAACTGTAATTAACTACCACTCCACTGCTGTCTATTGGAGAAATTATTGGTTTAATTCCAATAGCACGATTTGTTTATAAATAAAATTTTATTTTTAACATCTTTAAATAATTATATATATATTATTTTATTTTTGAAGTAAATAAATCATACACATTGAAGGAGAAATTATTATCTAACAAAGCGGCGATATCAAAAGAAATTCAGGAATCGTTTCAATTAATTCATTACTCACCATTTCAAGCCACAAGACACTAAAATTAGTTTTTTGATGGATACAATTATTTTTTGGTTCTAGCCAAAGAAAAATTAGTAATCCTTTTTCTAGCACATAAATGCTATAGAATGCCTTCAGAAATTAGGCAGTTTTCAGCCCCTTCCTCCGGGATGGAGCAAAGTAAGTATATGAACGGTATATGCATCTCCAGAAATTATTCCTTATTATCAAACTCAAACTCGAAGGATAAATAATCAGTACTCTAGAGTAATGATATGTATATTCAATGCAAATATTTTCTTCAAAGTATTGTAAAATACTTAGAAATTCAAAATTATTATCCTTGTACTTGGACAAAAATAAAATCCATTATTAAATCAAATAAGATTCACAATAATCAATGAAAGATTTAATTTACTTTTGAGTGGAGATGGAGTAAGAATGAGATGATATTAATAACGTTCAGAGTTTTCCAAAATACATGCTGCTCCACATGCTATGTTGCCAAGTCTAGTCTTACGTACTCATACAATAATTTTACCCACTCATTCTAGCTGAATAAGAACGAGAGTTCATAATGAATTGAAACCTATTGTTTAATTGATCTCAATTACAAATTCTGCAGCATTGCCATAATCACTCAGGACAAGCACCGAAACACCGAAGCGGCCACTGCATTACAAATTCCATAACTTAATGCAACACATAATCAATCGCCCATAAGATGAAGCACTGTGAACCTGACCTTAGGATCCCTCTCTCATCTTAAAAGGATCATGGCCAGGTCGAACACAAAAAAATGAAAAATCAAAGGGGAATTAGGAATTAAACAAGGAAGCAAAGTGGAAATATTTTTAAAAAAAGGATAATGGTATTTTTCTATATCTTGTCATGTAAATTAACCACCAAGTCGTGGGCATCATCTAGAAGCTTCCAAACATCCAGATGTCCAGCCATACTATTGCATTCCCTCATGATCTCCTCCATGCTGATATATTTCTCAATGATGAGTTTCCTCCTCTGTAGCACACATGCTGCTATTGCATAAAGTAAGAGGTCTTCAGTCGGTGGGGCTCTCAACCTCATCCTCCCCCAGCCGGACCGGAAAACTCTTGCCCTTATTGCAGCTTGATCAGCCCAAATTACCTCCCAAAGGCAAAGTGTCTGCTCAAAGCTTAACTCCCTCCTAAAGAGAACCACCACCATTCTGTACACGAAAAAGCAATCCTCTGCCTGAAGCTCCTCAAGGTGTTTATACAGATGTATATCCTTGCATTTAATGATCTTGGAAACAATTCCTAGTTGCCTCCTGATTCCAACCTCATCTAGCCGAAAATTATGCCGAGCCTTCTTCATAAAACCAACAAAACACCAAAATGCTACATCGTCCTCTTCCACCACTGAGATTATGGGCGTAAGTAGATCACTCATCCCTTGGCAGTAACCAACCTCAGGGTCATAAATGGCATAGGCTTCCAGGATCGCAACCAAACGAGCAGCATGATATATTCTAGATGGCTCCAAGTTATCATAATCCTTCAATCCAATGCTCTCAGCTGCTCGATGCGCCTTCATTGTTGATACATCTGCTTGAGATGGTGAATGGGTGATCCATTCATCATTTGCACGCAATGCATCTAAGCGTATAATTCTTTGCCATGTGACAAAGTCTTCAGCAGTATGGAATTTGGACGGGTTCTCTGTAGTTGCTGGAAATGAACCGTCCTCAGCATGCTCATACAGATCATTCTCATAAATTCCTTCAGTACCAAGGAAAGACGCTGAGTTTTCAGCTTCTTCAGAAGAATCAGAATCTGTGGACTCCGTGTCTCCACTAGAGGCATCTTCACAAGTGATGCCACTCTTCCCAGCATCAGTGTTACATAATGAGTCAGTTGAATCAATTGATTGATGGCAGGCAGGGTTGTCTACTTCATCAGGCAGTGAGCTTCCACAACTGGCACTGACCCCTTCATCCAAGCTAGGAGAATACAAGACTTGACTTAAGTCACCACTTACTTCTTTACTAATATTTCCAGAAGACTTCATCTTCAAGCTCTTCTCACCATGCTTTACAAGCCTTCGGCATTGTTTCCGCAAGCTAATGTATTCTTTTCTGCATTCAAATGAAAAGGAATAAAAAGTGATCAGAGGAAAAGTGGTAAGCATAATAAAAAACACACAGAGGAGAGCAAAGCATTCTTTTCTGCATTCAAAAGAAAAGGACTAAAAAGTGAACAGGGAAGAGTGGTATGCATAATAAAAAACACACACAGGAGAGCCAAAGCTAAAATGATAAATGTTCTATACCAAACATGATCATCACAACGAGTGTGACTTGCTTACAATGATGATAACTTATCTGAAACAATACCTTTTCTGACTTTTAACATGATCCCTTTCTTCCTTGGAGCTCTTCACATCATAGCTGTGAATAAAGAGGACGCCACTTTAAATGTAAAACAAATCGACCAGAACATAATAGAAGGGACAATAATTCCATAATCACAACAGCAAAATAAAATTCTGTATCTGCAAGGCATAAATGAAACCAAGTATGATGGAGTAGGATTGCATGCAAAGGAAATTCCTCTTCTCCAAATCAATATTTACAATAAGGGCTATTTCCAGTAAAACTATAACAGAAAAATAATGACTGCAAACAAATTAACCCTTAAGCACATTGCCATCCTACTTGCAAGAAATAAATCTATCAAAAACACAAGAAGAAACCCGCCAAAGGTAAATTCCAAGAAAGTTTACTGGATAAAACTGCATGCAAATAGAGACATCAGAAAGACTAAACAGTCAAAAAAAGGGATAAGGATGCAATTTTCATAAAAAATACTCATTTGTAATTAAAAATATATATAATCCACAATTCCACGTTGATCCATAAATACAACTTGAAGATAAACCAGGAGATTCAGACAGGAAAAAGAAGGATACTTTCACCAATGACATCATAATTATAAATTATGATTCTATACACATGTATCCAAATATAGGTACTCTCTTTCTTCTTTGTATTTTCCATTTTCTTTCAACAATGTAAATGCTCATGAACACATAGAAGCATAAAGTTACAACTCTAGAAATTTTACAAGCAGATGAAAGTGCTTACACTCCAAGTAAAAAGGGCCACACTTCGACTCTGATACTAGGATCAAGACCCTGCATCGCAGAAATAAAACAGTAATGTCTCACAGTTCTTGATTCTAGTGAATACTTAAAAAGAAAAATAAACAAGTTGAAGTGTAGGAATAATATGACACTGGAAAAGGAAAATCTACTGGTCATTGACATACTCCACTGCGAACTTTCTTCAAGAACTTGGCACCACTGTCAGCAAGTTTTCCATCTGGTGTAAAGAATTTTTTCCACTGTTTGGGTGTAAGAGTCTGCTTTCTTCTCCTACGCGACCAAGGTGATTTGAGGCTACCTCTGCAAGATTACAAATATATTTACTTTTGGGTTGAATGAATAACCAGAAAAAATGAAAACGAACGAAACAATACTATCAGAAAGTGACATACATATGCACATGGAAGAGGTAGAATTGGATAATTCAAGGTAAGTAAGTAATGGTTTCAATAAAATGAGCTCACTTCATAAAATATTTATCAAAAGATTAAAGACGCGACAAATCATCGTCTAGGAAAAACTAAGAATATGAGAGCATAACTTACAACTACAAGGTATTTTACTTTCACAACTAATTAAAGTGATTAGCATAAAACCAACCCACATATCATAATAAATAACTATTACAATCTCCTTTGAGCAAATTTACAATGTGGCATATAACGAACGTGAAATGTAATGCTATGTTCAATTCGACAAGTTGGTAGTAAAAAAAAATAGCGGGATTTTAATGAAGAAAAAATGGAATATTTAAGAAGCAATAATATAACCTCACTAAAATCGAAAACTACGTTGCTCGACTCTAGAATCAGACAGATACTTCCAGGTCGAGATCCAAATATTAAAGAGTTTAAGAAGCATAGGTAAAGGATAAAAAGAAAGAAAAAAATCACAGGAAAATAAATAAGAGAGGCTGAACTCTGTAAGGTCGCCGACAATCAGATTGCATTGAAATGAGAAACAATGTACGAATTTACCATCATTTTTTATGGTAACTCACTGATCTGTCGGAACTGATAAGGAAGATGAAGAACTGACGACTAATAATACAGATCGCAAATGAATCCAAGGGGATGTAGATGACGACGGCAAATACGAGTTTTTCGAGGACTGTGGAGAAAAAGAAGGAGAAGGAAAAGAATTGTGACTTCGTCGTATGGATCTCATGAAGGTTTTCTTTTCCTTGAGCATCTAATCTGAATAATCTATCATAGGGTTTCATTTCATGACTTCGATTATTTGAGGATATATGTTCACTTTTTTAAAACTATTGATCGATGATAAATAAAAATCTTACCTGCGAGAGTAGACAACAGTGGCGGCCAAGGCAATACCAGCCATGGCCGTAACGGCGATGGCTAATCCGACATTGGACGGAGCTTTCGAAGCCCAGAAACCACCACCGCCGGAACCAATGAACGAAGAGCTCCGGGAACTGCTTCCGCTGCCGGTGCTACTCTCCGCAAATAGGATCCATCTCCGACCATCACCGCCAAAAACGGAGAATATCATTAACCAGAAAAAGCACTTCCACTGCGAAATTATAGCCAAAGCCTTCTTATTATTATATAATTCTTATTGATGATGTTATTAAATGTTAATCTTTTCGTGCTCGTCCTTCTTTTTCACGCGCAAAATGGCCAAAACCATTTACCAAACTGAAGTCCCTCCTTATTTTCTCTCTCCTCAATTGCTTTTATTTTTTCTTTAGATGCTATATATTTTTTAATTGAAATTAGTTACAATTGGGCCAGAGTCTCGGACTCTGCGTCTTTAGCAGACGCGTAATGTTTATACACCAGCCCACTTTTGATTGAGTGTTTATAAATAAGCCCACATTACTCAACTTAAAAGTGGGCTAATTTTGATTAAAGTGTGGGCTAAATTAGTTGTACTTTCTTTCTTGTTTTCAATATAAAATTTTTAATTTCATTATGAATTATTTTAACTTTTAAGGTGAATTCAATTTATTCTTTTAATTTGAAGTTAAATAATTTCTAATTGTATGCGAGTTTATTTGTTTGTAAAAAATATATCCCTGGACAAATTAAGTAGTGTCAGAGTTTAAAGGTTGTTCTTGTATTTATTAATGAAATAGTTTAGTGTGTTTGAAGTAAAATTCTACTTAATAGTGTGTTTGTTCATAATAATAAAAAATTTGAATTTAGAGGACTGAAAAAATAAAGTGGATTAACATAAAAGATCAAAAAAGTTAATCATAAAAGACAGTTAAATTGACTTGAATAAGATGGTAAATTTAGGAAATCAATTGTTATTATTGGAGATAATAATTATTAGAAAATAAAATCAAATAAGTATAGAATTAACATTTTTATTGTAAAAGTTTAGTTCTATTTAATAATGATAAGTGCTAATTGCCGAGAGTTGTCACTAAGTAATATAAATTTATAGGTGTAGGAATAGTGTAATTATTTTTTTAAAAATAAAATAAAATAATAATTTATAATAACAAAAATAATAGTCCAATAAGGATCTAGTTAATCGATATTTAAAAGTGAACGTTTTAATTTATCAAAATTTAACTTAAATTACAGTTAATTGGTCAAAGTTTTTGGATGAACATAATAATATATGGTAAGAAAAAATAGTGATAAATGATAACACGGAATTGTTTATCCTTGTGTTTTAAAAATAGTAATAAAGGATAACACGGGAACTCTTTGTTCTTGTATTTTAATTAAAAACTATTATATGTGATTATAATTTTAACAAAATGTAGTCTGTTTGTTTTAAAAATAAAAGAATTAAAGTGTATTGAATTTAAATTTATAGTTAGTGACAGAATAGTTGTGTATATCTTTCTTTAGGCTTAGTTTATGGTCGTTTCAGCATAAAATTGTGTTTGTTTTTCTTTACATATTCAATAAACTTTACAGAAGGATTGAACAATAGAACAACTGTATCTAAAAGCAGTACTTTTGCATTGTTCTCTGGTTGAGTAGTTTGTGACAATTTGTGTTCTATTCATACAATTGCTTATTAATTTGTAAATTTGTAAATATTTGCTAAATTTATATTTAAGTGGAACAATATTTATGTCTTGTGAGAATGATTACAATTTATAACTACATGAACGACATAATATCATCCGTGACCTTGATCATCTCTCAATATATATAATTTGATTTTTTAATTTCAAAATTAATAAGCACTTATTTTAAGAGTTGAAAATAAAATATATTAATTTCGATCAACGACATTACAATCTTATCAATTAGATTATAATACGTGTTAAAAATAGAGATTTGATCACAAGGCTCAATACACGGTGTATATCTCTGACTCACATGGCTATGTGAAACTCAAAGCGTGGTCATGTTTGTCAAAACAGAGATCTGGTCAAAGAAAAAGCGAAAACGAATACAAAAGAGTTGTGGATTTGTTTGTATAGGAATGAATATAGACGGATTTTGGCTATGGGGGAAGTATGCTGCAAAACTGGGAAGAGGGTTTGAACTTTGAAATATGTAATTTTGTTTTGAATTAACTTAATTGGAATAGAGATCAAATTTCTTTATTAAGGGAAGTATGGCTCCCATTTTATTGGGTAAAAAAAGTAGGAGAAGATAGGGATAAGCCATGATCTACAAAGTTATGATGCATGTGGGATCGTAATCAGATAATATAGTTGACCCCATTCTGTGATTATTATGTCCGGGTTGATCATCACTTATGGGAAAAAAATTAAACTAATTTCACCTTTAATATTGAATATATTTAAGTAGTTTTATTTAAATTTAAATAACGGTTAATTGAACGATATTTAAAATAAAGTGATATATACAATTTTATTTTAATAGTGAAAAATATGAGATAAATAAATTAGTGTTATTTTTATAATTATAAATTTAAAAAATGTTATTTTTATTTTTATTAGAATTTTTGAAAGTGTTCAACAATTTAAGATGTTATTAGTATATTATATTTTAATAACAATAATATTATCAATTATAATTAATTATAAGGTTTAAAAATTCAAAAATATTTGTAATAATAATTCTTTAAGGAATACTGATTTTAAAATAACGTATACTCATTAATTATTTAAAATAATATGGAAGATTCAACACGTATATAAAATCTAGAGAAGCATATGGTCATGGGGGGTTAAGAATGGCTGTAATCTATAAAAACTGTATGAAATAATAAATTTATATTAATCTTAACTTAAATATTTATAAAATAAATTATTATTTAAAATAAATTATCAATCTAATAATTTAATTTGATCGATTTTGTATTAAAAACTCCAATTTAATTTCTTAAAAATACTTAGATTGATCAAATTGAATATATATATATATATATTAAATAATATAATTATAATTATATACGGTCATTTTGGTTTTTTTGTTTGAAATTTTAGTTATTTCGATTAAAAAAGTAATTCATTCAAAAAATTTAATTTCAAACGATTAAATTTAATAAAATGATTAGAAAAATTACGAATATGAAGAAATTATTTACATAAATTATATAAGTAATATTATAAATTTAATTATTTGAACTAAATTAAAATGCTAAAAAGATAAAATGATTAATATTTTAAAAATAATGTATAATATTTATTATTTACACTAGACAGAGTATATTAGCCCCTTTTGGAAAGAAAAAAAAATTGGGATCAGCCCTGAAAAATATATGAGACATCACATTAAAGAAACGATATTTTATGTAACAATACGCATATTTCAAGCAATTTTTAGAGAGGAAAGGATAGTACATATAATAAGATACTAAAAATAGAGTATGACAATTGTAATTCACATAAACTTAGGCTAATACGTATCTCAGGATTAGACATTATAAAATTTTAATTTATTCCCTAGATACCTACTCATTCACGATTATCATTACTCCATCACTTAGCATTACAGGGCTGAGAGTGATAATAGTTTTTTATTATTATTTGAAAAATATTACTCATATTTTTAAGGACCTTACATTTTACAATTTTAAGATTAATTTAATAATAAATATTATTTAAATTATTAGTTCAATGGCGTAACAGTATTCTAACATAACATGCAAGTTATTTAATTAAAAATATAATTTTATACTAAAATTATTATAATTTTTAAAAGCTAAATCATCAACATTTTATACCATTTATTATCTTAAATTTTAAGTAAAATTATTTATGCTCAAATATTATGTATAAAATTGATTATTTTAAATTAAAATTTAATAAAATTGTAACAATTCGTACTTAATTGCTCAAAAAATTTATTATCAAATTTAATTTAAATAATTTTTGTCTGTAAATTTTTTTGAGTTTGAGTCGTCATCCAATAATACTCCTTTTGTGTGGATACTTAGCATTAATAAATCTCGGCATATATATCTGATAAACTAATCCTAGAAAAGTATAATGTGTTTGTTGAATCGATCTATGACTAATCATATATTTGAAGAAAGTGTTATATGAGACCCCATCCACCTACTTTTTATATAATTTTCTCATTTTTATTTATTTACTTTTATATGGTCATGAATAAAATAATAATAATATTATAATGATTTATATATAAAAAATATTAGTCCACTAGAGTATGAAGTATGAACATGTGCGAAATTTATATTTTCATAATATGATAGTTTAGTAGGATTTTTTTATAAAAAAAATATAACAAGGTGATAAGTTAAGTTAATTTATTTCGTTAATGTCTTCTGTAATTAATTAAATATAATTAATAAAAAATATTATTAGTAAATTAATATTTTAAAATTAAGTATCTCATATTTTTTATAAAGTTTAAAATAATATTATAATTTTAATTAATTATGTAAAAAAGCTTTACCTTTTATAAAAAAAATATGAAAGGTGAAATAGAGTAACTGGAAAGTATAATAAAATATATTAAGAATATAAATAGATAATCTTAATAAATTTAAAAAATTAATTAAAATTAATTAAAAAATTAATATAATCCGTCCAAAATTTGTTTGTTTTCTTTGGATTAAGACAAGTAAAATAATTTTATTAAAAAAAATCCCCTTTTTACACGTGAGTATTGTTTGTTCATTTTTTTAACTATTTTAATATAGTTTTTAATGTTTAGATTTGATTATAATCAATAAATTTGAATATTTTATATTTCAATAAATATTTTTAAGATTAATTAATTAAAATTTTAAAATTTAAAATTAGAATATAGATTTAAAAATAAAAAAATTGATAAATACTATTAATTAATGATTCATTATTCATATTAGTAATAAATAAGTAACAAATAATAATCATGACGTATCTAACAAAATTTGTTAATTTTTATATCTAAATTATCTATAAAATTGTTAAAGTGATACAAATCAATTCCTTAAAAGAGTGAATGAAAGTATAAACTAAAACTTAAGTAAATTAAAAAAATTATATAAAATAAAAAATATATGAGTTAGTTTAATTCTTATAAAATTTTATAAGTAAAGAATGAAGTCAATATAAGTAGATTTTATAAAATTAAAAATAAATTTAAATTAATAAAAATTAAAAATTAAAAATATTGTGTTAATTTAGTTTGAATAGTATGAATTGTGTTTTTGTACACCTCCGAATGGTCACCATTGAATTTATTAGTTGTTTTTAATAAAATAGATAATTGTATTTTAAAAAAAATCATTATACTTATTTTTACTTTATTAATTTAAATCATCACATTATCAACTACTTAATCGATTTATAATTTGTCATATTTGTAGTGATAGGTTATAAAAGAAACGTGGATTAACATCCGACTCGGCTGGAACATGTATGCTTATCTCGGAATAAACAAAGGGGCGGCTTGAAAGATTATTAATTTTCTTTTATTGATGGCTTTATATGTGGTGGGTTATATATTATCCTTAAAATATGGATAGTTTGAAACATTAATTATATTTTTTATTAATTATTTTTTAGATAAAATTATATTTATATATAATTAAAATTTATAATTTAAAATAAAAATAATAATAAGTCTTACTGCTCAAACCACTAATTATCTGTTCATACACAGAATATGCTTCTTTGGCTAAAGCATTACATCCTTAATTGTCAACTGGGATGCAAAATATGGCCATATGGTTAGCACTTAATCTGATTCATAATTCATACATTTACATTTAACATAAAATGCATTGTTTGGTTTTGCAATATTAATATCATGATTTAGTTTGAGATTTAAAAATATTAATTGAACCGGACCGTACAGTTAAATCAATACGATGCAATTTGATTTCCTTTCTGTGGATGCTGATATCTGTTTACGGGACAACATTGTACTCATTAAATTATATTCAGATTTGATTCAATTTACATATTTTATAAGAGGTTTAAATCTTACTCTTATCTAATTATTATTAAAATTATAAATAAAAGATATTTTATTTTATAATATATTATATTAAATTAATATTTTAGTTTAAAAATAAATATTAATATTAAAATTTTATAATAATTTAATAATTCTCTAAACATATTTATTATTATTTTAATTTTCATAATTATAATTATAAATAATAAATTTTATTTTATATATATTAATTTAAAATTTAAATATTATATGTATCATGTTTTAAGTATGATAATAATTCATAAATAAATTTTGATATTAATTCGATTTTATCTAATTTAAAAAAATCTAATGTAATCGAACTTAAATTGATTAAATTTTAATTTAAAAAATAAAACAAATTGTTTTCTCAATTAATTTATGATGTAAACTGTAATCAATAAATCACAGTGGAAATGGTAATAATGATAATATTCACGTTAATAGCGTGAACTTGGGCATAATTTTTTATTTTAAGGAAAATTATAAAACAGGATCTTGAACTAAGTAAAAGAAAAAAAATATCAATTATTATTATATTTTTGTAAAATATATGGATATTGATTTAATGTACATCCATCGTTACATTTAAACCATTTAAAGTGAAAAATAAAAAATAATCTATCACCGTAGTCGAGAGTGCTTGTTATTTGCTACCATTTAGGAGAGTAATTAATTAATTTTTTTTAATAAAATCCATCATTAACTGATTTGTTATTGTATTAAAAAAAATTAAAAAAAATTAATACTTTTAAAATTAATAACCAAAAAATAATATTTTTATATTAACTTTATATTTTTTTATTAAAAAAATCTTACACGTTATTTTATTTTAAATATAATTTAATCAAATGTCATTTAAATTAAATTACGATAACTTATCCTTCAATATTGAATGTTGTTTAATTTTATTGAATATTATTATTTAATATTAAATATTGTTCAATTAAATTTGTTTAATTTTATTAAAGATTATTTTTATTATTATAATATTTTAGGAATATTATTTTTAAAAAATAACAAAAATAATATATTTAAAACTTGTAGTTATAAAAATACCATCCACATCGTAAATTTTTATTATTAAAAAAATATTATATAATTTTTTATTTTAAATATAATTTAATTGAATCTATTTAATATTATTTTTATTATAAATTTTAGTATATTAGTTTTTATAATTTTTCTATTATTTTTATAATTAAAAAAATGTGTTATTTATCTCCTATTTTTTCGATGTGTACTTTTAAAATTGTAGTAATTATCAAAGTACCGCAATGCCCTCATTTTGCTTCTTTAAAAAAAAAAAAAACTATTGACGCAACTAGAGTCATCCATATTGAGTTTATAAAAGACTCCTCCTCCTACCTCTCTTATTCATCATATAACTCTTATTATAACATTTCGATTTGAACCCCCACTTTCTTTCAGTTTCCACAATCCAACTCTTTCTCATATCAAACTATGGCATTTGATGAAACCAAAAATCCAACCCTCCTGTTCTCAAACAAGAAGAGGTCGGCCGGTGGCGACGGCGAGGATTACTGTTTTACCAAAAAATCAATGCTATCATCACCTGCGGCTGCAGCCTGGGATGATCCTGCAGCCTCATTGGCAAATGCTCGCCACGAATTTGGCGAACACGGCGGAGTCAACATGTCAATTGAAGCCTCCGCTACTTTCACCGTCATGGAGCCGGAAACTATGTGCCGCATGTTCGCTGGAGAACTCGGCCCGGATCGTGATTTCTTCATCTACAGCCGTCATTTTAACCCAACTGTGTTAAATCTCAGCCGTCAGATGGCCGCCCTTGAAGGAACGGAAGCGGCTTATTGTACTTCCAGTGGGATGTCCGCCATAAGTTCTGTTCTAATGCAGTTAGTGAGTAGTGGTGGACACGTGGTTGCTTCTAGAACCCTTTATGGAGGAACCCACGCCTTGTTAACGCATTTTCTTCCAAGAGCCTGTAATATAACGACGACGTTTGTGGACGTTAGTGATTTGGAGATGGTTAACAACGCTATGATTGATGGGAAAACGAAAGTGCTTTATTTTGAGAGCATGTCGAATCCCACTCTGATTGTGGCTGATATACCGGAGTTGAGTAGGATGGCTCATGATAAAGGCGTTACGGTTGTTGTAGACAATACTTTCTCTCCAATGGTTTTGTCGCCGGTGAAGCTTGGAGCTGACGTGGTTGTTCACAGTATATCTAAGTTCATTAGCGGTGGGGCTGACATAATTGCAGGTATTTTGTTACTTTCGTTGCCTTGTTAGTATTTCTCACTTCGTTTTTGACTGTACACGTGTGGGCAAGTCTAAAAAGCTTATACATCAGTTGCAGGTACATAACTTTTTATATGAAAAATCTCTTGTTAAGTCCTGCACGATTCGAAGTTTTAACTTAATTTTGTGACCGCGTGCCACGTATCAGCATCCGTTTCATTATTTTGATATTAATTATATTCATACTGACTAGGGAAAATAATGGGGAAAATACTAATTCAAAAATAAAATTGGATTTGTATACATGTTTAAACTATAACCTAATTCATCTGTTTAGTCATTCAAAAACTACAACACTACCTTATAGTGTGAAAAATAAGTAATTGCATCGTTTTTTTATGGGAAATACTAAATTTATATATTTATACTTATATTTATGTTATCATTCATATTAATTATCAAAAGAATTTTTTATAATTAAATAATTTTTTATATATAATATAATTAATATGAATATAAATTCGTGTATAAATTTAATATATGTACTGTTAGCATTTTTTTTGTTGTTTTAATTCAGCGTCATCCTCGTTTTACATTATTATTATTATTATTATTATTATTATTATTATTATTATTATTATTATTATTTTAGAAATCTAAATGGAGATATTGATAACTGTTACTATCTTTATACGACACAATAGTGAATTTTCACGTTTATATAATTATTTTAATTAGATATATTCAGATGCTTATATTGATATCAAATATAATTACACATCCAATTATAACATAAAAAGTGAACTCTTAAACTATACTATGAATCATTTTGGTTAAAAACTACAATTTTGAATTAAATAATAGCATTTGCCAAAAATCCCAAGTTGATAAAGATAATAAGGGGTATCGGTTCGTTTTGATATTTTTTTAACATTTATTATTAAATCGAGTCAAGTATCATAATTTAAATTATTAATATATATTTTTATTAATTTAAATAATAATTTGTAGTAAATGATATCTTTAAGATATTTTACTCTATTGTTGAATTTAATAAAAAAAATTGGAGATATTTAATATAGTAGAATTTATAATAAAGATAAAAATGGTAATAAAATAAAAACTAATATACAGAAGGTTACAAAGTAAAATTTCTTAGATAAGGGCATAATGTGATACTTGCAATTAAGAGTCGTCGTTTGTTAGTATGTACGTGGAACATGAGTCATAACATTGTTTTCAACTTATGATATCAATTGCTATGGAATTCACAAAATAGTATTAAAATTGATGACTTTAGAAGTCAGTAGCAGACATTTTGTTGAGATTTGTGCGGTGATTCTGGACTCTGGTGAAGTCGTATCAGTATACCTCGTGAGTGTTATTGGCTTTTCCACTATGGCCGATTATGTCCATTCAGTTGGATGTTTATGTTTGTTTGTTTCTCTTAGCCTTGGGGAGATGATTACACGTCCATCTCTCTCTCTTTCCTTTCCTTTTAGAAAACTACACGTCCCTTTTAACTTTTTAAAATCACGTGGAATTTCCGTACTTTTTCGGTTGAGTAATGAATATATACATTACGGTGATGTTTGTTTGGCACTAACAATAAGAATCGTAATCAGTATAATTCATAATATTTGTATGTTTGCTTTCATGTTAATCTATAATTAAATATAAATTATTAAAGTAATAATAATGTTTATTTCTATTTTATTCTTTAAAAATAAGTTAAAATATTCTATTTATGATTTTTTATCACTTAAAAAATTATTTTATAATTTTATTGCATTTAATATTATTATTTATTCTTATTCAATGGTAAATTAAATATTGTGATAATAATATTGGTTACAGTAAGTTTAATTTTTATTATCATTTTTTTATATTTTTATTATGAGAACCAAATATCTCTCAAGTGATATATAAGTTTTAAAATTGAATGTTAAATTATGAGGATTAAATGTTGAAATAATTGTAATATCATTTATTAATAGATGTTAATTATAATGTAATATCATTTATATTAAATTGTAATAAAAATATTTTATTCTCGACTATAATGATTGAATGTCTTAAATATTTATAGTTATTATTGCCAACAAGACTGTACGCTCATGTGAAATATCTAAGATTTAAGTTTAAATTATGATTGTATATAAGTTGTTTAATTATTTAATCATGATGATAGCTAGTGAAACTATTATTACATACGAGTTTATAAGATACACTTATATTACTTATAAGTTTATAAGATCACATCTAATAGGTATATTCAGAAGTAGACAAACTTTTTCTCTTTTAAACTTTAAACCAAAAGGTAATTTAATTATATAATGGTGTTCAGTTCAGATGCTCTTTGAGTTGGAGTCACGTGACTAATTTTGTTTCCTAGCTAATTGCAGGAGCTGTGTGTGGGCCAGAGAGTTTGGTAAACTCTATGATGGATCTTCACCAGGGGACACTAATGTTGCTAGGCCCAACAATGAATGCAAAAGTAGCCTTTGAGCTCTCAGAGAGAATACCCCACCTGGCCCTAAGAATGAAAGAACATTGTCACAGAGCCTTTGTTTTTGCCACCAGAATGAAGAAGCTAGGCCTCAAAGTGATATACCCTGGCCTTGAGGATCATCCACACCACAAAATTCTCAAGTCTATGGCTAATAAAGATTATGGGTTCGGTGGACTTTTATGCCTAGACATGGAAACTGAGGATCGAGCTAATCGATTGATGAACCTTTTGCAGAATTGTACTCAATTTGGGTTTATGGCAGTGAGTTTGGGATACTATGAGACACTTATGTCTTGTTCTGGAAGTAGCACAAGTAGTGAAATGAATGCTGAAGAAAAAGCACTTGCTGGGATTTCACCTGGATTGGTTAGAATGTCAGTTGGGTATATTGGGACTTTAGAACAGAAATGGAGTCAGTTTGAAAAGGCTATCTCTAGAATGCATCATCACACTTCCGGTTCTGGCTTGTTCAATAAGATTAATTAGCTGATCGAAAAGTTATTGGTTAGCCATTGATTAAACTGGTGTGTTGGTCAAGACTAATTAACATAAAGAGAGTAAGAGTAATAAGTGGTTGAAAGGATAGTCAAAATGTGTAAAATACTCGCACTCTTATTATTCTTACCCTACTTTAGTTCAGAACCATCAATAGTCTGTTTATTTGTTTTTAATTACCGTTTATAATAAGTGAATTAAGTAGAGAGTTTCTGTTTATTGTTACTGTATAATGGTCTACTTGTTATGGAAGAATCTAAATCTTAATTAATTAAGTAATTACATCTCTAGCTCTTGGTTTGTTTGGTTTTTGCACTACTGTGTCTTAACATTCATTAATTTACATAATAATGTTCATGTACTTATTAACAATTGTAAGTTGGTTAGGTTTTTAAAAAGTTAAAGCAGCCAATTAGGACTGTTTGTCGTTCTTTCTTTATAAACGTAAATTATGATAGGTGTTAAGAATACAAATGACTGTTAGACTCATTCTCCTACTAAAAGTCGGTGGTGGTAAATCTGAAATGATCTAGCGAAATATTATTAATGAGAACAGTTAGATGAAAAAATTTAAGTCAATTGTAATTATAAAATATTTATAATATATGATATTATTAATTTTCTAACATTTAAATTTTAAGAAAATTAATATCTATCCTAGTATCAAAGTGTCTGGCTCTGAATCCTTATTATAATCCCAAATTAATTTAAGAAAAATAATCTATTATAACCCAATTTTATTAATCTAATTATAATATGAACATTCAATTTGTAATTTTTTACATCTAAATGTCAAGAATAATAAAAAAGTGTTAACTATTTTAGTTAAAATATTATTATCATAAAAGTATTTTATTATTAACATTACTACAAAATTGATATATGATTTTATTTTTTGATTGTGATAGTAGACCGTTGACTTATGATTATGATTATAAAAACTGAGGTTTAAGTGGAAGAGAACATTGATTCTTACATATGATCTCGATTTTTAACTGAGGTTATAAACACACCTTTAGTCACGGTATATTATAAGACCGTGATCATACACATCATTTCGTCACGATCTTATAAAAAACTAAAGTCACAGACATACCATTTGGTCTCAGTTTTTTATAAGACTATGACCATACACGTACCATTTGGTCACAATCTTATAAAAGACCGAGACCATAGACATACCATTTGGTCATAATATTTAAACGATCGAGATCAAATGTTATGTCTATTGTCTTGGTTATACTTAAATCATGATCATATAAATCTCAATTAATCTCATTTTTAATATAAATTACAATAAATTTATCAATTATAATATTAAAAATCATATTATATTAAATTAAGAGTGCAATTACATTTGAGAGTTTATATACTAAACATAATAAAATTTTACTAGCTAGCTGATTAAAGTGTTCCAAAATATGAATACATACAAGAATTTTTTCAATACTAATCAAATTGTCCAAAATCTAAATCAATCTAACTAAAAAGTAGATAAAAACACATAGATGGTCTAAGCTCTTCTCACTCATTTCGCATCTCATCAATTTCGTCATTGGTGTAAGTTCTTTCATGATTAACTACAATGTACACATTTAAATTCTTATTAACTAGCCAACTATTTGGATATGATTATTCATATCCAACAATCTAAGTGGTATTATTAAGATCCTAAACAAAAATAACTTACATGGTGTGATAAATCAGCATCCACGATCATTGCAAATAAATCATTCTTGATATTTAGTTACAAGTTAATTTAATGCCATGAATAATATATGGTGGCTCATTTTTGGTGCAATTCGAAGACTTTTAGAACAATTTTTTGATTAATAGTTAATATATAGGATTTATGTGCCATGCTTTCAACAAGAAAAGGACTTGAAAAAGAAAAGAGCTAAAGTGCTTCCACCTTGAAAAGGTAATAAAGTGCTCTATTGAACATAAGGGACCATTGGTACCCTTTACCCCTAAAACTTTTATTGTAAAATGATGTATGAAAAAAGCATCTAAAAGATACATACTTTGAATAAGGTAGAGTCATGTTCTTCAAGAAGTTTGGATACTTGAGTACAAAAGCCTTTTATTCTTCTTTATTGATTCTTACGCCTTTGTCCTTATCAACATTAGAAAATATATGAGAAATTAATGAAATATAACTACCAAGTTTTCTCAAACAAATTAACCACCACCATAAAAGTGAAATAAATCCATTTATTGTATTTAATGAATTGGTCAAACTATTGCACATGTAATACTTACAGTCGATTTTGTCTTCTAAAGGAGCATAGGGGTGGAATATTCTTCGGTGCATGAATAAATTCATCGAACTCAATTATACCATTTCTTTTTTCATTAAAAAGATCGAAGATATACAATGACAAGCACCATGTTTAGAGACAATAGAACAAATAAGATAGTAGAAAATTTGAGATAAAAACAACATACATCCATGTTCATTCAGAGAACGTAATACAAATATATGTGCATGCAATACAATACAATCATAGGAGAATAAACAAAATAGAACATTCAATCATGAGGAATTGAATGTTACCAATATTCCAGTGAGCTTCATCGTTGAGGAAAAACAGTCACGAAGGTCATTTCCATTACTAAGATAAATAGTGTAAATACTTTTAGTCAATATATATATTGAGAAATTTAAAAAGGTTTAAATTATGAAGTTTAATGAACCATACATTTATAATTTATTCTCATTCTATATCATATTGACAAACTTTGAGTTCTTTGATTTTGATGATCATTTAACATAATATGAACCTTATATATTAAAGAAAAAAATAGAAGTTATTTGTGAAAACAAATTAAAACTTAATGTTTCCAAAAACATAAAGTTAATGAAAAATATAACTTACTCATTCATAATGTTTTCATTATAGGAGAACACTTCACCCCACATTGAATCCAAATAATATATGGTATTTTTAACTTTAACAATAAGATCATTAACCAAATATGTATATGAGCATGCAACCAATAAAGTGAATATTTGTCTATGAAAGAGCATCATAACGAAATTGTTATAACTATACTTACGTTTTCGAATTTTCTCAAAACATGCAGCCAAAGATTTTAGAGCTCATTCTTTCAAATGAGTTTCACTAAGAAGTCAATTGCACCCTCAGACAGACAATTGAAGACTATATTCATGAAATCATGAGATGACATCACTGTAAAAAACTTACCAGGTATAGCAATTAAATATACTATGACTTAAACAAGTATCAATTTTTCATAATATTTGAAGGTACTAAAAGTATGCTTACAGTCCAACATGAGTTGTAAGATCTTCTAAGACTTTCCAAGCTTGTAGTCCATTTACTACATTAGCTACTGTCAAGATTATGTTAATTTTCAAATTGATTAGATAAAATACACATTATGAAGCATATATAGTTTTCTTTAACCATTATGTTTTTTCAATTTATAAACAAAACAAAACATAACATAAAGGCTTTGTATGGATATTTATGTGCACATAGCACAATCTACTATATTTACTAAGGTGCATTTTATATTCTAAAAGCAAATAAGTTAATCTTTTATTCTCAAAGTAACTTGGTTTTAGAAACTAACATTACATTAGCTTGTAATAGGTAAAAAGTTTACATCAAATGGTTAAAGAAACTAAAAATGTATAATTTCAAGTACAAAAGTCCAAATAAATAAAGGACAAAAACCTAATCCCTTTAAATAGCATATTTATCTCAATATGCAAACTTAAATAGCACGAATAAATTGAGATTTAATATGTTCTTCTCCTGAATCTCACTCTTTATATGCACATTATGCCTTTAGGATCATCCTCAAACATCACACCAGTTTTCTATCTAACTTCAATAAATATATAAAAGTAATTAGAAAATAACTGGAATGAAAACACATTTTTTAGGATGTTTCACATTAAATGCATTCCTCGTTTATATACAATTATTAAGACGATGATGATTATAGAAGTTACGTCTATAAACTAAGCCATCAGAATGAAATACAACTCCCATCTATGACAATCAAATAGCAAATTCATGTATATTAAATTTTAAATAAACGAACTACAATACTGTAATATTAATTGACAAACAACTACTAATTTTATTAAATACAATTGCTTTCAAATAGATGTCTTTTATGAAAGGAAAATGTTATTTGGCATATATATATTTGTAAATTGTTAATGACGATGTCAATATAAATTTCAAAGTAAATTTTTGCTATTTTATCTATTGCATTTTTGCTATATTGTACAAAACTATTAAGTAAACAATCTCACAAAATATATCTCACATGTGTTCTTCTCAATTAAATGTTTAAAATTTCACAAAATTCTCATGCCTAATTGTTCCTGAAGTTGAGCAAAGTAGAAACTGTTATACCCTGTAAATTAAATTATATATTTGATATATTTATTTTTTATTAGTTAATGCATAAATATTTTATCCCAATTAGTTTAGATTTTATCAAATTGAATAAAGAAAATAAGATCAATGTTTAAAGAAAAAACAGATCAAGGATTTTATCGAAAGTATGTGGAGAAAAAATGCTAAAAAATGGTTAGAAATTAATGATGCTTACCGAAAATTGGTGGTCGAATTGAGATTGGGAGAAGGTTGAAAACTGGCGCAGATACCGGGCTAAGCTGAAGGCACACAAGAAGCAATGAAGTTAGCTGATCAAGAAACGCTAGAATCTGCGAGCTAGGAAGAAACAAAGAGAGATATGGTACAATTGGGTACGACCAGAGGTGGGTCACGATGAAAGAAGACAAGTCGTGAGCGAGAAGGAAAATAAAAGGGACGATTACACAGGAAATGAGAAGGTTGCGATAAAAGAAGAATCAAAGTCGCACGAGGAGAAAAAGAAAAAGAAAGAAAGAAAGAAAAAGCTAGCACGAGTGAGAAGGAAAAAGAGAGAGATGAACAAAATTAGGAGAGAAAAAAATTCATAAAGAAATTCGAGGTGGTGTAAAAGAAAATAAATACATAAAATTAAATTAAGAGAGAAATAAGAAAATTTAAATTAATTTTTGTATTTTTTAAATAAATAACACACAAATATTTTATTTTATTTCAGTTTTAAAAAGGCTGGTTATATTATTTTGATTAGATCACAATTATTTAATAATCGTAATTATATAAATTTATTTATATTTATGTAATTTTTATAATTTAACTTATAGTTATGATTATTGGTAAAAATAAAGACTAGATGTATATACTATGATCATGAATTTTATTAAACCATGACTATAATGATATGAACTCTATTTTTACAAAAAATGTGGCTAAAACTTTGAGACCAAATATAACTATTTTAATAGTATAATAACTTTATTTAATAGTAATAGTATTAATGTGTAAATAATATTTAAGATAAAATAAATATTTTATGTATTTTTATTGAAATATTATTATTATACTAAATAGATTATTCTTTATCTTTATAATATATGTTGATATTTTACTATAAGTTAATAAAACTTAAAATGAATATATAATTTTTTTAAAAATTAAATATTTAATAAAGAAAATATAATATGATTGATCTGAAAACACAGAATGAAAGAATAACACCTATTATTTTAAATAAGTTATTTTATGTAATTTGCTTCAACGACCCAAAACCAATTTATATAGGTAAACTGTTCTAAAAGTTTTGGGGTTTGGGAGGTAAAGGTACGTTTACTGATTATATTTTGTTTTGATTTTCATTCATTTCAATTCCAATTCATTTCTAATTACGGATTAATAACAAAATAATGAAGCCGTAAAAAATAAAAAAGAGAGGGAGAGACATCTCAATGCCCCCAATCCAATCGATTTCCACTTGCCCTAATTTCAATCTCTCCTTTGTCATACCAGCGCTCCCGGTGAATAATCCTGCGCCCTTTATGTTGCTTAAATAGTATTGGACATTCAATAAGCCAATAGTATCACAGTCCACTCTCATGCCGTTTGACGTAATAATGTAATATACCTCTAGGTCCTCTTTCAAACTCAATTTGTGATTTTCAAATTTGGGTTTTTAGATTGTCGTTTTATATGATTTATTCGTCGTGCTCTTAAGTTGGGTTTCATGATTATTGCATATCAAAGAAAACGTTTCTCAGTTTCTCTTAGATTAAGGTTACATTTTGGTGATTGGTCTGTCGTTTATATGTTCTGCTTGGTTAATGGGCAGTGAATGTATATGGGCTCTTTCGTAAAGGTTTTGATTTAATGGTTTCAGTTTTATTCTTTATGCTTAGATTTCCCGAACTTGTATGATATCAAGGGCCACTAAAGTAGCGTGGATGCCAGACGAAATATGAAATTGGTCATTAAATATTTTTATATTGAAAAAATATAAATAAATTTGTTGGGCTATATGCTTAAATAATCACATATTAATCATAAATTAGATTTGTATCAATAAGTATCTTATATTTTATTCATCAATAAATTATAGTTAATCATTCATTATATGAAAAAATAAGTTTAGTTAATCTTATATTACATAAATTATATTTCATTCATCAACATTATAGTTAACTTGCAAGTGGTGAGTCCAAATCTGATTACTTATGGTAGAAGAAGGGGTCTAACTAAGCCTATTACCCAAAATCCTTTTATTTTAAAAGATATGAATCGATATGAAAGATATGCACATATGCTGTTACTAGTATGATGAAGAACTAATAATTTATTTATTCATTTATAAAGAATTTCGATGTAATTGTGTGCTTGGGAAATTTGTTGTAGTTTCCTTATAAATCTTTATTTGATATATGTTTTTTTGTTTTTTGTTTTTTTGGTCTCCCCTTTTTGTTGCTCTGATATTTAAACTGTGAAGTGAATTTTCATATGGATTCATTGCAGAGTGGGGCTGCAGCAGTTGGGAATGGCAGCAATGGGATAATGGTGGCTAGTCAGACCATTGATACAGTGATGGCTTCGGCAACTACTCAGGTAGATGACCCAAAGCAGAATCTGAACCAGGTCATGAACTCACTCCAGAAAACTTTGGGACTTCTTCATCAGTTTAACCTCACCGTCCCTTCTTTTAGTGCAGCCTCTCAACTTCCCCTCCTCCACAGCATGTATTTACTTTATTATGTTTAATACCTTTGGCTGCGACTGACATATGCTTTCTGTTTGTTTTTTTTTCCCTATCATTTTAGGTTTATTAACATAATACTTGTCTCAATCTTGTTTTCACATTAATTCTCTTGTTCTGGAGCTTGACAACATGGTTAAGCTGTCAGAGAAATGCAACATTCAGGTTCCTATGGAAGCACTCAAGTAAATTTAATCGGGGAGTTGTGTTATGATGCTTGTCTTGTTTTACTCTTGGAAGGCCTTTCGTAGTTGACTTCTTTGTATTGTTGGTATGTTTGTGTAGTTTGATTGACAGGGGCAAGAATCCTGATGAGTTCACTAAGGATGTGATAAGCATCCGTATTGCCAAGAACCAAATCACCAAGGGGAAAACTGATGCTTTCAAGGTAGCTTCTTTTTACTGTGACATATATTTTAAGTATGTGCACAAATCTCCTCCATCTCTTAGAATACACAATTGTTCGTTTAGGGATTAAGGAAGCATCTACTGGAAGAATTTGAACCGACATTTCCTGATGAAGTTGAATCTTATAGGGAGATGCGTGCTGCTTCAGCGACTGTAAGTTGTTTGTGGAGCCACTGATAATTCGTTAATTTGTTTAAGGATTTTTTAGCTTAGGCCTCAGCAGCAATTTTGTTGTATTTAAGCTATTTAAGATTCAGCATTTCAATTTCTCTTCAGTTATTAGGTTTATGTCTAGTAGTATACGCATCATGCTTTTTACTAATGCAGGAACAAAAAAGACTTGCACAAGCACAAAGCTTAATGCTAAATGGTGATTTGAAAGTTAAACCTGAGCCTTAAGTGGCAGCTCAATTGATGTATATCATCCTCTTAAAGTTGTCACTTCCATATTATGAGATATTATGTCATCCTTGCAAGGCTATATGGCTTAAATCTTCGGTAATCGTGAGTAAATTGGAATGTGGTAGCTACCAGCCTGTGTAATGATTCAAACAATGAAAGTTTCTGTATGTGAATGCTACGTAATTGACAGATCTTTTAAAAATCGAGTTATGTATTTTCATTGGTTTTTATTTTTGTAAGAAAATTCAGTTTTGTTGGTGGTATGAGATGAATAAGTTGCTTGTCTTCATTCATTAGGCCGAACAAATATGATTATATGAAAAGATTTATAGGTGCTGATCATAAAGATAACTGGAATTCAGAACAGTGTTGAGTCATTGGCTCCGAGCTTTCTCCTTCAATCAAAGGTGCAACTGGCTTTTAAATCACTTACGAGCTATTTATTATCTGATATCTGAAACTGCTGCATCAGAACTATGTTCATTAATAGCGGTGGGGAAATATTTTGAAAAACAACAAATAACAGTTCTAAAACTTTAAAACTACAAAAATTGTATCCTTCAAACTTTAACTAAAAAATAGCACTTTTTATGATCAATTTATATATTTTTTGTATTAAAAAAATTTCAGCATATCATAGTCATTTAAACTCATTTAATATTAAATGTTGTTCAATGTTATTAGAATGTTATTTTATTGTTATAAATTTTAGAGGTATTTTTTGTATTTTTCAAATATTTTTCTTCTTTCTTACTCGTGATGTTTGTAGGACGGTTATTTAGAAGAGTAAGTTCTTGAGATTACTTAATTTATGTCGTTAGGATATTTTGATAACATAGTTTCTGTATGAAACACATTGTCATTAAAAATATTAAAATGTGACTTTTATCACACAATTATTTTAGTTACGTGACTTTATATTTATGCTATTAAAGTGTCTCACTTTAAAACTTTTAGTGAATTGACACATTTTTAGCAACCTCTAATTTTCCCTGAGAATGTCGTCTTAGTACATACGCTTGGTCTTACAATTTATGAAATATTTATAATAAAACTTGCACTTATGCCGGGCAGTTTTGGGACCTAGTTGATTAGTTTTAATATTTTTTTTCTTCATTCCCTGGTACAAAATATGATACTGCTCATTACTGTAAAGAGTAGAACTCATCTTAACATATTTCTTTTGCCCTTCCCTGATTGTCTAATATATCAGTGCACTCTCTTGGGGTGTGAAAAGACTCTTCACAGTGGTGCAGAACATGATCCAATTTCTATGTTTATCAGGCTAGATAATCTGACTCGTCTTCATTATGAATGCTATTATTTCGTTTAAGGTGAAAGTAGAGCTGATGAAGACCATAATTCCCACCACTCCGAGTTCAAAGTTGATTCATCAAAGGAACACCCAGATTCAAAACTGCACCAGTTGACTTCTGATTTCCCAGAGCCATCTGTATTTGGTGTAATGCTTAAGTTATCAGCTTCTTTCACAATGTCGTCAACATCTCTACTGTCATCGTTACTTGGGTGAATTTCAAACTTACCATTACAAACTTCCAATTGATAAGATGGTTCATGTTTCAATTCAGGTACCATTTTTTCACCCTCTGCTGGTTTTCCACCATTGTCGTTTCCTGGATGCTTTCTTAGCAGACTCTTTTGTCTCCGCAACTGTGTTAAATCAGACAACTCCACGTTGGAACTATATTATACTGAGCATTATTACTTCCAAACTCAGAAAATGTGTATCTAAGCAACATAGGAGTAAAGGGTTACCTGGATTTGTAGTCCCTGATTCTCTCTTTGTAATGACTGAAAGCTAGAAGCTAGTGTGTCATAACTGGCTTTAAGAATTCTGTAGTCTCGCTCAATCTGTTTGGTTCTTATTCTAGCTCTCCGGTTCTGGAACCATATGGCTACTTGGCGAGGTTGCAGGCCGAGTTCGCTAGCCAACTGTTGCTTTATTCGCAACTGAGGCTTAGAATCGGTTCTGAACAAATTTTCTAGTATTTTGATTTGCTCATCACTGAACTTCTTTTTCTTACTCTGATCACTTGGGATAGTAGTACTATGCATGTCGAGAGCAGAGTATGGTGCAACAGTCTGTTTTCAAAGTTAGTGCTGATATTGTTGTAATATTATTCTACCCAACCCCTTATGCTGAAATGGGATTTTATTTGCAGTTTGGTAGTGTGTGAACTGAAGGAGGTCTTATTAGACTAGAAAATGCATAAATTATTAAAATATACACAGCTAGGAAAGTGATGTGAGTATTTTATAATCTAGCCGTGTGGACCTTTTGCTTTTTTTTTTATAGGAGAGATGGGATTTTCTTCATTTTTCCCTGACATTTCTCTATGGCATTCACATTTTACTGCGTCACTGTCTTCTGGTATGTTATGTGTTTTTACCTTTCTGTCCCGGTTAGGTTAAACCATAATAATCAATGATCTAAGATGTACAGTGTACTGTAAGATGTTAAGAGATAAATCCATCGTCAGTTGTTGTCATTGCGCAACATACACGGATATATGATGGGTTTCTTTGGTAAAGCTGTCTTTAAGTCCATGTCATGTGGAAAACAATTTAATGAAGGTTCTTCATTGACACGTTCATGTTATAGACTTTTTGGTGGATGTTCAAATGGAATTGGAACGTGTATGAACCGAAATAAAAGGAAATTATATTAAGTATAATAATTATTTTTAATATTATTTACAAACTCTTTTAAAATTAGAATAGTATACAGTGAAAATAAATAAAATTAAAATGTGAATGAGTCGGAATAAAAATAATTACTTTTTATGTTGTGATATAGTTAAAGTTGCTAAGTATATCTCATATTATTTAAGAAATTAAGTATTGAAATATTTAAAAAAGATGTGCCCTCTTTAATGATACGACAAGTAATGGATTTATCTTATCTTAGAAACAAAACTGTAAAGACTTGTTAAATTGGTGAGTAGGATTGTTAAACTTTCATATATGATCTAAAGTGAATAATATCATATTGTTGAGTGCTTACTATCTCAAATGGTATCAAAGTCATAAATTAATTGGAACACAAGGGCTTGCATCGGAGGATGTAAGGCTTTATAGGATTGTATGGTGCATTCAAAATCTCTATACTTATTTCACATTGTTTAGAAAGTAAAGAGGTGAAATATTCATAAGAGATATTGACTCTTTAATAATATGATGTATTTTAGATTTATCTTAAAAGTAAGTCATGAGGGCGTATTTATTGGTGAGTTATAGTCACGAGTTCATTAAACGTGCAATTATAATTTAAAACTAATAATATCATACCGTAAAGTTGTTTATTAATCTCCTGTTATATAAAAAGTAAATATGGTGGATCAGAACGAGAGTATAAAAATAATACATTTATCAAAATATCTTTGTAATTTTTTCTTATTTTTCATATATTGAAAAAATTAAGAATATTATATTTTAGACAAAATAAATACGAATTTTTTTTTATTAAAAATGATATATTTTTCTATTTTAATTTTTTAAAAAAATATATAAATAATAGTATATAATTGATAAGTAGTTTTTTTTTAAATAATTGATAAATAATTAAATTAATTATCCTATATAAATAATAAAATAATATATATGAGTAATATAGCATGTAAAAAAATATTAATAATTTACTTTTATAACTGTTAAATTTTATCAAGGATAAATATATCAAATTTTGGATGTAGAAAAAATATAATAATTTTGATAAGAAAAAGAATCAATAATAAAATTATAATTGAAAATTAATTTGGTATATCAGTAAAGTGTGAATACGAATTTGAAAATAAGTCCATTTTTTATTACGGCTGGCGATACGATAGAATTTTAGTAAATAACATAAATGAATCAATTTATTTTCCTGATTTCTAGTCTCCTTTGTAAACATTTATGGTTGAAAATATTATTTATCCTAGATTATAGTATTATCATGTTGAAAAAAAAAAACGAATTTTATTAATATAATTAATAATTATATGTTGTATAGTTAGGTAAAGAATTATTGTTTATAGTTTAGTTGGTAATTTTATGTATTATATTTATACGTATGAATTAATAAAAAATATTTTCGTTTTATAAATAATTTTTAAATTTATAAAAAAATATTCTTAATTTTAAATAAAAAAGTATTATATTTAAATAATATTTTTTAATATGATATAAATAAATAAAAATTTGAAAATTTATTTTATTATTATATTGGTAATACAATAACATATAATAAAAATAATTAAATTATTTTTAAATTATAATCTTTCATAATTTATTAAAATATTAAAAAATTGTTAATTGATTTGTATCAATAAATATGAATTTTTTCATATATTTGAATTTAAATATATAAATTAAATTATTAATATATAAAATATTTTTATAACATGTTTTTTAAAATAAAATAAATCATATTTATATTTATATATTTTTATCATATTTATATTTGGTATTAAAATTTTAATCTGAATATATATATATATATATATATATATATATATATATTCATCCGTATTTTGCTAACTATGGTTTATAGTTTGGCATTGGGTCCCTTGAGTTAGGACAATGGCGTGGCTTGCTATGCTTATTTGAAGCAATTACCTTTATACACTTGTCTTTGGTCAACATCTAGGGTACACTTGCTTTTGATCCAGTGTTCAAGAAAAGCCGTAGGTTTTTTTCACATTGTAAACGACAAAATGTAACGTGGCATATTGTGGAAAGGACCTCAACGTTTATCACTACATGGCAGCTACTTATTATTTCGACACGTGAAAAGCTTAACTCTAATTCATTGGTGGATTTGATGACATGGTGTGTAACTTTTGAAAATATTGCCAAGAAATCACTCAATGGAATGGGCAACAATCTTGACAGCTATTTGTTTTCTCACAGGATTCTTTTGTTAATTACTGGTTTATTTTGTTTTTAAGTTATGCTCAGTTCATATTAAAAATATATAAATTAATATATATATAAGTTTTTAAGATGTATAATTTAATCTTGTAAAATTTTAAAATATCATATATAATTTTTAAATTTTTTAAATTATACGATTTTGATATCAATTTTTTAAATTTTTTACAAATAAATCTAAATTTTTAAAATCATAAATATGAATTTTAATAATAAACTTATAACATATGTGTAAAATTTTAAAAATTAAATCATATGATTTAAAAGTTTAAAGATCTGTATAAAATTTTAAAAATTAAAATATGTTTTAAAAATTTAAAAATAAATGTATAAATTTAATTAATATTTAAAGACCTATAATAATACAATTTAGCTAAATATATATATATATATATATATATCATTATATTATATTATATTATATAACAATAAGCAATTTTATGTCTTTTTCATTTGTAATCTCCTAATTACTTTACAATAAAAAATGAATATATATTTAAAAATAATATTCATAAATAACAACTTTTCTTTAATATATAACATGATTTTTCGATAATATGTTAGTCGTTCGTGATCAGTAGTAGCATCTTTATTATTTTATTACACACTACATTGATCCATTTTTTCTTCTTTATATACCACATTTTTTTAAACTATTAATCTCGCATTTTGTACGTGGATATGTTTTAAACATTTGTTGGTTAATTTAGGACCATGGTAGAGCAATGGTTTTGGACCCCTTCTGTTCTGACCCTCTAAATTAGGCCTATACATGTAGATAGCTTCTCTTTGATAATAATGCAAGGCTTAGGCCCAACAGTGAGGTTGTTCTTTCATAACTACTTCAAAGATAAACCTCCTTGCTATAAGGATAAATTGAGATAGTATGTATGCTGCTTACTCAATGAATTTTCTATTGTGCACCTTAAATAGAACACACTCAACAAGTATGATAATATAAACGCTGCTTACCCAATGAATCTCTATTGTGCACTATATATACACTCAAGCATTAATTGTGATAGTAACTCTCGTCATACTTTGGACCCAAAATTGAGTTTTACAGAATTGTTAAATCACAATGAACTACGACGATATAAAATCTCCCAAATGTTTGCCGTTTCCTGCCTGCTAACTGCAGTGTGATGCTACTAAATAAATGAATCATGCCATTTGTATTCTTCGGATTAAGAATATTTTTATTTTGGTATTTTTTTAACATTATTTTTATTTAATTTATTGATATTTATTTGGATCAATTTTAACAGTATTTATATTTATCATAATTTATTGTTAAAATTAATCAAAATGATACTAATAACTTAAATAGATAAAAATAATAATAAAACAATAATAAAAGTGCTTCAAAGTTATCAATTCTCATCAAATTTAATATCAAATTATTACTTATTTAAAAAAATTAATATATATATATATATATATATATAATAAATACATAATGTTATTTCATTGGTGCAAGGCTATTTCCGGTTAGCACAATAAGTTTTATCTTAATTTGAAAATGAATAAAGGAAGGATGGATGATCATTTTGGTACTTTTAGAAATATAAAATATGGTATTTAGTTTTGTTAGTTAGAATATATATATATGGTATTTAGTTTTGTAAGTTAGAATATATATATATATATATATATATATATATATAATTAAATAATAAATACATAATGTTATTTCATTGGTGCAAGCTATTTCCAGTTGGAACAAATAAGTTTTATTGTAATTTGTAAATAAATAAAAGATGGATGACCAATTTTTAATTTTATTTATATAAAATATGTTATTTGATTTTTTAAGTTAAAAAATATATATCGTGTAGTTATTTTTCGAAAGGTATTAAAAAAATATTTAATAATTTTAAAATTATTTTATAGAAAAATTATTAAGAATATTTTGATCATTTTATTATTCATAATATCATCATCTTATTTTTTAAAAAAATTAAAAAATTAATGAATATTTTTTTTTAATTTAAAAAATCAAATAATAATTTTATTTAAAAAAAAGACCCAAAATATATATTTCATAAATAAATATCCTGGAAATTGTACTCTATTCATAGCCTATAGGTTCTGACTTCTGACCTTATAATAATAAAAGGTAGTAAGACATTGAATAAGCTCGCACTCTTTTCCACCGACTTTCAAATAAATGCTTTGGTTGATGGGTGCTCTCAGAATTGTGATCCAAAAGTGGTATTAAAAGATAATATTGTTTTTTTTTAATTATTTTTTATTTTTTATTAATATATATATATATATAATTTAAGTAGGAATATATTTAAATTTTATTAAGTTTTGAGTATATTTTTAAATGATAAAATATTAAAAATAAAAATTTAAAAGGAACACAAAATTTTATATATAATGTTATAAATACAAGCTATTAAAAATTAAGAGTACCAAATGCCCCTTCTGAGCGTTACTTTGCCCGTGTTTGAGTTCATGTTAGTATTTTAGAAATTCTGAAAATAACTTCAAAAAATTTATAACAATCAAAATATTAATTTAATAATATTGAATAGTTTCATAAAAAGTTTGTAATTTAATAATATGTAAATACAATCCATTTTAGTATATAAAATGTATTATATTCAAGTCTTAATTAGAGTATACAAGTAATATAATTATTTCAAAAAATAATATTTAAAGAGGTTAAATTGTATTTTTTTTAATAATAAAAATAATTTGTATTTTTTTTAATAATAAAAAATATAAAAATATTATTTTTAAGTTTATAAATTTTAAATAAAATATTTTTATTATTTTTCAAAAATGAAATTGCTCCAGGCCCTAATGATTTTTACAGGTATGAATTGTAGGCTTTTATGGATGTAAATTATTACTATTGAAGAACTTGTAATGAAATTACAGCTTGGACCACCAACCATTTTAACTATCTGCTTTTACTTTTAGATACCCATCGATATTTTACATTCAACTACTCCAACCAAAGACCATTGGACTATTTCTGTTAAATTTCCCTTTGCAGTAATTCACATAATTATTATTTTATTGCATTCCAGAACATCACATGTTCTATTGAAACTTTTGTATTCTTTAAGTATCTTTTCTTTAAATCATCATATCATCACAAATATCTCATTTTAGTTAATTTTTTCAATGCAATGCATTCTATCACCACCACATGTTCGAAATAAATATATATTTTGCCGTACAGTGACGCTACAATTTTAATGTTACATTTATCCCAAATCTTAGATTATAAATTATTTATTTATGTTAATTATTTTTACAAATATTACGCTCGAGTTTACAAATATACCGAAATCTTGTAATTATTATAAATATGTCGGTTTCGTACCTTTTCTTTTATTAAAAAAAAAAAAGGCAGATAGAGCCAGAGATGAGACATTAAAGTAAGCTACTTTAATTTTGAGGCTTAACTCATGACATGTGATTAGTCTAAAATGGGAAGGAAATGTAAGAAAATAATTCAAATCTCGAACCTAACTCCTCTCGTTCAAAAAAAAACACCGGTCTATGATTTCATCCTTTACGCAAACCATTTTCGTCGACTCACTAACATCAATTTTTTACTGAATTTGATGAAAAAAAGTATATATAACACACAAAACAGTTATTAACATATTTAAGCAATAAAAGTTTAGAGCATAATTACAATCACCCAACTAATTTTGATAAAAAAACAAACATAGTTTGCCTTAATTGGGTTTACGTGGTAACAAATAATTCCATGCAAATAAATTAAGAAAAATAAAAATTATAAAAAAAATCTTAGTTCAAAAAGTTTCACATTTAACGTATAGTAAGGTTAAACTTGTGTTAACGAAACTCATTTAATTATTAAAAAAATCTTCATTTAAGTTAAATTCGTGTTAATTAAACTTATTTAATATTTAATATTGATAAATTAAATTTTATTTAAAAATCTTTTTTAATATTATATATTATTATAAATTTTAAAAAATTTAAAAAATTTGTTTTATGTAATTTACTAATGAAATAAAATAATAATGTATCTTTTTATATACTTGATACCCTAAGTATCATCGAAAAAAACAAAACAATAATTAAGCTGTTCCACACTTCCACTAGCGTAATCATCAATTATCCAGTTTATTAATGACGTAATTATAGTCCTAAGTACATGCAGAGGGCTGTATAAAAAGTTGGGTTCTTTATCATCACCAACATATAGTGAGAAGCTAGCAATGGCTTCTCAAACCTTATTAATGGTGCTTCTACTACTAACATTCTGTTCATGCTTTGATAAATTTACTCTAACTCTAGCAAACCAAACTCACCAACTCGGCAAATGGAAGTTGTTAAAGAGAAGCATCGGAATTTCGGCAATGCACATGGCTTTGCTGCCGAACGACAGAGTTATTATGTTTGATAGAACCAACTCAGGTCCATCAAACATTACTCTCCCAAATCAAAACTGCCCAAATCATCCTTCCCATTCCCAAACCCCTCATAATTGTTATGCCCACTCCGTCGAATTCAACCCACTAAACCACAACATACGACCACTCACTTTACTCACCGACACTTGGTGTTCTTCAGGAGCATTGTTACAAAATGGTGAGTTGATACAGAGTGGTGGGTACAAACTCGGTGAACGAGTCGTTCGTTACTTAAAACCTTGTGGTTATCAATGTGATTGGGAAGAAGATTCAAATGGGCTTATTTCTCCAAGATGGTATGCTTCTAATCAAATTTTACCCAATGGGAATATTATTGTAATTGGTGGTCGATTCCAATTCTCTTACGAGTTCATTCCTAAGAACTCTGTTTTTTATCAGAAACAATTCCAACTTCCATTCCTTGAAGAAACTAGAGACTCACCAAAAGTACCGAACAATCTCTACCCATTTGTTCATTTATCCCCAGATGGGAATCTATTTATTTTCGCAAATGATAGAGCAATTCTTTTAGATTATGTGAACAACATTGTAGTTAAAAAGTACTCTGTTTTACCCGGTAGTGTTTCTAGGAATTACCCAAGTACTGGTTCCTCTGTTTTACTTCCTCTCTATCTTTCAAATAGTAGTACTATACCAAACGCTGTCGTTTTGGTATGCGGTGGAACAAATCCGGATGCGAATCCGAAAGCCGATGCCGGAATATTCGTTCATGCATCGAAGACATGTGGAAGGTTAATGATTACAGATGAAAATCCCAAATGGGAAATGGAGGAAATGCCGATGGGTAGAATAATGGGTGATATGATTTTGTTGCCAACGGGTGATGTGTTGATCATAAATGGTGCAGCAAAAGGATCGGCCGGTTGGGGTGTGGCTAGAGAACCAGTACTGAACCCGGTTCTGTATAAGCATAATCATAAACATACGACAAGTCGTTTTGAGGTGTTAAGCCCAACTAAAATCCCTCGTTTATATCATTCAACAGCTCATTTACTGAGTGATGGCCGAGTTTTGGTTGGTGGGAGTAATCCAAATGAAAATTACAACTTTTCAGCAATTTTTCCAACAGAATTGAGCATTGAAGCTTTTTCTCCACCATATTTGAGCAAATCTCGACCGTTGATATCAGAGATAATGCCAAGGGTTGAGATTAAATATAGGCAGGAAATTAGAGTGAAATTTCATTATTCAAAAAATAATATAATGAAAATAAATATGGATAAGATTTATGTGACAATGGTGGCTCCATCTTTTACAACACATTCGTTTGCTATGAACCAAAGGGTGTTAGTTTTGAAGATAAAGGGTAAAGTGGTAAAAGGACATAAATCAGAAACAAAGTCATCTTCTGAGTATGTTGTTGAGTGTAATACTCCGGCAACGCCGACATTAGCTCCTCCGGGGTACTACTTGTTATTTGTGGTCCATCACAATGTGCCTAGCAGAGGTGTTTGGGTACACATTAAGTAGTTATTAGTTTTTTGTTTTTTAATAATTGATTAATTAATTAGTGAAAATCTTTAAGAAATTAATCTATCTAAATATGAATAAATTTGTATTATTTGATTACTTACTATTAACCATGAGTTAGCTCATACATGGAGGGCATTAATATGTAGGGTGATAAATAGTGTCAATGAATGTGTAATTTTGGATTAATTATTTATGCTTTGAGAGTTAAGTCGGTAAAAATGTGTAATATTAGTAAAATGTTCAAAATTCAATTTACACACTCAAAATTTGAGAGAATTTCAAGTATGAGATACGGATGTACGATGAAACAGAGTTATCTTGATTTTATATAAATAAAAATGTTAAAAATAATAATAAAAATAACCATCAATATTAATAAAAAAACTCCACTTTAAAAATTGATGGTTATTATTTAAATTAAAAAAATTATTATTATTTATTATAATATAAAATATTGATTTTTTAGTTTCATCCTGATGCATTTGTTTAATTAATATCTACGTGTAAGAATGTGCAACTAAAGTATAAATATGTTCACCTTACTATGTATTTAACATTTAAAAGGTATATTATTAAATTTTATTGTTGAGTATTTAGCATATATTTAATAGTTATATTTTTGATATATAATATTATAAGTATAAACTCTAAATTAACATAATTTTCATTATAATTTATTGAAATATTTCAAAATGAGTATTTATAGAAAAAATAAATAAATAGAAGTGAAATTAATTTCTATTTAGAAATTTCACATACATTTACCAACCTGTTACAATATTATTTGGAGACAATAGCATGATTATTAGAAAAATAATTGAGAAAATCCCTGCCAAGATGTTAAAAAAATTTATGTTGCTTGCATAGAAAATTAGAAATAGAATTTGGCCAGGGAAAAAAAATTGTCAAATAATAATATGCGTTTACAGTATGAAACATACAATTCAAAAATTTCAAAAAATAAAACAAAACAAAAAGGTTAAATTAATATGATTATTAGGATATATGATGTAATAATGAATTGATAATTTAAAATAGTTGACGAAAATAATGAATAATTTACGAAAATAAAAGGTTAAATTTATATTATTTAATATTAGATATAGATAAAAATAAGTTATAATTTATATATTAAGAAATTATTTATTTAAATTTTCAATTAACTATAAATTTATTTTATTATCAAGATCATCATATAAATATAAATAAATTTATGTCTAGAGAGTTATCTATGTTGAAATTAAATTATATTGAAATTTATGAATAAATTCTAGATACAAACATCTTAAAACAAAATATTAAAAATTATAGGATATACATTATGTTATATTATTGAGGATTTATGGATTTGAATGAGATACTTGGATGCATTGAAAATGATCGTTTACAGTAATGAAAATGGTATGATAATCGATCACAAACGAGTGAGTAGTTTGTGATTTATCTCAATCAAATCGCCTTAATTTCTCAATGTAATTGTTGTCTCTCTTCCATGTATGAATAAGATAAATTATTTTATGATTTAACCTTGTCATAACCAAAAAGGCATTTATATATTACTTAGTTATGATTTCCATAATCTCTTAATTAAGGTAAAAATAAATATCTAGTCAATTAACTCATATTAAATTGAGCAATCTCGAGATTTATCAAAATTTAACTACTTAATTTCAACCCATTCTATTAAATAACTAATATAATTAAGGAAGAAAAATATATATTTCCTAATTTAGTATATTAAATATGATCTCCGAACAATCTCTTACTTGAACAACATATTATTCTTAAATCAATTATAGCACGATAATTTATTAGACACACATCTGTATACAATTTATCCTTAGACTTATCCATAAATAATCTAACTAATCTCATATATTAGTAGCTTAACCACCACAAATTTTATCACAATACAATCGTGACCAAATCACAATGATTATCACATCAATACACTCAATGATATAAAATCAAATATGGATGAATAACATGAAAATTACATGCAATGTGACCTCAAACATATTTATTTCCATATTAATTTAAGCCTTTTCAAAATTTAATCACTTAATTTCAACCTATTATAATAAACATCTAATATAATCAAAAATGTAAAGATATGTTGCCTAATTCAGTATAATAAATATGATTTCTAAACAACCTACCATAAGAAAAAATAAGAAAAAATTATATAAAGTAAGTGTAAGTAAATAATTCAATTAATCTTTTTAAATTAATGAATTTAATTCAAATTTTCAGATTCGGATTGACAGATTATTTTATAATACATTATATTTAATTTGAACCGAATTATTATCAAATTATAAATAAATATATACTTTATTTCACAATGTATTATATTTAAATATTATAAATATCATAATTACATTATATTACTATTTTAGCTTAAAAAATAAAAATAAATATTAAATCTTTATAATAATTTAATAATTATCCCGACATACTTCTTATTCTCTTAATTTTTTTAGTTATGAATATGATAACAAATTTTGCTATAAATATACCAATTTAAAATTTAAATGTTGTATATAACGTGTTTTATATGTGTTAATAATTTATAAATAAATTTTAATATCAATCAGATCTTATCCAATTCGATAAATTCAATCTATTTAGAGTTTGATTAATTATATCAATGGATCATATTTGAATTGAAATTTTTTAAATTAGATTTAGATCGGTTCAATTTTAAATTGTTCAAAAATAAATAATTTCGATCCATTATTAACTCTTAATAAACTACAATTTTTTATTATTTTTTCCCAAATTTCATTAACTCCAAGGCAAAAAGGATAAAATAAATATACATACATATATATATACACGAAATAATTTCATCATTATACAATCTAATTCGATCTAATTTTGATCAATTTTATGATTAGTTTTTTTTTTAAAGACATATTTTGAAGAAAAATAAAAAAACAATAAACTAGTTAAAAATTATAATACAAAGGAAGAATGAAAAGATTTATTATATACACAAATAATATGAGATATTGTAACATACACACGATCTATTAAAATTGGCCGCAAAAATATAAAATTAAAGTTAATATGTCAAAAGATAAACTAAATCGAATGTTATTAGTTTTCTTTTAAACAAACCTCCAAAATCAATTAAATTTTGTGTGAAAATTTGATTTAAAGAATAACTTTTAAGACATGGGAAGGTTAATGGGATGAAACTTGATTGGCTGATATTTTATCTAAAATCAAAATCGGAATATTATGTTAAGTCCAAAATCGAAATATTTAATGTATTTGATTTTGTTTTTATTTATAGATATTTTTGTCTCTCTATATATAAAAATATAATGTTTAATAAATATAAATAAAAAATAATGTAACTAAAATTCAAAATTCAAAATTCAAAATCAAACATTATCCAAACCGGCGGGAAATTTTCACATCTCTAGTGAAGCCTTTAACTACAATGGTTTTGTGTATATTTCTTCTAGACATTTTGCTACACTAGTAAGGAGTCGGGACAATTATAAATAAAGTCGGAGTTTCACTCTAAAAAAATGCATAAAATTTTATTTATTATTATTAATTTAATTTTAAATTTTAAAATACATGATTATATACAACTCTCACGTGTATACATGCACACAAAATTTCAAGATTCACACACACTTAATACTTTTAAAGACCTTATGCTATAATACCGTTACAATACAAAATAATTAATTGTTATTATTATCATTATTTTGACCCCATTTTGTTTGTGGAGAATAATTAGACATTGATTTGATAATTATTTTCATTCTTTATTTTTAATTTTTAATTATTAATTTTATAAATTTTAAAATTAGATACATCTAAAAACTCATTTTCAATTTATATTTTTTAAATTTTGAAAATCATTTTCGAACTTAAGTAAAATTTCTTAACACAAATGTTAACAATATAATAATATTCAACCTTTTTAAAAATTATTAGAACTAAAATTTAATAAAAGTTGTATTAAAAATAAGTTTGAAATTGAATTTTAGAACATAAAAAATTAAAAATTAAGAATTGGTTAACAAATAAGTATATCTAATTTTTAATTTATACTTTTTAAAATTGAAACTACAAATTGATTATCAAATAACTTTTATTTTTATAAAAATAATTTAAATATACAAAATTTAATTCAAAATTAAAGAATTAAAAATTAGAATAGTTATCAAACATGATTTATATTATTGTTGTTGAATAAGCTATTATTTCAAATAATCCATTAAAGAACCTTTTAAAGAGCATTTATCTTTAGGATTAAAAAAATACTCTAATTTTTATATTTTTCATATATTTATATTGTTTTACACATGTAGTTAAAATTTAAAAATAATCAGTGAAAGCCTTTTTTATTTTTTTTAAAATTCAAGAGTAATTCTTGTATATGTCTATGTTGTATTGTGTATGTGTAATGTGTATATGAGATTAATTTGTAACTATTATTTAAAAAAAATAAGAAATTAATTTTTACCTTTACTACGTATCTTGTAAAAGCAAACATATATCATAGGTTGGGCCATAGAGATCTTTCAGGCCGTCAGCGGTAACACGCATAAGAAACCTAAAGCCCAAATATGACCCAAAAGCTGGAACAGAAAGCCCAGCTTCATCAAACACTTAAAAAACAATTATTATTAATTTAGTTTTATAAATTAAATATATTAATTATTTTATTTTAAATTAATATGATTTAATAATCAAATTATTATATTTTTGATCAATTTATTTATTTTAATACAATTTTTTTTCAGTTTTAATAATAAGAAATAATTAAAATGCATCGATGTATAAAAATAAAATAAACAGTCGTTATTTTTTCCCCTCCTAAAACCAGATTCCTCTCCTGTACTGCCTTTCTGCCTTTCCTGTTTTGACTGAATTCTTTTTGTTTTTTTACTGTAATTTATTTAATAGAAAGAAGTAAATGTCGGTTTATTTTGAATCAAACTTATGACTTTAATTTTTTTTAAATATTTTTATCTCCTTTCAAATTTGTTACGATTGACTTTAAAATGATTTTAATCTAATAAGTAATCATTAATGTAAATAGCTTGTTCAGACTTTTTTCTTTTCTTTTTTTTCTTTTGGGGGGAGGAAAAATAAGCTTGTTCACACATATTCACATTCATTTTACTTAGCTGTTCTCTCTTATTAAATTTCATCATCATATTATTATAATAATTTCACTTTTCGTTAAAATTAAACTTTTTTTAATAATACTATTACAATTATTTTTATTATTAACATTAAAAAAATTTATTTTATCACTATTTTTAGTGTCATTATTATTGCATAATTATTATTAAGACAATATATTTTAAGTTATGATATAATAATTAATTAAATTTTTAACATATAATTAACTATAAATAATAAATAATATTTTTTAATTGTTTTGATTTGAAGAGTAAATTAGACTGTCATATTTTGTTAATTTATACTATAAGTTATTAATTTTACCAACTAATTTTATTTAATCATGGTCATTTTTTTTTGTTTTATTTGTGATGATAATGAGATAATATATACCATATATCTTATTTATTTTAAATAAATTTAAATAAAATAAAACACGAATATATTATAAATATTTTTAAATAAAAGAAAATAAGATAAGATTTAAATTAAATATATGAATTTTAAATTATCCATCCATTCAAAATATTAAATATGATATAAAACAACATGTGATAACTTTAATCACATCTCTACTTTTGACTTCTTTCTTTCTACTCTTTTTATAATTGTCTTTTTATTTCTTGAAAAAAATGATTAGGGTTATAGAGGTTGTTTAAAATTTTGTTATTTATATGATTTGATTTTTAGATTATAAATGATATATTTTAATCATTTAATTTTATAAAAATTGATAAATTAAGGAGAAAATATATTATTTAAATTTTAATATTATTTAAATTTTAATGTAAAATACATTAAAATAATGTATTTTGTCCTTTATTTATTTATTTTTCAAAATTAAATAACCAAATAACATCATATAAAAAATCAAATAACATGAATAACTTATTCTTAAAAAAATCTATGACACCTTTCTATTAAAAAAATCGAAATATATTGACGAGAATAGACTAAATATGCTTGATAAATATTTTGATTATACAATTCTTATATAGTTGTATATTTATTTGTAAAATATAAACGTATTATATATAATAAGAATTATACTATTATGAAGTTTTGATTTAAAATTATATATTTTGATTTTTTATTTCATCAAAAATTAAAAATACTTTTTATCTTTAAAATATAAGAAAAATATAAAAATAAAATATATTAATCTTGAATTATTTTGATAGGTAAAAAAATTATATAAAATAAATTTAATATTATTGTATTATAATATTTGTCAATTATTTTATCTTATAATATTATATAAATTATTATCAAATACTATATAAAATAATTTAATATAATTATATTTAATATGTTTCAATAAACATGCAAAGTACACCGTATTGGACATGTTTAGAAATGAGTAAAATTGATTTAATTGAATTATATTATATTTAATATTTATAATATTTGGTAACAATTATAAATGAAAAAATTGATTATAAATAATTTATATTTAAAATAATTTTTTGTTGTAAATATTTAATTTATTTTTATATATTTACTATATTTTAAAAATAATAATAAAATATTATTTTTAATTTAAGATGAAAGAAAAAATTAAGACATATAACTTTATAATTAAAAATTCATATATATTAAGTTAATTGTTTAGTACGACTTTGATCTATATTCTTTGTTTTAAATTTTATATAATTATACTATTTTTATAATATTAAATATGATTTAATTTGATAATTAAAAATATAATTATATAAAAATTATATGTTTAATATTATATAACAATATAAGAAGAAAAATGTCAAAGGATATCTACTAGACACCTCGATAAAAGCATGTGAAATTCATGTTTTTGTGAGAACACTTTTAGTACGAAACTTATACTCCGCTCTCACGTATGATATTTCTTGAGCATTAATTACATGTTACAAGGTGGTCTGTATCTATGAAGAAAACTAAATATATGTATACAAGTAGACATACCACTATATGGTAGAGATGTTTATTTAAAAAAAATGTATGTTTTAGATTTTAATCTTCTTGTGATACTGGTGATGATTTAAAGTTGAATTAAATGGAAGATTACTATTGGGCATTAAGCATTTTTATAGTATAGTATAATTGATATAATAGGTAGTTATTAGTTAAAATAGAATTTTTTTTTTAACTTATAATTATATGCTAAAGTAGTTCTCTAATTTTTCGATGGGCATGAAATAACTTTTTTTTAATTACATAAAATAAGAGAATGGTTCCAAATAAATATTATTAAGGGGAAAGATTATTCCTAGTAAAATAAATACTTAAATGTGACGGAAAACATACAATTCATAAAAGGGAAAAAAGTAACTTTTGTTTAATGAAAGAACACAAAATTATAACTTTGTGAAAAGGGAAAAATATATATTTAATAAAACTAATTAATAATATATTTATTACAGTACTTGTCTAGTTAAATATTCTTACATAACTTCTACTAAAAGTTTGGTTTATTTTTTATTTTTTAACATGTACACTTAAATTCCAATAATTATATAAAATATAGTCACTAAGTCTTAAAAAATGATTACAGATACGTTGTATATGTAACTTATATGATTAGAATGCATGTTTTTTTTTTGGGTAAGAATTAAATATATTTAGTGAAATTTACCCATACATAACTATGTGACCGTTGTACAATCAAAATGCAAATCCACTTTTATCTTGAGAATAAGGCATGATTATCGTGATTATTGTGTTGCCGTTTGCCTTTCAGACGTGATGGCAATACGCAATTATGAATAGAGAAAGGAAAATTGTGATATAAATAGACACAATTTTTTTTCATATAATTTAATAAATATATATTTTTAATAAAAAAAACATACAATATTTTAAATAATTAAGTTGAATTTTATTTATTTTTACTTTTATATATTTTATTTTATTTATAAACATGTGTTACATAATTAAAAAATAAAAATTAATATCTAATATTTTATATTAAATAATGTAAAAAAATAAGAAATATATTAAAAAAATATGATTATTAATAGAATATATCTAAAATTAATACAAAATGATGATTATTATCACTGGTATAATTTTCTCCACCAATCTTATTTCATAACATCAGTGGGTTAAAGTCTTAATCTACCATGAATTGAAAATAATTTACATATTTATTAAATGTGCACGTCTCTTCTTACCATTTTTTCAAAGATAGCACCCACTCGAATAATAAATATACTTACAAAAATTAATCAAAAATTGTCCCATTACTATTTATAGTTAATATTTATTTGCAAATTAACTCTTATATTTATTTTAATCTATAAACTTCTCTCTAATTAAAAGTACATTAAAAAACAATGTTCATATTAATAAAAATTATCTCTCTCATAAGTGAAAAACAATGTCTATAGATTTATCTTGATTTACAAATACATGTTAATAAAGTAACAATAATATAGTAAATTAAGTTTAGATCGAAGTCACTTATTGGATTTCAATATAATTTCCTAATTTACATATATATTATTTGAGTAAAGTTAAAAAAGATTATAATTTTTTTGAATATTTTCCTTAAATAAATAAGGGATTTAAAAGATAAATTAGAGAAGAAAAAAACTCATTAATAAATGTTGAAATTGATGGTCATAAGTGTCTAAAAAATGAAAAAGAGTAGAGAAAAAGTGGATAAGATTTTGAATTTTTGAGAATTATATTGTGCTTAGAATAATTTCTATCTAAGAAAGAAAGAAAAGAAAAGAAGAGAAAATATCCACGTGTATAACGACAATTTTACGTGTTAATCGGGTACTATACACGTCTTACTTATTAAGATTTAAGTGCTTCATTCTTAACCCCTAATATTATCTATATTATTATTTTTTAATTCTTTTAATTAAAATTCATTTTTTTACACGTAATGTTATCCTAGTATCATTAAATTATCTAATCTTAATTTTAACTCAAAGGAGATGTTTATAGACTTATCTTAGATGTACAAATATATGTTAGTAAAGTACCACTAATATAGTAAATTAAGTTTATATAGTATTGAATTTCAATATAATTTACTAATTTAGATATGTATTATTTATAGATAATATATTTTTATATATTATTCTTAAATTATATTTAAATATCTTGGATGATAGTCTTATCTGTCAAATTATGGTATTTCTCTGATAATTATCAGTGTATTTCATTATTATTTCTGTTATCTGTTTTTGTACAATAGTTTAGATATATGTATACAAAGAAAACGAAAATTAAACAATAACCATAATTCTTGCATATCCATGTTTTATGGATCCACTACCATTATTGTATGCTCCATGTTTTACTCCACTGAGTCATTGGTGTCTGCCACAACAACACACACCAACACTCCTCCTCAAGTTGGTGCATATATGTCTCTTATGCCCAACTTGTCAAGTGAGTTGTAGAAGTTCCTTGCAGACACAGATTTTGTGAGTATATCAGCCAATTGATCTTCTGATTTAACAAATGGAAGCTTAATAATCTTTTCTTCAAGATTCTGTTTGATGAAGTTCCGATCCACTTCAACGTGCTTCGTGCGATCATGTTGAACTGGATTGTGAGCGATGGCAATGGCTGCTTTGTTATCACAAAATAAATTCATTTCAGAGTTAGGAGCAACACCAATCTCAGTTAAAAGTTTTTTCAACCAAAGGAGCTCACATATTCCCTTGACCATTCCTCGAAATTCAGCTTCAGCACTGGATAAGGCAACTACATTTTGCTTCTTGCTTCTCCATGTAACAAGATTGCCTCCCACGAAAGTAAAGTACCCAGCAGTAGATTTCCTATCCTTCATATTCCCTGCCCAGTCTGAATCTGTATATCCAAGGACTTCCAATTGGCCATTCTTTGAAAACATAAGTCCTTTCCCAGGGGAGGATTTTAAGTAACGAAGTATTCGCATGACCGCATCCATATGGTCTTCACTTGGGCAGTGCATGAACTGACTCACGACACTCACAGCATACGCAATGTCAGGTCGAGTATGAGATAAATATATGAGTTTACCTACTAACCGTTGATATCTCTGTTTATCTGCTGGTACTTGGTCCACATATTCTCCGAGTTTATGATTTTGAACCATTGGAATATCGACAGGTTTACAATCTAGTAGTCCTGCCTCTGCTAGTAGGTCCAGAGTATATTTCCTTTGGGAAAGACATATGCCTTGTTTTGATCTTGTTACCTCAATACCTAAGAAGTATTTGAGCCCTCCCAAGTTCTTCATTTCAAACTCATTTGACAGTTGTTCTTGAAGCTTAGAGATTTCTTCTTTATCATCCCCTGTAATGATCATGTCGTCTACATAGACTATAAGGGCTACTATCTTCCCTAATCGATGTTTTAGGAAAAGAGTATGATCAGAGTTGCTTTGTTGGAACCCATATTTCTTCATTGCTGAACTCAACCTACCAAACCACGCTCGAGGTGATTGTTTTAGTCCATACAATGCTCGTTGTAATCTACATGCAGTTTCGTTTCCTGATGTAACAGTATATCCTGGTGGGATATCCATGTAAATCTCTTCCTCAAGGTCACCATGAAGGAAGGCATTCTTCACGTCAAGTTGGTGCAATGACCAATCTAAATTTGCTGCAAGAGATAACAAAACTCTCACAGTTTTTAGTTTAGCCACAGGTGAGAAGGTTTCTTGATAATCTATCCCATGTTTCTGTGTATATCCTTTTGCTACAAGCCTCGCCTTGTAACGATCAACTAACCCATCTGCTTTATACTTAATGGAGAAAATCCACTTGCATCCTACCATCTTCCTCCCTTGAGGCAACTCACTTAACACCCATGTGTTATTCTTCTGCAATGCCTCAAATTCCTCTTTTATAGCTTGAGCCCATTTTGGATCAGATAAGGCTTCTTCAATGCTACTCGGAATTTGACACGAGGAGAGTGTTTGTGCAAATGCCCTGATAGGTTCTGATAATCTTTGAGTAGATACATAATTTGCTATTGGATACTTGGGTTGTCGTTCTTCTCTTTCTGGGGAGTATCGATTTGGAGGTTTACCTCGATTGTGTCTGAAAGGTAAAACATAACCAACAGGTGTATCTATAGCATTAGTTTGTAAAGGTGTGATAGGATAGCTTACCTCAGGAGTGTTCTCAGCAGGAGGATCATTGGGTACTAGAGAATGGAGGGGTACATCAACCACTTCATCTTCTGGAGATTCAATTACTATTTCAGCTTCAGTTCTTGGAAGTTCAAGCTCGGGTCTAGATACGGGCTCCTCCATAATATTGGCACGATCCGAGTATGTTGGACTAGTGTCTAATATTTCAACATCAAGCCAATTTCGTTCTTCACCATAACTCTCCTCCTGAAGAGTGTAATTGGATACCGATGATGGGAAAAAACATTCTGATTCGAGGAAAGTGACATCCATGGTAGTATAGTTTCTTTTAGTAATTGGATCATAACATCGGTACCCCCTTTTTTTGTACACCATACCCCAAGAATACACATCGGACAGCACATGGATCCAACTTAGTTCGTTGATTTTTATGGAGGTGGACAAAAGCAACACATCCAAAAATTCGGGGCGGAAGCATTAAAATAGTAGGTAAGGGAAGATGATCAGATAACACCTTTAATGGAGTCTGAAATTGTAAGGTCTTTGTGGGCATTCGATTCAGTAGATACACAGCTGTAGTAACAGCATCACTCCAGTATTTATTAGGCATATGTGTACCGATTAGTAAGGCCCGAGCCGTTTCTAAAATATGCCTATTCTTCCTCTCCGCAGTCCCATTCTGTTGTGGGGTTTGTGAACATGAGGTTTCATGGAGAATACCATGGTTGTCCAAGTATGTCCGGAATTGTTGATTAACATACTCCCCTCCATTATCAGACCTAAGTATCTTAATTTTTTCAGAAAATTGTGTCTGAATCATGGTGTGAAACAGGTGAAATGTAGCAAATACTTCATCTTTATGTTTGAGAAGGTAAAGCCATGTCATTCGTGTACAATCATCAACAAAAATAACAAACCAACGATGACCCGATGACGTAATAACCGGGGAAGGTCCCCAAACATCAGAATGTACCAAAGCAAAAGGAGTCATACTTTTATTCATGCTCATAGGATAAGACGCCCTATGACTTTTTGCTAGGATACAAGTATCACATTTGAAATCTGAATGTGTGATATTTGAAAATAAACTAGGGAGTAGGTGCCTTAAATACCCAAATGATGGATGCCCAAATCTACGATGACATAGCCAAATCTGTCGTTCCTTGTTACCAACAGTACGTTGCATGTGATTGGCTCTTCCTGAACTGAGGTCATCCACATAATATAACCCTCCTCTCCTAGTACCACGCCCAATGATCTCCTTGGTGAGAATATCCTGTAGAAGGCAAAAAGTAGAATACATCAATACTACACAGTTAAGGTCTGAAGTGACCTGACTTACAGACATTAGTCGGTTTGACAGAGAGGGTACAAGCAAAGTATTAGATAATGATAATGAAGGAGATAAGGTCACTGTTCCAGCTCCTGTAACTGGATAAGTGACCCCATTTGCATTGGCAACACGACTCCGTCTTGGCTGGGTTGTATTGGAGAGATCGTTTGGGTCAAATGTCATGTGATCTGTAGCTCCAGAGTCTAGAATCCACTCATCTTTCTCACTACGAGTAGAGATGTGAAATGCTTTACTTGAAATACCTGGATCTTGGGAAGATTCGGCCTGAGAAGTAAGGGATAGTGAGGCATTATTGGTAGCCACAGCTGCTCGCCCAGTAGTGTCCCGTTTCTTCCGTGCTTGAAGATCATTCCACCATTCTGGATACCCATGTAGTTTGAAGCAGTTTTCACGGGTGTGTTTGGAGTTTCCACAATGGCCACATTTCATGTCAAGAGATGGTGGATTTCCCGTGGATTTCTTGCTACCCAAGGAAGTTCCTGTTTTTGGTGGCATTAGGTTATGGTGTCCCTTGACCCCTTTAAAAGCCATAACAACTCCGGGTGTCGTATCTACACCTGTGATCATCACGGTCTGCCTGACCTCTTCCCTACGAACGAATCCATAGGCTTGTTCCACCGTAGGGAATGGTTTGATCTGAAGCACATCACTTCGAGTTTTATCCAATCTATCATCAAGTCCATCGAGGAAGGTATACACTCGATCTTCCTGTACGATGGAGTTGTATTTTTGTATATCAATCGCACACTCCATTGGATTAGGACGACGGAAATCAATTTCACGCCACAACCCTTGAAGGTCATTGTAGTATTTTTCAATGGATCCACCCGCTTGTTTCGTACGAGTAACTTGACGTCGAAGATCATACACCTGAGACGTGTCTGTCCCATCATAGTAAGTGGTAGCCACCGAATCCCAAACCTGTTTTGCAGTTGGGAATCGGATAAAATTTGCAATTAAGGAGGGGTCCATCGAATTGATCAACCATCCTTTGACAATGGCGTTTTCAGTACGCCATCTCCTAAATAAGGGGTCGGTTTCAACAGGTTGAGGAAAATCCCCATTAATGTATCCCAGTTTATCTTTGCCAGAGATATACATCTCTACCACCTGGGACCATAAGGCATAATTGGATCCTCCCAACTTGATACTAATGGGAGCAGTCGACGCTTCAGTTGGCGGAGGTTGTGAGCTGATCTGAGCTCTAGTTAAAACTTCCGTCATTTTCGCCGTCAAATCTTCTAATATGAAATTGGTAGTTAAATCTCTAGATTCCGCCATGAAATCTAAAATTTTTTTCCTTCCGTTTTTCCTTTTTTTTTTTTTTTTTTTTTTACAATTCGTACAACACTATATAAAGAAAAATACGTAACCCTAAACCCCCCTTTTCACATTCGCGCAGCTGCTAACCCTAAAAATTTCCCCTCTTTTTTTTTCAATCTTTTTTCGCAGCTCCTTCTTCCTCCTTCTTCTTCCTTCTTCTTCCTCCTTCTTCCTCCTTCTTCCTCCTCAGCGCAGCTTCTTCTACTGCGTTTCTCAACGCAGTTTCTTCTATTGTGGCTTCACGCAACTTCTGTTATCGTTGTGTTCTGTTATTGTTGTGTTATGTTTCTTTTCCAGACAAGAAACTGATGGTGAAACCGGCCACTCTGTGAGGCAACCAGCGTTGGAGCCAACCAATTAGACCAGTACGGTTTCAATGAGTAAGTCAGACCGACCACATAGGTCGAACCAGTGTCGAGAAACTGTAACCAAACTGGCCACCCCAGAAATCAGATTCAGAGGGTAAGTGTAAACCAGAAATCAAAAAATCAGCAACAGGAAACAGAAATCAGCTGAAATTAGAAATCTGCAGCAGAAACAGAAATTTGCTCTGATTGCGAATCCCTTGACTCCTTGTAAGTTGTATGCTGATATATTTTTTTTTAAAAGTGTAACCCGTAATCTTCTATTGAATTTCTGAACAAATAATCGTGAAATAACTATCTTGCTTTCATTTCTGAGCTGCACATGTTTGGTGTTTGAAACGGCTACAAGAGCTGAAGCAGAAATCAGAACTCAAAAAAAAACGAAAAACTGCAGCTACAATCAGTAGCCACACCAGAAATCAGAAATCAGAATTTAGAAATCAGAAACCAGAAATCAGAATTCAGAAATCAGAAATCAACAAATCAGCAAGTCTGCAGATTTGCAAATCAGCAATCAAAAAATGGTAGTTTCGTCATAAATCAGCAGGTAGTTCATTAGCAATATCCTGCTTTGATACCATGTCAAATTATGGTATTTCTCTGATAATTATCAGTGTATTTCATTATTATTTCTGTTATCTGTTTTTGTACAATAGTTTAGATATATGTATACAAAGAAAACGAAAATTAAACAATAACCATAATTCCTGCATATCCATGTTTTATGGATCCACTACCATTATTGTATGCTCCATGTTTTACTCCACTGAGTCATTGGTGTCTGCCACAACAACACACACCAACATTATCATATTAAAAAAGAAAAATAAAAACAACTTTTTTAATCTCTTCTTATTAATGGAAGTCTTCCTATATAAAAAAAAGGAAGAAAAAAAAAACTACTCCCGTACTATATGTACTGTAACGATACATATACATGTGAACTCCAACTATTGGTCTAGTCAAAGTAAAGACATGCATGCAAGATGGTTGTGGTTGACAAGAAGTTGCGAATTCACATTAGATTTTTTTTTCTTTCTTTTAAGTAGATAATGATTTGTTATTTTATATTAATAAAATATAAAATTAATATATTATTTTAAAAAAAAATCAGAAGAGATTAAACAATATGATTATTTAATAATCTATTTTAAAAATAATGAACAATAATTCGAATAATAATTTGAATACACACTATTTCTTAATTAAGGTGCTAATTTTTTTCCCCATGTTTATTGTGCCTAATATATTAAGTCAAATTTATACTATATATATATATATATCAATCAGATTTTATTGTTATTTCTAAAAAATAATTACCAAGTCAAAGGATTTTGGTCTGATGAATAAATTAGTATCCATCGACTGCATGAGTTTAAAAATTATCTTTTTTTTTTAATAAATATAAACAAAACACACAGAAAAAGAGATAAAGTGATAAATTACACGATACACACTAAAATGTCTTTAATTATCGCAATTCTTTGGCATCAATAGAAAGGAAAAGTAATACACACAATCACAAAATGAACTTTGCTAAAAAATGGAAAAATGTATATAAAAAAAACATTTACGATAATTTAGTTGTTGAGATTAATTTTATATTTAAAGTTATCAAATTGGGTTTTATATTGATTATTAATACTGCAAAATTGAAACTAAAAAAAAAAAAAACTATTTCTAGTAAGTATGTAAATTTAATTTGTTCTCTTTAGCTTAGGAATAAATATTCCTACCTATATTCAACCTAAACTAGATTCGATTTCTAAGTTTAAATTTTATAAAATATATATAATTTTAATAATTTCATAGTGATATTTTAACATAATTTAAACTCAGTTACTCACTAAAGTCTTTTAAAGTTCAAAAAACCATGCCTCATCATACACGAACTATTTTAGGGCATAATATTAATTTTATTTAATTTTAAACCTGACTCAATAGGACCCAAAATATACATGGGTATATAGTCTCTCTATCTATACAAATTTTACATCCAATATTTCAATCAAGCAAACAAAAAAATTGAAATTAGTTTGTTTACATAATTCATTTAACATTCTCATTTTAAATTATATCAATAATATATATTTTTACTTTTTAATTCATTAATTATCTTAATTTTTTTTTCCAAAGTAAAAGAACAAATTGCAAATTTGTTCAATAATACTATTTTTGTTTTAACTTATTCTCAAATATAACTCTTTATATAAAAAATATTTAAAAAATTGATAAAAATTAATATATAATTGAAAAATATATTATTTTATTAAGATAATTATCATCTATCTTTTTGTGTTTTTACCAAAATACTGTCTTGACATATGTCAAATTTTATTTTAATTCAATCATATCCCGATTGCTTTGAACCAATTCAAGTCAGAACATATTATTTGAATTAATTAGAATTTGGTTTAGAATTTTAACCAATTTTTTTTAATCAATTCTGATAATAGGTTCTCGAATTGAAAATACTAAAAATAAGTGGAAATAAGACTAAAGCAAAATAAAATATAACATAAGTTAATGATATTTGTATATGACTATGTATGTCAATAGGACGGAGTGAGGGTGGGGGCGTGGAGGCTATTCCTATCATCCATTTAAATAATTAAGGGCCGAGGCGAGGTAGGAGCTTTCCATCAGAGTTTCATATATTTTTTACAAGGATTAGAATCTCTAATAACAAAAAAAAATAATTTAATATCAATTTTATATTAAATAACCCAAATCGACAAAAAATTTCAATTATATATGTTTATTATACAATTATAATAAACTTATTCATAGAAATAATGTTTTTAATAAAACTCTTTGGATTTAACTATAATTATAAATTATCTGACTTTTGGTAATATTCGTGAATAAAATGTTTAAATGTAAATTTAATTTGTTTGGTTTACAAGTAATAATTACTTTTGTGACTTGAGTTATCGAAAAGTTGGCACGAATTCATACACTTTATCTTGTGGAGAAAATGAAAAAAAGTATTAACTTGTAAGTAGATTACTTTAGGGACATTATCTTGGAGAGTAGTATAAGATCTGGTCAGATCTACAAAAAGAGGTATATAAGTCGATGTCTAAAGTCGGTTTTTACAAAAAACCGACTTTTAATGAATTTAAAGTCGGTTGTCCACGTCAACCGACGCTATGTTACGTCGGTTGTCCACGTCAACCGACGCTATACCGTGAACCGACTCTACGTGTAGCGTCGGTTCATGCCATGAACCGACTTTACAGGTAGAGTCGGTTCATGGCATGAACCGACTTTACAATTTAAGTCTCTGAATTTAAAGTCGGTTCATACAACCGACTTTAAATTTGTTTAAAGTCGGTTAAAAACCGACTTTTATACCCCTTATTGTAGTAGTGTGGTATTGTAACTGAACCTTAATTTTCACAATAGATTGTTAGGTGGTTTGATGGACTAGTGATTTTTCTTTTAAATCATTGTTGTAACTTAGGTTGTTTCCAGCTAAAATATCGTGTGTCAAGTTCTTATTTATTTATGTTTTATATTATTTTACACATGGTTCTATATCTAATTACTTGTGATTTTTTAATTAGTCATAATCCAAAAATTACATATTCATCTCCCTCTAGTTAATTAGATTTGCAACTACAAACTTTAAATTGGTATCAAGCCGGTCACTAGATATATTTACAATATGTTTGATTGGTAAGAATGAGAACGAGAATGTAATTAATTCCACACATTTTTATGTTTTGTTCTGTTATAGGTTAAGAATATAATGGAATAGAATTCATTCCTATAAGAGAAAGAATAACAATTTTACCACCTCCTTATACTATCTTTATTCCATTCTCATACCAATTTTTATTTCAATTTTACCCTTAAAAACACATAAATAAACCCTAATTTAAAAAAAAAAATCAAAAAAATTATTTAATCTTTTTATAACATTAGATAATATTTTAAGTAATAATTATTTAAAAATAATAATAACTTTAATAATATATTTTTTCTAATAGAAATATAATAAATTAAATGATATTATTTAAATTTTACTCAACATAGAGGTATTAAAATAATATATAGTGTTTTTTATTTCATTTTACTTGTAAACCAAACATTGTAATACTGATTCTTTTTTTATTCCATTGGTCAAGTTAAACACTATAATAGTAATATTGTTTCTTTTATATTTAATTTTATTAGCATTTCCATTCCCATTCATTTTCTATTCTATGAACTAAATGTTCCCTTAATGTTTGCCTAGGGTCTTGTTATAGATCATTTAAGAAAGGGTTTGTCTCTGACCCGTGCTCTTTTCTTTAATGTGTCTAACTACTTATATTGGAAGGCTCGTATAAGCCTTTCTACGTTATAAGATGAGAGTGTGTGGAAGTATGTTATCTATGATTGGGAACCACCTTTGGTTACCAAAGATAATGTTATCACACTTAAACTTAGGAACAAATGGACAATTTAAGATAAAATTGGTAGTAATTGAAAACAAATATATATCAATGATATTTTTATTGACGTGTATGTAGATAAGTTTCATCATATTTTTAATGTTGATACTGCTAAACATGCTTGAAATAGTTTAGAGATTAACCATAAGGGCACCACACAAGTTAAAAAAACTAAATTGCACATGCTAGACACTAGGTTTGAAAATTATAGGATGTAAGAAACTAAAACTCTTTCTGAATATCATGTTAAATTATATGATATTACTAACACCTCTTAAAATCTTAGAGAGAAAATTGAAGAATTTAAGTTAGTTCAAAAGATTATTTGCTCGTTATCAGATCACTTTCATGCAAAGGTCACTACTATCAATGAAAGTAATGATGTAGACATAATCAAAATTCAGAAACTCATTGGCTCACTTCAAAGCTTTGAGATGAGCTTTTGAATACCTCCAAAGAACAAAAATGTTGCTTTCAAAACCGCCATGAGTGATTATGGTGATTATGGTGATAATGACAATGATGAGAATGATGAAGAATTGAAACTTATAGCTAAAAGACTCAAGAAAATCTTCGACTGGAACAATTTATAGAGTAACTAGCAACCAAGCTGTTAAAGGGATCAAAATTCAAAAGAACTAAAGTCTATGAGTTTTAAAGGGAAGAAAAATAAATCTATTATACCAAAATAATTTGAATGCAAAAGTATTGATCATGTTGCAGCTGAACGTGATAACAAAAAGAGAGAACTGTAACAATTATCCTAATAACTCAAAAAATTGTGGCACAAACTATTTGACAATTACTACAACTATTAGTGGATACTCTAATAAGTCTGACATTGATTATTATGAAAAAATGATTCTAAATTCCTTACACCTATCTATTCTAAGACACACTTTGTATTTATATTATTGTGTTAATTTTTCAGGTATTAGTTGAACGAATTTGATTGTTAATGTAACTCGAGTTATTGAAACATTAGTTCGGATCCTTACACCTATCTTGTGAAGGGTGTGAAAGAAATCACAGCTTGTAAGTAAATTACTTTGGAGGTTTTATCTTTTGGAGGATAGTATAAGAACTCATTTAATAATTAAACATTGATTTTCATAGTAAATAATTAAGTGATTTAGTGAATCAATTATTTTTTTTAACGGAGTGAGAGGATGATCCCCATTCTCCAACTCCACCTACTTCCCGTGAAGACATTCCTATCCATGTTAAAATCAATTTTTTCCTACAAACAAAACAAATTAACATCACTTTACAAAACACAAGAGAGATGGATAACAATCACCCTTTTATAAAAATAAAATAGTATAAAAAATAAATACAAAATTAACAAGTGAGATTAATATTATTCAAAAACATACCGCAATTTGTATGTAAGTTGCATTAAGGTCTTTTTATCAACTAAGAATTAGACTGTTGATTTAGAGTCCTAGTATTGAAAACGTAGTCAATTAATAAACAAGACTTACTATACAGGAGAACACTTTGTTAGGGATTCGACTTTTAATCACACTCATATTTTCGTACTGATGCCTCCTATTTTTCATATTATTAAGAAAAAACTTTCATTTAAATTTTCTAGATTAAGTTTTAATATGTATTTGATTTTTTAAATTTAAAAAGATAATAATAATTGCAAAATAAAATAAAAAACAAATTAATTGCCGTTCAATTTCATCACATCTATTGCACATCGTTAGATTTCCAAACTGAAATTTCATTTTGAATAAAATTAGAACCATTAATTGAAGTGTGATACTAAGGATATATTCAATTTAAGATTTTAATATACTTTGAAAGAGTTAGATTTTTTATGTTTTAAAAAATTCTTCGAGCGTTCATGAATATCCTAAAGTATGAACCAAATCAAATCGCACAACAATCACATTTTTCTTATTTATTTTTTCCCCTGTACTTCTGTGCCGTGATTCAGTTGCCCACTTCTATGGGGAGTATGACCCCAAAAACCATTGACAATGAGAAACCTTTTAATAGTTTGGTGTACGCGTATTATATGAATAAGTTAAATAATCAGTCTTTGTGGTATTTTGTTTTGTACAACGTTAATTTTCACTTATTATTATAAAAAAAAATTTATTAATAATAATTTTATTTAATTATATTAATATTAAATATAATTATTAAAATAAATAAAATGGATATTTTATGTATTTGTGATGACATAACCAGAAAAATTTACCCTTTGTTTTATGTAACTTTTTTTATATGTTATTTAAATTAATATATAATTTACTTAATATTTTTCTTATATTTAAAAATAAAAACTATTTTAATTTAAGATAAAATATAAAATCAAAAATATAATTTTAAAATTAAAAATTTAGATACATTAATTTAAGTATATAATAATAGTAAGGTTTAGAGTCACGCTTATCAAATTTTTTACATAATTGTTAATTTTTATTTTGTAAAAATAAATACATAATTATACAAAAATTATACCATCCAAATCTTGAGTATTTTTTGCCAAATATGTCACTAATGTCAATTTTGAGAAATCACAATCTTATCAAAGGAAGGGATATAATTTTTTTAAACAACTATAATATTTTTATATTTAACATTGAGACTTGAATCTCATAAGTTATGTATGCACAAGTGGCCTCAAAAAATTGAGCTCATTAGCAAGGAAGGAATATAGTTAAAATTCACCTAGAGCTATATTTACATATGATAATTCTAAGGATCAATAAGGTCATTAGTAAATTAGTAAATTCGATGATAATGTAGAAATTTTACTTAGAAAGTAAAACTGGCATTTTCATATACTATAAATATAATATAATAGGATATTAGGATAAAAATAATAAAAATAACATACTTAAATTTTTTTAGATCAAATAATATTTTTTTGTTATTTAAATATGTGACTTAAAAAGAGTGAGAGATGAGTCTTATGCTAGATAACTAGTCAAATCACACATATTTAAAATTTAAAATTATAAATATAGCATCATTTATATTAATGTTTTAATTAAACAAATTTTGATTTTATTTTTGTTATTGTAAACTTTATAGGTATTATTTTTGTAATTTTTCAAATATATCTTCAACTATTCTTAATATATCAAATATATTAAATTTAGTTTCTAAATTTGTGAAATTTGAAAAAAATAATATAATTTTCTAAAATTTTAAAATATTAAATAAAATACAAATTATTAAGTCCAATTAATTTATAGATTCCTAGAAATCAAAATCTATGGAATTTCTTATAAAGATAAATAATTAAAAGAAAACTAAAAATGTAATAAAATTTAATTCTAAATATCGAAAATATTAATTTTTTTTATTAAGACAATTTAATATTTTCAACCAATTATGTATTGGTAAGTCATATTCGTAAGGGTTCATATAAGAAAATTTGAGAGTAATATGGTAGTTTTATATTGTAATGCAACATCAAAACTAAATGTTTTTGTTTAAATTTAAAAAAAAAATTGTACGTACGTATATGTGTATATATAAAAGTAGGTAACTTATTCAATTATGACAAGCTACTGCATCATTCGCAAGATGAAATAAAGTAAATAAATATGTATATATATAAAAGTAGGTAACTTATTCAATTATGACAAGCTACTGCATCATTCGCAAGATGAAATAAAGTAAATAAAATAAGTATATATATAAAAGTAGGTAACTTATTCAATTATGACAAGCTATTGCATCATTCGCAATAGGGGTGTCTATGGTCCGGTTCGGTCCGGTTTTTCCTAAAAAAAAATTAACCGAACCGGACCGTTCGTATTACTCGGTCTGGATCGGACCGGACCGAACCGTTCGTATTACTCGGTCTGGATCGGACCGAACCGTTTGAAATGGTTTTAAGAAATAAAAACCAGACCGGACCGTTTGACTTATAAAACCGTTCGGTCCGGTTTTATTCCCGGTTTGGTTCGATTATTTTATAATTTAATGAAGAATAATGTAAAAAAATTAATATATTATTAAACCGGTCCGGTCCGGTTTGAACGGTTTAAAATTAATACAAACCGGACCGGACCGTTTGATTAGTAAAACCGTTCGGTTTGGTTCAGTCCGGTCCAGTTTTACGGTTTAGTCCAGTCCGGTTTATGAACACCCCTAATTCGCAAGATGAAATAAAGTAAATGAAATATGTAGATTAGAGTACAAAAACTATAAATAAATAATATAAATTTATGTGAATATATTGAAGTTTTAAAGTTAAAATTTTATTTACTATATATGAGTTTTTTTTAATTTATATTTTATTAATTCAAAATAATTATATAAGAATAATTAAATAAATAAAATAAAAATATGTCAAATTATTCTACATTAAAAAATTAGTTTTGTTTTAAAAAAAGAGTAATCATTTTCTAATCCTCAAACATTACAAAAAATAAGTCATACTTATTTTCTACATAATGAATAGGTAGCATATATATAATTATAATAGTAATGTGATTAAAATATATTAATTTAAAGTAAAGTTATTAATGTATTAAATTTGTAAAATTAAAATGATATCATATATAATTTTTTTAAAATAAATTACCTTTAAATTTTATTAAAAATAAAGAATATACGATAGTTTATATGTGTTTTAAAAGCTAATAAATTTTGGATAAAATATTGATCGAAACTAAAGGTTAATCTAACCTTTAACATAATTATGCCACTAATTATAGGCTCACAACTAAGGACAAATTCGGTAACTCATAATCACAAGGTAGATCAAGGTAACTATACGAGGAGATCCAAGAATGAATATGATGTTCAAGAGGTACATAGGGTATTTTGATGAGCACACAATTAGCAATGCAATATCGATCTTGCGGATACTTTAGTTTTATTATTTATAAAACTTTCGTAAGTATACGAATCATTTTATAGAAAATTGTAAGTATATTTTTAAGATCTATCTAAAGAATGAATATATGTTGTTCTTAATTTATTATTTAAAATATAAAAAACAAAATTAATGCAATTTTTTATCATTCATAACAGTTAAGTATTTTAGGATATAATAATTAAGTTAACTATGTTTGTTCATATTATTTATGTTATTAAAGATATAAATTGATATTTATTGATTTTTTTATATGAATATCACATTTGGTATGGTTATATATTCTTTGTTAATTAAATAAGTCAATTAACACTTATTTGTATTGTTGATAATTAACTTGGTTAATTAAATTAATTTCTTTTTTCTAAGAGATTGAAAATGAATAATTTAAATGACACATTTAGTCGGGTTAGATATTTTAAGCTTTATTCAAGATGTTTAAATTAAATCTAATAATTTAATTATCCGAGTACTAACTTTCAAGTTTTAAAATCATGACTAAAAATATGTTGGCAATACATTTTCGAATAATAGTTCTTATAAAAACTTTTGAAATAGAGCTTCATTATAACTACCGGGTAATTGTACCAACAAATAAAAAAACAATACTCTAAATCAGATTGTATAATTAAACCTTAAAATCAAATTTTCAGATTTAAGTTATAATGAAAAATAATGTATTTTCCTCTAACATCATTAATATAAAATTTTGAATAAAAATAAAATCAATTTATTTTATAGAAATCGTTTACTTATCTAATATTTCCTAAGCATAACAACGTTATAATTATATCATATTTGTAAACAGTAAGTCATGTTAAATTTAATCACAGATAAATTAAATATAACATATAAGAATAAAACATAAAAATAACTTTAAGGAATAAAAATCCTTACAAAACCTTGATGCTAATTTTATTTCTAAAAAACCTCCAAACAGATTTATATTTTCGTTATTGAATTAAAAACTAAAAATTTACAAAAGCATAGATTTTTCTTCTCAAAAGGATAAGAACTTTAGAACTAAAAACTAAAAAAAGAAAAAATTATAGAGAGAGAAAGAGCTAAGAAAATTATTTATTGAGATGTGTTTTGGAATGGAGCAAAGAGATTCATTTTATAGGTAAGGAAAATGCCAAAACAAAATGAGAAATATTTCAAAATTTGAATTTGGATGCATTTGGACACGTTAACGTGCGTGTGAAGAGCGAAAATTGCAGTCGGTGCACGCGAGCACGATGTAGGACATAGTGTGGGCATGTGTTGGCACACACAGAATCGGTGGGGTGTATGCAAGGCGTGTGCTAGCTATACGGGTGAGGACGTGTACTGGGCGTGTGTCGACAACGTGCTGGGAATGCACGTGGGATAATTTTATATAAAATATGATAAAATGATACAAATATAAATCTATTTAATTAATTAAAATATATTAAATCATAGCAATTTTAATATTTTTTAAACACTTATCATACTCGACCCAAGGTACTTAACCTGCTTAAGAGATAAGAAGATATCTATTACGGAGGTACATTGACATTATCTCATATTGGAACAATGCACTTGCCTTTATGTCAACATAAGTTAAATGTAGTCATTTTAATAGGATACTAAAATAGCCTATATATATGGGCTTATGTTGCTTATCTCACTAAATCTTTCTAAATATGCTATAGCACTTACAATTTGTCCAAATAATTCAAGATAAAATAATAGAGGGTTTAATATTTGAACGTTACACACCGAAGCACCTTATGCTAATAGGGTGCTTCCACATGTGGTAGTCTAAGGTACCTCTCTAAGAAGATCCAAGAATGAATGTAGAGTTCAAGAGGTACATGAGATACTCAACATAAGGTGCTTAACAACAGGATACTTATCTACCTAAGAGATAAGAAAACATATATTGTAGAAGTACATAGATATGATCTCATCTTGAGACATTAGACCTCATTTTATGTTAATCTATTACATGTATGTACTTATCTCACTAATTCTCTCTAAGTATCATGTAGCACTTGTAATTCTTCAATTATATTTAGTATCACAATTTAAAAGTATGTTTTTAAATATATTGTTTATGACAAAGATATAATTTAAGTCCACTTGTTTGTAAAATAATTTAAAATTTATGTCTATGTGTTTATAAAAAAAGTGATGATAAAATTATTGTTTTATTAAATTTTTCATTAAATAACAAATATAACACGTATATATTTATATTTTTTCTATAAAGATATATGAAAAAAACTAATTTTTCATTAAAATGAAATTACTCAAAAATATTTAATAAAATTTAAATAAAATTTGTATTGTGTAGCAATCACTATAGTTTTGTCGTCTGATTGGGGATTAAATCAGAGTTATATTAATAAAGTTAAAATCATTTATCAAATAATGATTTCGTTGTTAAGTTTTTTTTTTTGAAAAAAAAAGTTTGTTCAATTTTTTTTAATAGATATATGTATATATATTTTCAAAAAATATTATAAATATGTAAATATTATATATATTATTTTATTATAATTAATAAAAAATTGTATCAAAAATTAATTTTATCCTATTATTTTTTAACAAACAAAAAATCGAACTTAAAAATACATTCTTAATTCTTTAAACAAAAGTATCAAACATAATTTTTTAGTCATTATTAAAAGTGACTTAGATTTAAACAAAAAGATTTGAATGCCATTTTTCTCAATAAAATACGAAGCACTTGAGAAAGGGCAAATGATGACATTGAAGAGTGAATTAATGATATAATTTTTATACATGGATTAATTGTATTTTATGTCTATGCGATAATTTATAAAAATATTTAAAATATTTATTTTGTTATATTTATATTTATAACGTATGAGTGATGATAAAAATATGTTAAATAAATATATTTTTAAAGTTACAATTATATTTACAACGTATATATAATAGTGCAATTATCTTCAAAATTAACCTTTTTTTACCGCTATCTTATATCTATAACGTATAAATAATAGTGTAATTAAATTCAAAATTTAATTTTTTTATCGTTATCAATATATTGTGGACATAATTATATAAAAAATATTTTAAATATTTTACAAATTATATCAATCATTTTGGATATAAAACATAATATATATTATAATATTTTACTTAAAAAAAAGAAGATATTATCACTTACCTGAATCACAATTAATGATATAACTAATTTTTAAAGGGTTTTGGTCTATTTGGTCATAACTTTATAAAATTGATAAATTTATAATGTAATTATTAAAATACTTCAATTTAATGTCATAGTTTCATATTGGGTTAAATTAGTATATATTTTTAAAAATCATATTTTTATAGGGACAAAATTAGATTTTACTTTTTTAATTGAAAAAAAAGGTGATATTTTGAGGCTTACTTGCAGTTAGGAAAAAGTGAGCTCCACTTATTTGCATTTTAGGAAAATATTGGAACACCAAGATGCAAAAAAAGTCCCTAAAAGATTTGATGGTTTACTGTGTCGAAACAAGCATTTGACTTAATAATATTATATCAATAAATTTATCTAATATAATAATTTTTGATATTAACGCAAATTTGATTACAAATATTATTAAATATATTAGTAAAGATGAAAAATAAATATATTTATTTGATAAAACATAGGGAAATGAGAAAAGGGGAGGGAGACATAATTATTTTTAATTAAAAAAGAAAATTCTAATTTTACTTATACAAAAATATAATTTTTAAGAGAATTGGACTAATTTTATTCAAATATAAAATTATAAATCTAAACGATACTACTTTAATAGTTATGATATGTGTGTTTACATGTGTTTTACATTACTTAGAAGGTTGAGTAGTCATATACTTATAAAAGATTAACATTTTTTAAACAATATGACGTGTTTTGAGATTTTTTTTCTAAACGTAAAATTGTTAAGTCTCGTTAAACTGTCAAGTCATGACCGTGAATTTGTTAAACTTATAGTTATGGACCAAAACTGACAATCTCATATCACGTCAAATGAGTCTTATCCTGTTATAAACGACAAATCAACTATCATGTATTAGGTGGTATTAGAGTCATAACCCTATTAGCCCATGTGAGCATACGTTCTTGCGAGAACGTAACACTACCTAAGTGTGAGAGTATATGATAAAGTGTATCTGCACATTACACATTGATTAGAAAGCTAAATATTAATATGATTATAAGTGATGAATACTTTCAAAATAATATGACACGTTTTAGTGTTTTTTCCTAAAAGTAAAGTTGTAAGTTCTATTGAACTATCAAATCATGATCGTGAGTGCATTAAATTTGTAATTATAGACCAAAATAAACAATCTCATGTTTTGTGCAATAGGTCTCGTCACATTATATGCGAACAAATTAACCGTCTTATATCAAGTTACATTACTTATATTTTAATTGGGTAAAATTACACGATTAAATGAACTTATAATAGTGCACCTATATATTATATCATGTAATGTATTTTTATTCAAAAAATAATAGTAAAACTTAATTAAAATACTTTGAAGGTAAATTCTACGTTAATAATAACACTATAACAATCATAAAAATATATAATTAGTTTAAAATATTTATTAAAAAAATAACGCTAAATAAATAGTGTCGCGCTGTAGTATATGTAATTATTATTTTTTCGTAATTTTTAGTGCAAAATTCCACTATTTTGATACTAGATGCATTAAAAGGAAATTAATCGTGAGGGCATTTATTAATACGATCACTTCGATTTTAACACGTGTATTTATTGATTGTAAGTATATTATTGTATTCCAATAGCAACTTATCCCAAACAGTTCATGAGATTCGTTGTCCTTTTAAAGTCCAGTTCCATCATCATGCGCTGTGGTGCAAGAATACTACACCGTGTCCCTTTTTAGATATTGTCTCTTTCTATTTCTGTGATTTTATTTCGCACTCAACAAACTAAGGAATGCCATGGAATCACTAGCCTCATTTTATAGCAAAGATATAACAGCCCATCTTCAAAACCCTCTTCAGTTCATAGTTCAGAGCCATCCTGATCAATTTTGGGATTATTCCATTCTTTGGAAACTCTTTAAAAATCCCAACAATGGCGGTGAACTCACTTTTTCTTGGTCTGATGGCTATTTCAATCAAACCCCCCAAAAAGTCCCACCTGAATATTTAACCAAATATTATCCAAATGGTACTACTGTTGTCACTGAAGGTTCCGAATGGTATTACACCATTTCAGTTACACGATCTTACGATCTAAGCTATGACGGCATTCTTGGCCGAGCTTTTAATTCATCTGGGTCTTTTATTTGGCTATCGGGAAGTCACGAACTTCAATTATATGAATCTTGTAACAGAGTCAAAGAAGCTCTGTTATACGGAATTCAAACTCTGGTTTGTTTTTCAATTCCATCTGTAGGTGTTATTGAATTGGCTTCTTCCCATATAATTAAAGAAGATTTGGGTTTGATTCAGTTTGCTAATTCGATTTTCGAAATTTCTTCAGATGTCGAAATTAGTACTAATCTTGAACCCACCTTGAAGCAAAACAAGGATCATAAACCTCAAGATCGGACTCTAGATATAGGTCTGAGTATGACTGAGAATGAGTCAATAACAGAGTCTCACGAATTAAATCATATGATTGGTGGGGTTTCATCAGATTCGAACCTAATTAATTCTAACTCAAATGAGTATTCAAATTACACTAAGTCAACCCATCATCCATTGAAGAACAAGAGAGGAAGAAGACCGTCGATCGTTAAAGATGAAGAAGTGCTAGTGACTAATGTGGAAGCAGAGAGACGGCGTAGAGAAAAGCTCAACCGTCGATTTTACGCTTTACGATCAGCGGTTCCAAATGTGTCAAAAATGGATAAAGCTTCACTTCTTTCTGATGCAGTTACTTACATCAATGAACTCAAGTCTAAGATCAAAGAATTGGAGACCAAATCCATTAAGCCACAACTGAGAAGTATTGATATTAATAATATTCAAAAAAAGCCTTTCATTTCAGGATCAAGTTCATTAACACCAATCCAAGTGGATGTGAAAGTTTTAGGATCAGAAGCAATTATAAGAGTTCAAACTCCAGATATGAATTACCCATCTGCAAAATTGATGGATGCATTAAGAGATTTGAATTTTCAAATAGTTAATGCTAACATATCAAGTGTAAAGGGAGTGATGCTTCAGAACATTGTTGTTAGAGTTCCTGCTGATGGATTCATGACTCATGAAGAAGAGGCTATTAGAACTGCTATTTTACAAGCAATGTTGTCTATTTAGTAATTAAAGAGTAATTTAACTTGTATAATTAGTAAAATTTTAGCCAATAATAATAATAATAATAATAATAATTAGTAAAAATTTCCTTTTAATTAGTAAAAGACTTTGCTTCACTAGCTATGTTTATAAACGTTTTTCTTTATTTGTGTTTTAAAAAGTGATGATCTTTGTATTTGATCAAGAAATTTTCAATTCTCTTAAAAAAAATAAAAATAAAAAATCCATTCTTAAAAAATTAATTATTGATTTTTTTAATAAAAATATAAAAAAAATATTAAATTATATGAAAAAAGAGTACAACAAAAATTGAAGTCAAAATTTTCAAATCCAGTGAAGATTCAAACGAAAACTAAAACTGTAAAGAGACTATACTACATGATATATGAGATTAACCTTTTGAATCTTCCTTATTTGATTTGTATTCTTTTTATTTTAATGGTCGACTAAATCAATTGAACAAAGGTTCTTCACGAAACATGAAACAAAAATATGTCATAACTTTTTTAGATAACAAAACATAAATCTTATATATTCGAATTGATTCCTATTAAATATTATGTCTTCACCAAGTTTATCTAGTTTGATGTTACCAATTGTAAAATTTTCATTAATAAGAAAGTTATTAACATTATCTACATAATCATGGTTGATATTGATTTTTTTTTTTCAGTATCATCTTCTAAACCCTCAATTAAAACATCTATATGAAAGTTTGTTCAAGACGAAGAAGCTAAAAGTGGGTTTCCAAAATAGTGATAAACGTTACAAATAAAAAATATATATATGGTGATAAACTTGAGAAGTAGGTAATCCAAATTTTTTGAGATTGGATTACTAGAAATATGGTGTTAAATCAATTTTTTTTTCAAAGTTTTCTCTCACATTTTGTGAATTTAAGTACTTTAATTGTAATTAGTTAGTATACCATGAAATTATTTATCTTTTCAGTTTTTACATGCACTTTCACTTTGAAGTTTAAGCACAGTTGTCCAAACTTATAAGAGTTTGATTTTATAATTATAAGTTAATAATTATAATGAAGCTGTTTTTGTTTTTTGTTTTAAGTAATTTCTAGATTGAAAGGATAACTTATTTAAACACGTGAAATGTACCGACTTAATCGAAAATTTATGTTAAAAAAATTGCATATATTTCGCTTTCTACTATTATTTTCCTTTGGCTAATTTACTCCGTGTTTATTCCCGATTAGATATGTTGTTTGGCTTTTTTTTTCAAAATGTGACTAGACAGTAGACAGTAGACATGGTTAATAATTTAGCTAGCTGTTTTCATCGTCTTGCTCAAATATGTTGAGCTATTGTAGCTTGATTAAGGAACTACATTTCTAAATCGTATGTACGGCTTTGTTTTTCAAAAATTATTGGCAAATTAAAAAAAAAAAACATATTCATACCATTTATAATAATAAAAATAACATGTTAATGAGAGGCTTAAATTAATGATATTTAATATCTAAATTTGAACCATATCTTAAATTCCATCTATGTCCTCCTCACTTTTTACCTCCCATTTTTATCATTCATTTCTTAATTGATTTTAATTTTAACATCACTAAAAAAAATACATTTTTTTATATTATATTATATTATATAATATCATTTATAATAATATTAAAATTAAAAGAATAGAATAAAAAAAAATGTAGTCAGCAGAAATAGCATATAAAATTATATTCTAAACATAATGTGATAAATTTAGAAGTGCATGGAGAAGTCAATAGTCGTAAAGCTGACGAATATTGATTGGAAAAGCAATGGTGTGATCTCCATCAAGTAACCTGTTTGCGATGATGATATTAGCAGCTTCAGTTGGATGATATGCGTCCCAAAACACATACTTTGTTCTATCTTCGCAAACTCCAGACGTTTTATTAGCATTTTTGCTTTGGAAGCAAACAAATGGTGGAATGTACCCTCCACAGCATGGTCCACTTGCATTCTCAAAACCTTATCAGAATCAAAACCACACAAAGTATTAGAAATTAAATTGTGTAAAGTAGAAGAATCCTAACCAAAACTTAATATCTTATATAGATTATAAATTAAATGATTGTATAAATCTAATTGAAATAATGATATTTTGAAATATAATACAAATCTAATATTTTTTTAATATAGAACGTTTAAGTCCGATATTTATTTTTGTAATAATTTAGTTAATTTATTTTATACAATTGATAAGGATAAAACAGTGAATAACTGTATTTTTTTTAAATATTTTTTCAAATGCATTTTATAATAAAGACAATTTTTGCATTAAAAATGTTCCAACTTAATAATCTGCTTTATGGTGAATTTCTTGCTAATTAATTTTATATTGTGAATTAGCGTATTAATAATTACCGTATTTGCGATAATCTAGGATGATCCTGAAGAAGATGTCATATGAATTTGCATAGACAAAGATAGCTCGAGGACCCAAGTCATGGTTTAATTGGTGTAGAGCCTCGTTCAGTTTGTTATTGTAGCCTCGAATCAATTCATTTACATCATCTGAACAATTTCCGCTTATTAATTTCAAATTGATAGCACGAATGAAAGGTATGCATCCCAATGGTCCAATCCCTACCACTATAAATTTTCTAGCTCCCAACTCATGAAGTCGCTTCACAAAATACATAAATAAAAAAATATATTAAATAAATAAATAATAAAACTATAAGAGAAAAATAATAATAATAATAATAAGACTCATTTTTGTTAACAAAGTTATTTTTTAAAATAAATTATTTATTGTTCTTAGAATATTTGATTATTTAATATTTTTGATAAATGAATTTAAGATTAGTAGTAATGAATAACACTTCATTTTTTAATACTAAATTTAACCATTGATTTTTTTAAATGATTAAAACAATATAAACATCACATAAAATTAAAAGTAAGAGGTATTCTTATTAGAAGAAAGTGTAATTATATTTAATAAAAATATAATTTACATTTGTAATTATTAGATGGAATGATATAAGTCTACTAACTTTATTAAAACAATAGTAAAAATATATTTTTTTAAAAATACAAACAGTAATGTATATATGACATTTTTTTTGAAAATATACATTTTTTTTAATATACTTTTGTATCATATAAATAAATATGATTTTGTAGTAAAATTTTGTTAAAAACAATGTAATTAAATTATTATTTTTATTATTACTTGGTAGAAATATGAAACATATATTTAATAAAAAAAAAATGAAGATACCTTTAGGTGTATGGTCAAGTTTGAAACCATAAGTTGTTGGAAAACAGAGGAAGAGACTTTGCCATTACCCAAAAAGGGTACCGATGGTTGGAAATAATTGAGTACGTCATTGGACCCAATCGTTATTGAGAATATTGCCTTTTTTAAGAAATTATTTGTACGATTTTGTCCCATTTGATCCACCATATAATTTCTACTTTGTTCAAAATAATTCACTTGTTCACGTAGTGGAACTCTTCCAAGCTGTGCTAATTATAAAATAAACAAGAAAATTAATGCACATTTTATTTTCAAACAATATTTGATTAATTCAAAGCTCATAAAATTCATAATGTCTTGATAAATTAAGAGATAAATATACCTATAATTTATTAGTTATATTAATTAAAAATATTTTAATTATTTGTTATTTTCGTAATAATTTTTTTGACTTTTTGTTAATAATTAAAGAATAAATAATCAATTTTTTTTTTATAAATTTATATTTATTGTTGTTCTATGCAATTAATATTTTGATATCAATAGAAGAAAAAAATATAAAATAAAAAAATTGATCATTTGTTTTATACTATCAATTTTTCATAATAAAATAACTAAATTATTATAAATAATAATAAATAAAATAAATTGCAAAACCCATAATTAATAAACTTGTGTCGTTACTCGCAAAAAAAAAAAAAAACTAAATACAAAATACTTACGAATAATTGGCCTGTTTCATCCAATATTCCTGAGGCTCCGGATGCATAATTGATTCCTCTTATAAGTGCTTCTCCTTCAGAATTTGGAGCTAAGTAAGGTGGTGGAAATGACTTGGCGCCAAGAGCTTCACCTGAATATGAATTGCAACAAAATTTTAGATATAAAACAAATTCACAACAATTCTAGTGTAAAAATGGTATATGCTCTCTTCAAGTAACTTGTTTTTGAGTCCGTCCAATGCAAGCCTAACGAGGCTACAATGGGAGGACAAACGGAAATAATACCTACAATGTCGGCAATGGTTCGACCATTAGTAAATCTGCCAGTGGGATGACCACCTGAGGCCTTGAAATCTATGCCATAGGGTGGTGAGTTGGCCTTTGATAGTGTAAAAATATAGTCATTATTTCCAGCATCAACCAGTGAGTCTCCGAATACAAATGAAGTAAAACAATAACAAGGCAAGGCTTTCCATGAAATTATAAAAACAAACAAAAAAATAGGAACCAAAAAATGTGTAGAGATCATATTGAGATTCTTCATTTTAATTGAAGACAAAATGTTACAGGATTGATCTTTGCTTTGTTTATATAAGATAATTAGTACCCTGCGTGACATAGGACTGTGACAAGTACAAACAGAATGGTCTGCTTTAGCAGGTGAACCATAGTTTGAAGAGGTCTATTTGGACTTGGTCTATTTTGAATTCATTGGAAACTAATGTGTACTCACATTGGATGCCTTACTTTGCCTTGAAAGGAGGAGTTCAATTTTTTTAACAAATACATAAATGAGTTTGTCTCATGTATTGTATTTGGGCATCCGGGTTAGGTAAATCATATAATTATATAAAAAATATAATAAATAAATAAAATATTAAAAAGATAAAATTGAATTATTTAATAAGTTTGTTCTAATAAACTTAATCTGAATGGGATTATTGAGGATAAATTTATTTGAATTTTTTTTTACAATGTTTAACATGGGTTGGATGGTGGTTCATATAATACTTTGATGTAAAATTCATCTATATCACACTTTCTTGGTTCAAATTATAGATTTAAATTATAAGTATATTTTGATAATAATAAAAAAATGGGTTGGATATGAATGTTGTAAAAATAAAATAAAAAGTGTTTATCATCTATCCTAAAAGAAGCCCATACAAAGAAGCTCAAAATGGTGTTCTTTGTTATAAAGCAACCTCAAGAAAGCCCATTTTCAGCCCAAATTGAAATCTGGATACCCCAAAATTCTTAGTATTCAGAAAGCATCACCCTTCCTTAACAAAAAAATTATGGAAAGATTACCCCTAGAATTGATTAATGGACAAATAAAGACTAACGTCGTCGTTTGTGGCCAGTAACTTTACAAAAGTGATCCTGCTCCATTGTGTAAATAGGGTGAAGCACTTAAGAGAAACTCTGCATTTTTCCTTGCATCGTTTATAATAATTGCCCCAAATGGTGGAAATAATATTTATTTGTTTTGTAGCATATATTGTGAAATTCAACGTATATATATATATATCTGAAAAAATAGTGAGTTACAGACTCTTCGTTAAATTGACGTTATGGTTGTTTTTTTTTGTTGGTGATAATTTTAACCCACCTGCTGTAATTTAAATGCAATACAACCATAATTTAGTTAAAAAGTATTTTTTTTAAAAAAATATTTTATTTATTTTACTTTAAAATATATATAATATTTTATTTTTAACTTTTTTCTAATTATTATCTTTTCGTATAAAATAAAATAAAAAAAACATATTTTTTACATTTTAAAAAATATAGTTTACATTTTATATAAAGTAAAATACATATTGTCTTTTACAAAAGTTAAAAAGTAAAACTAAGTTAATAAATAGGTAATAATATAAAAGTATTACTAGAAAATTTTACATACTACCTATTATATATGCATATTATTACTATCTGATCTAAAGGGTAACGCAACATCTCAATTTTTAATAAATAATATTTATTAAATTATAAATAAATAATATATATAAAATAAAAACTTAAATTTCAAAATTTCAAAATTTGTGAATTAAAATCAATTGTTTGTGAGTTACACGTTTCCCTTGAAAAATATGGTTCGATTCTTTATAATAATACCAGGTGGCTTCGATAATTCTAAATTATAAACTAAATAAACGTCCAAGACTGTCGCACTGAGTGTAATTTCGGTCCAATGTCAACAATTTGAAATTTTCTTTGATACATTTTGCCGAACACCATAGCCACAAATCAACCATTGAGATATAGATAGGGGTAGAATCATAGATCTGAGCCTAATCAAATTCTCTGAAACCCTAAACCTCAAATCTGGTTCTCTTTCTGGCCAACCATGGCCTTTTCCACTACCCAATTTTCCTTCCTTTTCATTTGTCTCTCTATTATTTTCTTCTCTTCCTGCTCAGCCGAGATCCGAGTCACTGAGATTCGAAACGATGACAGGCTAATTATACCCTTTGATGAATTTGGTTTCACACATACGGGTCGTCTCGAGCTCAACTTGTCTCGGATTACGATCTCCAACCCATCGGATCCGAATCTCTCCAAAGTCGGGTTCTTTCTCTGTACCCGCGACGCATGGATGCACGTGTTCCAGCAACTTGAGGATGGAGAAATCCGATGTGCTCTCGATTCCGATTTGGTTAAGCCGATCCTCACTTTCAGCTCCCTCAAAGGCGATGACAGATACGACACTGTTTACTCCGAAACCGATGCCGATCAATACACTCTCCTCTTCGCCAATTGCGCTCCGTCGTTGAAAGTTTCTATGAACGTCCGATCGGTGATGTACAATCTCGACGGTAAGAATCAACGACGTGACTATCTCTCTATTGGCAAGACTATTCTACCTAGGGTTTACTTCTTTTTTTCTTTGGTGTACTTCGCTCTCGCTGGTTTATGGGTTTACATTCTCTACAAGAAACGACTTACCGTTTTCCGTATCCATTTCTTTATGCTCGCTGTCGTTATTCTGAAGATGTTGAATTTGCTCTGTGAAGCTGAGGATAAATCCTTCATTAAGCGCACTGGTAGTGCTCATGGATGGGATATCTTGTTCTACATATTCAGCTTCTTGAAGGGGATTATGCTCTTCACTTTGATTGTTCTTATTGGCACTGGTTGGTCCTTCTTGAAACCCTTTTTACAGGACAAAGAAAAGAAGGTCTTAATGATTGTGATTCCACTTCAGGTTATTGCCAACATTGCTCAGGTTGTGATTGATGAGACAGGGCCTTATGGGCAGGAATGGGTTACTTCCAAACAAATCTTCCTTCTTGTGGATGTGGTCTGTTGTTGTGCAGTTTTGTTCCCAATTGTCTGGTCTATCAAGAACTTGCGTGAGGCAGCAAGGACCGATGGCAAGGCTGCAGTAAACTTGATGAAATTGACCCTGTTCAGGCAATACTACGTTGTCGTTATCTGTTATATTTACTTTACCCGTGTGGTTGTCTATGCATTGGAGACAATTACTTCTTACCGGTATCTCTGGACCAGTGTTATGGCTTCCGAGTTAGCCACTCTTGCTTTCTACGTATTTACGGCTTACAAGTTCAAGCCTGAGGTGCACAATCCTTACTTTGCAATTGATGATGAGGAAGAAGAGGCTGCAGCTGAAGCTTTGAAGCTTGAGGATGAGTTTGAATTGTAATTTGCATAGAGGGAAGTGGCACAATGATCATTTTTGAGGTGAATTTCCTGACAGTCTATAAATGTGTCGCATGAAATTTGAATGATTTAGGCATAGGTGAGATACAATTTGGATCTTCTTTCCTTATTTTTCTGTTGAGACTTACTTTGCATGTTAATCTTTGACTCTTAGGGTTATTAGTGTGGCAGTCTTCTAAGCTTGTTCATGTCTCTGTGAATTTCATATTAAGTGTTTGGACTGATGCTTATTGCTTAATATTTCATATTGATTTTTTGGATTGGGAAAAAAGCTTGCTTTAAAGGCTGTAAGCTTCTCTTCGAATTCATGTTTTCTTTTGACATTTCATGTTGATTGCTTTAATTAGCTGCATGCCTATGCATCACTTGAATTGTTAACACACTACAATTTGAGATAAAATGATTTTTTCTCTGCGTACTCTTCAGTTCACGTTTTGCTTTTGACATACCAAGCTGATCTGTTTTTTTACGTTTCATCCACCTTGTGGATCATTATATATTTGATAATTCGTTATTGAACTCTGTGATTGATGCATCTTGAAGTGAAATCATTTTTTGAGCTAGTAAATTTTAGGAACATTTCATGCTTGCAAGGGAAGGTTTTCATGAAAAAGTTCAAATGAGAAATGCTAATATCATCTAATTTGCACATACTTTTGCACCAATAACTTTTACATCCCGTCATGTCTCATAATCGTTTTGAAAATTGTAAAATTGAGAAAAAGAAAAAAGAAAAGTGGACTGCATTGTTTGTCATATAAAGCGAGGAATTAAAAGGTTTGTTGAATTCTCAAGATTATTCGAGCTATGTGGTCTAAAAATAATTATAGGCAATATTGGAGTAAATTTACAAAGCTGGAGTGTCAACAGTACTCAGTTTAAAGTACTTAAGGAGTATGAAAAATTGATTATGATGACTTGAAGACAACGATATTATAATGCAGTTAAACTACATATCAATGTCTTGATCTATATTCTCTTTCGTACTTAGCCATTTTCATTTCTTATCCTAAATTTTTTTTTTTTTTTGGGAACATTCGATTGTTGGTATTTGAAAAGACATGAGAATCATGAAGTAAATATTAGTGAATTAAAGTTTGTAATTTGAGTAAATTTATTGTTAATAATCGAGTAATTTTCTCAATGTTATAGCAAATTGCTCTTTTGTAAAGCGATAAATATATGACATTTTTTTATATAACGAATTTAACATCGACATAGTAATCATTTAGTAGAAAGAATGAACTAAATCTATATTAAGTTCCATACCATTGTTTTCTTTTTCCTTTACAAAACATCCGACGCTAAAAAGCAAATTCAAATTTTGGTTGAGTTAAAATAACAATAATAGTAATAGTAACACTTAGTATTTCTTATTGAGCTACTACTTATCGATTTATATGTGTGGTTGATGATTTAAATTTAAGAAATATATAATAGCAATCATTTAATAGAAAGAATGAACTAAATCTATATTATGTTCTACACCATTGTTTTCTATTTCCTTTATAAAACGTCAGACGCACAAAATCAAATTAAAATTTTGTCTGAGTATTATATTTTAATCTCT